>CALYLW010000567.1:14540-332040 GCA_944989445.1 Ampullaceana balthica
TTACGGTAATCTGGCTTGGGGACTGTTGCTGCCTTGAGTTTAATCTCCCCGTATGACCAGTGGATGTCAGACTCCTGGCGGTATGTGGCCGTCAGGTTGAACCAGTGTCTCCACGTTGAGTTGTCTGCACTTGGTGGTAGGCGCGGCGTTGGCAGTTGTTTGGGATTGTATGAGGTGGTACATAAAAAGATGTGAGGCGGTGTATCGATCAGGTCACATTACACAGACATGAATTGATTTCATCTCAAACTTGATCTTTATACGCGTTATTTCACCACACGTGAAAACATGAATCACGTGACTCAAGTAACAATCTATTGTACAGGGCTGTTAAATGGCTCTTAATTCTTAAGTAGTGGTTTTCATAGTTTTATATTTTAGTTTGCTCTCACATAAATGTAAAAATCCTTTCATAAAAAGCAAGGTGCCGATAAATTTCATTATGTCATCAATAAGTACAATATCGTGAAAATATACATAAACTATCTGATCCAAAGTCATATGACTTAAGGCTGGTGTATGGCATTGTTAGAAGCGTCCTAGTATTTATCTCTGGACGGCTTGCTCAAGATTCATAAATTCCAATTGCACAAGAAATAATTCAACACTGCTAGCAAAAAACAAACTTTAATCGCCCAACTCCTTGCTACAACACACCATCAACCCAACTCACCGACCTTCTACATACATTCCGAACACGTCAACCAAAAACTCTCCTTTCACGCTTTCGTGCGATTACATGTCAAAAAGGCGAAAACAAAAAAAGCGTAAGTAAAAAAGTCGAAAGCCAAAATGGGCGATTTTAAAAAGGCTATTAAAAAGTGCGAAAGTAAAACTAAGTGAACTAATTGCACCTGAGATTAAATTCAAATTTATTTAAAATGTTCAATCTGATTGACAATCAAATGTTCACATAATAATAGTAATGTAGTGACAATATTTAAATATGATAATGTAGTGTAATATCTATGACTATACTAAACTTGAAGTTTAAATTTATGAGCGATGCCGCTCGGGAAATTCTAACCCCTAACCCTAACCCTGGCATGATTTTGCATTTTTATCTTTCGCCTTAATTGTTTTCACCTTTTTTGTCTTCGCTTTTTTCATTTTCGCTCATATTGTTTCGCCTTTTTTGTTTTCGCTCTTATTGTTTCGCCCTTTTGACGTGACACCCTTTCGTGCAGCTTAGCCAACAACACTAACCCGAGCGCAGATCACAACAAGTTATAAGTGGGAAATTGGTCATTCGTGACATATGCCACCCTTTCCAGAAATTTTCCGAGGGCGGCAAATTTGCATTATCTCGAGTAACCAAATTTACTTTTACTAGAATTCCCTTTTACAACTTGAAATATTCTATGTACATCTACCCTCAAGTAGTCCTCAACAATGATAACATTTCAGATATTGGGAAAATCATGTACAAAGCGTTTGAAAAAGAAGCATTTTTTTCCCTTCATTTCGAAACAACTATTGACTAACAGTTAGTGTAATGTCAGTGTTCATTTGTTCATTTGACATTTCCTTCCAGATGAATGGTTTTCATTCTGTCCTTCTCCTCTGATTTCGAACAAATTGTCATTGAATTTCCTGGGATAACGAACTGATTATGACGAGTTTTGTTATTGTTTTCCCGACCCGCTTGGTTGACGGAGTCGGACAATTGAACTTTGTCGCCGACTTTGAATACGCGGGTTGCTGCTCTGGTGACGTCACCTTTCTCCCGCTCCTGTCGCATTATCACCCCTGTCTCGACTCTAGCAGGTCGTTTGAGTTTACTACCCTTAATGGACGTATTATCCATCTTCGTTATCCAAAATACGACGAGGGGCTGGGTAATGGCACCATAGGATTACCCTGGCGGGGAGTAGCTCCAGGCACTTGGCTCAGACTTAAACTCTGTTACCCTGGCGGGGAGTAGCTCCAGGCACTTGGCTCAGACTTAAACTCTGTTACCCTGGCGGGGAGTAGCTCCAGGCACTTGGCTCAGACTTAAACTCTGTTACCCTGGCGGGGAGTAGCTCCAGGCACTTGGCTCAGACTTAAACTCTGTTACCCTGGCGGGGAGTAGCTCCAGACACTTGGCTCAGACTTAAACTCTGTTACCCTGGCGGGGGGTAGCTCCAGGCACTTGGCTCAGACTTAAACTCTGTTACCCTGGCGGGGAGTAGCTCCAGGCACTTGGCTCAGACTTAAACTCTGTTACCCTGGCGGGGAGTAGCTCCAGGCACTTGGCTCAGACTTAAACTCTGTTACCCTGGCGGGGAGTAGCTCCAGGCACTTGGCTCAGACTTAAACTCTGTTACCCTGGCGGGGAGTAGCTCCAGGCACTTGGCTCAGACTTAAACTCTGTTACCCTGGCGGGGAGTAGCTCCAGGCACTTGGCTCAGACTTAAACTCTGTTACCCCGGCGGGGAGTAGCTCCAGGCACTTGGCTCAGACTTAAACTCTGTTACCCTGGCGGGGAGTAGCTCCAGGCACTTGGCTCAGACTTAAACTCTGTTACCCTGGCGGGGAGTAGCTCCAGGCACTTGGCTCAGACTTAAACTCTGTTACCCTGGCGGGGAGTAGCTCCAGGCACTTGGCTTAGACTTAAACTCTGTTACCCTGGCGGGGAGTAGCTCCAGGCACTTGGCTCAGACTTAAACTCTGTTACCCTGGCGGGGAGTAGCTCCAGGCACTTGGCTCAGACTTAAACTCTGTTACCCTGGCGGGGAGTAGCTCCAGGCACTTGGCTCAGACTTAAACTCTGTTACCCTGGCGGGGAGTAGCTCCAGGCACTTGGCTCAGACTTAAACTCTGTTACCCTGGCGGGGAGTAGCTCCAGGCACTTGGCTCAGACTTAAACTCTGTTACCCTGGCGGGGAGTAGCTCCAGGCACTTGGCTCAGACTTAAACTCTGTTACCCTGGCGGGGAGTAGCTCCAGGCACTTGGCTCAGACTTAAACTCTGTTACCCTGGCGGGGAGTAGCTCCAGGCACTTGGCTCAGACTTAAACTCTGTTACCCTGGCGGGGAGTAGCTCCAGGCACTTGGCTCAGACTTAAACTCTGTTACCCCGGCGGGGAGTAGCTCCAGGCACTTGGCTCAGACTTAAACTCTGTTACCCTGGCGGGGAGTAGCTCCAGGCACTTGGCTCAGACTTAAACTCTGTTACCCTGGCGGGGAGTAGCTCCAGGCACTTGGCTCAGACTTAAACTCTGTTACCCTGGCGGGGAGTAGCTCCAGGCACTTGGCTTAGACTTAAACTCTGTTACCCTGGCGGGGAGTAGCTCCAGGCACTTGGCTCAGACTTAAACTCTGTTACCCTGGCGGGGAGTAGCTCCAGGCACTTGGCTCAGACTTAAACTCTGTTACCCTGGCGGGGAGTAGCTCCAGGCACTTGGCTCAGACTTAAACTCTGTTACCCTGGCGGGGAGTAGCTCCAGGCACTTGGCTCAGACTTAAACTCTGTTACCCTGGCGGGGAGTAGCTCCAGGCACTTGGCTCAGACTTAAACTCTGTTACCCTGGCGGGGAGTAGCTCCAGGCACTTGGCTCAGACTTAAACTCTGTTACCCTGGCGGGGAGTAGCTCCAGGCACTTGGCTCAGACTTAAACTCTGTTACCCTGGCGGGGAGTAGCTCCAGGCACTTGGCTCAGACTTAAACTCTGTTACCCTGGCGGGGAGTAGCTCCAGGCACTTGGCTCAGACTTAAACTCTGTTACCCTGGCGGGGAGTAGCTCCAGGCACTTGGCTCAGACTTAAACTCTGTCTATTGTTCATTCTCACTTTGAGCACCCCCACGCGGAGAGACACTACTGACTGGATATTTTTCGCCCCATTAGCAACACTAGACCCACAAGCACTGGAGTTCATTTTTATAAGGTTCACAACTAAATCCTTTTCCTTTATGCACCACCTGAACCAGAGCCGTCTTTACACTATTTTGGGCCCCCCGGGCAAAGAACTAGTGTTGGGCCCCTCCCAGGCAGAAATAAAAAAAATAAATATTCATATTTATATAAATAAACATATACCTATGCTCGTAGGCCCCCGGGAAAATGCCCAACTGGCCTATGCGTTAAGACGGCCCTGACCTGAACCTTTTTGTTACCCAATGTCAGGCCTTGGCTGATTGAGAAGGAAAAATTGAATTTACACAATAAAACAAACCCGTAATAAAACAAACCCGTAATAAAACAAACAGGTAATAAAACAAACCCGTAATAAAACAAACCCGTAATAAAACAAACCCGTAATAAAACAAACCGGTAATAAAACAAACCCGTAATAAAACAAACCCGTAATAAAACAAACCCGTAATAAAACAAACCCGAAATAAAACAAACCCGTAATAAAACAAACCCGTAATAAAACAAACCCGTAATAAAACAAACCCGTAATAAAACAAACCCGTAATAAAACAAACCCGTAAAAGGAAAGTTTTTTACTATAAATCCCTTATATATGAGACATAACTAACAGTATTGATTATGTTCAAACGCGACAAACATTTATAGACTGAATCTGTCTTAACTTCCCTTTGCTTTATAACCGGGGGGTGGGGGGGCGTGGGAGAGGGGAAAGGTCTGGTCACCGATCGCTGGACCGAGCTCAGCGTGACACAAAAAATGTAAACAAAAGCACACCGGTACATCGACGGATCGCGTCAACGCGCGAACTGAACTGTCACGCGAAAAAAAAATAACAAAACTGTGAAATTGAATTACATACGTTGTATAGAGATAAACTAAACTTGCATTAATTTAATAACTATACACTCGATCGATCTGAAATTTTGATACGATGCATTGTTAGGTGACACGGGTCCATGTGCCAAATGTCAGCTCGATGGCTTCACGGGAAGTGTGTCATTTTTTACTTTTGTTTTTCCAACAGCCCAACGACGAACGACAGACAGTCAGACAGAGAGAGACGACGGTGAAGTTAATATAAGGGATTTAAAAAGTCAAGACCAAGGTATCCGTCCTCGGCTATCTCAGCAACGTACACAGTCCAACAGTGGCGTAGCTAGGGTCATCTGCGCCCGGGGACATGACCCAAATTCTGTGCCCCTTCTTGGATCGATAGATTCTGGCGGCTCACTGAGCCCCCAAGAAATTTTTTGAAATTTTAGGGTTCATTTTCGAAGCATCTGGTATCTTAATGAAGTAGAATACAGACTAATAATTCTCTATACGATTGTAAACAATTTATTTGAAGAAAAAATAGACTCTACTAATTAAACATGACTGGAGTAGACATGTCTACAACAAGTTGATCCTCCTTGGTTTGACAGTCGCAAACTCGTCAATCACATTGTCAAATTAATATTCTCAAGTGTTTCTCTTTCGATGCTAAGGAGTGTAAGATCACTAAGACGAGTGTGTCCCGTTGAAGCATGTAAATCAGACGAAATAAGCTTCAGTTTGCTGAAGGTCCGCTCACAGCTTGAAATTGAAACAGCAATTGTTAGAATATTTGCAGTGGAATGCACAGATTTGGAAAGACGTCATCTCCATATGAAACAATAAAACCAAGAAGCTCCAAAGGAGTTTCCGGTAGAACTTCAGTCCGGGAACTGAACAGCATTTTGTAGTCTCCGATTTCTGTGCACTATTCGTGACCATTGATGTCAGTGTCGTAGAAATTTCCAAAATCTAAGCAATTTTGACGAAGTGTATCGACATTTGTCTCAGCGAGAAGAGTTTTGACTTTTATTTAAAATCCAAATTTGGTGTTTAAGATTTTTAGACAAAAACCGTATTGATATCTCCTGTTGGAGTCTATCAATTACGCAGTTCATAACATGTGCAATTTCTTCTTCTGTCGTAAGTCCTGCATCTCTTGCTAATTCTCCAGGTATCCTCCGATGTCGTCTAATCCTTCTGTCAACCACGATTCCCCAAGTTGTGCATCTTGTTTTTCCATTGTCTATGGCACCTAGGCTAAAATAATCACGAATGTTGAGAAGTTCTTGCACCAGCGATTCAATATCAGATGCTGGTTCCTTGAAATTCATAGTAGGATCCTGCAACCGTTTCTGGACACGATCAATTTTCCCAAGTATGATTATGATGTTCATGATATGTATCAAAACTATAAATTTTAAGTTTAATATACCTGCCAGTGAAGTTTCTTCATCACTTCTGTTGTCAGGCGTCATAGTTGCATCTTCTGATAATTTTTCCAACAGCCCTACTAGTTCATATAGTCCTTCATAAATATCTTTAACAGCTTCTAATCGTGCACTCCAGCATGTTTTAGACTCCCGCTTCACTGTGATTGGCAAAATTCTTTTTAATTCTTCACCAACGAGTTGTTGAACGAGAGAAAAACAAATATATACTTTTCAACTGTTCCAAAAAAACGTGATAATAACTGGATCCTGTTTAGCTAGGGTTGCCAGATACGTGGACACCAAAAGGAGGGCATAATAACAATAAGGATGACGACAAAGGAGGAAATTTTGAATATTTCATTCGAGTCGGCCCGGATTAAATTAAAATCAGTACAATTTTATTGTAATTGCTGCCACTGTTCATGCAAGAGTCTTAAAAAATTGTTCATTTTTGTCTTGTACAAAATATTTAAGATTGCTGTATTGGTCAAACAATGGCACATCATCTACAATACCCTTCTCTTTCAAATACAATATACACGCCAAAATGTCATCAAGTTTACATTCTATGAAATTATCTAAGTACATCCAATCAAAGCATTGAAATTCATCAAAAGTTTTCAACCACTTTTCTAAGTAACTAATGCATTCTTCATACACCAACTAAACATCTGTCAAACTCTTCTTCTTGACCACTTTCCTTAAGTCTTCTCAACATCTCATTGACTTTCAGTGAAATAAATGTCTCCTCCAATCTATTTTTCAAAGCTTACAAGGTTGTGTGGAGACGGCTCATAACCTCCAATACTGCTGTTTCTTCTATTTCATTTTCAATGACTGCGATATTTTTTAACCTAGAACTAGATTTTTTCATCCTTGTATAGATTTGTAAGTTTTAAAAAATAGCCGTTATCTATTTTTATTTAAAGTAGGGCTGTTATCGATTAATTTAAATTTAATCGTTAGCTTTTGAAAATTTATCGATTAATTAATCGATAATTTCGATTAAAGCCAAAAATAGAACTTTATGACGTCATTAAGCTGAACATTTCTCACGGACATTGAAAATTAAGAATATTTTGAACTAAATTTTATGACAATGTGTTGATACTTGATCGGATGTTTGTGCTGAAGGTGGTACGTCAGCGATGTATTTGATCCTTTAAAAGAGAATTATTTATGGCAGTGAATACAGTAAACTTTTTCACCATCTTCGACTTTGCCATCCGCAGTTAGCTTAAAAACAAAAAAATTTGCTCAACTTTCTAGTTATATGATCAGTGGCGTAGCTAGAACTTTTGCCGCCCGGAACGGTCTCCAATTTTCCGCCCCTTTTAGGGGCCGTCCATAAATGACGTAACGCACCTGAGGGATTCACACATTTGTGACGAGAGGGGGTTGTTTAATAAATGCGACGTCACATTAAAACGCGCAACTTTCAATAAAAGTTTCACTTAAATATTTGACTACTGACACTTTATTTGAAGATGTTTTACATGGCTTCACGCATGTTATGATGTTAGATTGCAGCCTTACACTAAAAACATACTAAAATGCCAAAAAATTGATTTGAAACATGCTCATTTTCAAATAGAAAATACGGTTTTTATGGTGGGGGGGGGCAAAGCTTTGTGACGTCATATTGAAAAAAGGTCTACGTTTTTATGACGACGTGTGACTAGGAGGGAGGGGGTGAAAAATCAGCCAAAATAGCATGACGACAAGGACGTCATTTATGGATGGCCCCTTAAGTCAATCATATGATGGATTTTATAAATTTATAAACACGAATAAATAAATTGAAATTGCAGCGAAGTAAGGTGGGAAACATGTTTACCATTGCATGCCATATCTATGTAAGCGGTAATAAAATAGCCCGCATAAAATGAGATACCTGTAAATACACACTTACAAAAATACAAGATCCTTTTTTATAAAGGCCACAAGAAAGTTATTGAGGTCGCAGGTCCCCGCCCAAATGAGAGAAAACATATTCCAAATTTACACACCCAAAAACATTACCAATTAATATGCTATTATTTTGTATTATAGATAAATGATTTTTTACAAAGAAATTGTATACATTAGTATGTAAACACGTCTATACATTTACTTTTTTTAAACTTTCATTGTAGAAAAGTCGCGTATTATGCTATCAAAATTTCAAATTATTTATAATGTATTGTTCTATGGACAATAATGCAAGATATTGTTGTCTTAAATCACTCATTGCGGAACGAAGATAATTTTTTTTATCAACTTCAGTTTGAAGAAGCTCCTTTCACAACTAGCGACACTGATAGCAATTTTTGAACAATTATTAGCAAAATTACAATTTTGGGTACAGAATTTTCCAATCTATACTGTTGAATAAATTTTAATAGATCAAGGGGTCTTTCCCTCCTTTTTTTCTAACGTAATGGCTCTTCTTGTAGTTTAGGCAGATCCATAAAAACCTGGATCCTTTTTCTTTCAATATTCAAATTTTCTTTAGCAGTGTCAAAACAGTAATTTATTTGATGTTCAAATTCTTCATTTAGTAGGTTACATGGTATTAGATGGTATTATACACGAATATTTTCTTGCAAGGATATGCACCTGATCAAAGCGTTCTTTATTTTTTAAAAATTCTATTCATTGATAAAAACTATTCTCGTTGCACTTCATGTTCTAGAGATAGAACCACGTTTCTGAATTTCTCCCACTCATATTTTTTCTCCTTGTAACTCCATGTTCAGTTGATATTTCCAAATCTTCACAAACTGTTATCGTCTGATATAACAGCGTTTTGTATTAGCACATCTCTTTGTTCCATGAAATGGGTTTGCATTAAAAAAAATTTTTTTAACGAGTTTTCATAAATTGAGATAACATAGAAAAGAAAAAGATTGCATTGAATTGATTAAAATTCCAGCATCTGATCTCGTTTTACTAGTTACTTCTTCAGATTTCAATTTTAATTATTTATGCCTATTGTGGTGTTTATTAACGGAGAAATTTGAATATTTTCATATTCTTGTCATCATTCAAATTATTTAAACATTTCTTTAATAGGGTAGGCGTATCCTTTTTAATGAATAACCGTATTTTAATTAAAAGCAAAAATTATTTATGCTAATTTAATGCAATAAAAACGAAATAAAGTTAATATTTAATAATTCCCCTACAATAATTTTCTGAAAACTGAAATAGTAATTTAAATTACTACTTGCAAGTTAAACACAATATTTTGAACCACCATACCATGTAGGGCTGTAGGTACTTGTTCGCGCATCATTCTGCACATGTCGAAATTCCACCGAAAACAGTCGTGGCGATTAACAGTACACATTATTCGGCCCAGGGTGATGTGTTTTTGTGTGTAGTTTTCATATAAAAGCGTCATCTTTGAACTTTTTGAACGGGTTTGCGTTAGTTATAACAAACATAATGTAATCAAACAAATGTTGTGCGACTCGTTAATTAAAACTCGAAATTACGAATATTTTTTCCCCTTGGTTTTCCCCCTTCAAAAGAAAAAGGGCGGTTGTCGGCAATGGCTATATTTTTCAACTGCCTACAAAAGCCGCCCCCTAAATGTATGCCGCCTGGGGCGGACCACCCCCACCGCCCCCCTCTATCTACGCCACTGGTTATATGTTTAAATTTAACTGCGCTGATGATATCAGCCATTTTTTAGTTGACGTCCGCCGGTCCACATACAGTAATAAAATAAATTATAATATTACGCGGGAGAAGTTTGTACGTAAAAAAATATATAAATTATTATTAATAATTAATTATTTATTAATAAAAAAAATTAAAATATTATAAATGTTTTCTTTAATTTTAATCGAATTTTTATCGAAATAATTTTAATCGATAAAAAAATTGTAACGATTAATCGAGAAATTAATCGTTAATTTCCGCAGCCCTAATTTAAAGTAAACATACGATGTAATAGTTGTAAAAACGATACATAAAAATTATAATATAAAATGTAAGAAAAGCCCGACATTTTAAACGATTTTAGATTTGCATGCCGGACGGAGAACATTGAGCTAATAAAACAAACCCGTAAAAACAAAGTTTTGACTATACATCCCTTATATATGAGACATAACTAAAACTATTGATTATGTTCAAACGCGACAAATATTTACAGACTGAATCTGTCTTAACTCCCCTTTGCTTTTTACCCGGGGGGGGGAGAGGGGAAAGGTGTTGTCACCGATCGATGGTCCGAGCTCAGCGTAACACGTAAAATGTAAACAAAAGCACGCCTGTACACCTGGTTAAAACACGAGATGTGTTCACCGATGGCCCGTCGTGAAGTCAAGTGACCCGTAAAATGTAAACAATAGCGACCGCTACATAAAGTTTATATACATAAACTAAAAATGCATTAATTTAATAACTGTAAGTTCGATCGATCTGAAATTTTGATACGATGCATTGTTAGGTGACACGGGTCCGTGTGCCAAATTTCAGCTCGATGGCGTCACGGGAAGTGGGTCATTTTTTGACTTTTGTTTTTCCGCCCGCCTGCCCGACGACGAACGACAGAGACGGCGGTGAAGTTAATAAAACAAACCCGTAAAAACAAAGTTTTTGACTATAAATCCCTTATATATGAGTCATAACTAACAGTATTGATTATTTTCAAACGCGACAAGCATTTACAGACTGAAACTGTCTTAACTGAACTTTGCTTCATAACCCTAGGGGGGGCCGAGTTCAGCATGACACGTAAAATGTAAACAAAAGCACGCCGGTACTTCGATGGGTCGACGTCAAAGCGTCAACTCAAACTCTCACGTGGGAAAAAAAACAATAACAAACCGTGAATTTGAATTACATACGTTATATAAGGATAAACTAAAAATGCATTAATTTATTTAAGGTACGTTCGATCGATCTGACATTTTGATACGATGCATTGTTAGGTGAGACGGGTCCGTGTGCCAAATTTCAGCTCGATCGGATCACGGGAAGTGGGTCATTTTTTACTTTTGTTTTTCCGCCCGCCCAAGACAGAGATCACGACAGAACGACAGAGAGAGAGAGAGAGAGAGATGACGACAGAGACGGCCGTGAAGTTAATATAAGGGATTTAAAAAGGAGGACACGTCTGGAAACCCCATGTTTAGGTGAGTTTAAGCTGTGGTTGTCACAGTTTGCAAACAATGCTCTGTGATTTCTGGCACATATTCGCTGTTGAAGGCCGGATATATCCCTAGTCATTACATCAGCATTGTTATGTTATTGTGACTGACAGTCAGCTAGAGGTATGTTATCATATTCCAGTTTCTCTACGATAACCCTTTCAAGGCTTGCTGCGTCTTTGGAATGTATCTGAACAAAACCTAAAAATGATTCTTTAATGGTTACTTTTTTTTAGTTTGAAAATCAACATGGCGTCCCTTAATGCTCAATGGGGGCGCCAAAATCATGCTTGCCAACTGGTTTGTAAAGAAGATATGGTAATCCTTTATTTCAGCGCATTTTATATTTCAAGTCATCAAAAAAAGTTTTTTTTCAAACTTAATTCCTTAATAATTATTATGAAATCTATTTATATTAAAATATTATTTTTTTGTTGAAATAAAATTACTATTTTACGATTTGTACGAAATAAAAATTTGTATATTTAACTATCTTCTGTGACTAATGGCGCCATTGTTGTTGTTGGAAGTCTGCTTTTAAAAACCTTTTTCTAAGTTAAAAACCCCTGTAAACTCAACAAAACACACGAAAAACTAATTGTAAAGCATTAAATACTTTTTTTAAATTTCTGATAGAAGTGTTTAAATTAGTAAAATTAAGTTATTTTATTTATTTTGTTCTAAAAATTTAAAATGCGCTGAAATAAGGGATTACCAGAAGAAATTTGTGGAGTTCCAAAATTCAACCTTGCAAACATATTTGAAATTTATTAGTTTACATCAAAATAAATTTAAATAATTAATGTTAATACTCATTTTTGCGCCCCCTAACGTGGCGCCCGGGGACATATGTCCTCCCTGCACCCTCCTAGCTACGCCACTGCAGTCCAAGGATAAACCTTGTTACCAATCTTCAATTTTAATTGACACACCCCACATAGCTTGAGAGGTGCTCCATATGCGGTCTGTAGGTTCAAAGGGTCCCGTTTGTGAATTTTGGGGCGTTGCTTACGCGGGATTTCGAAAAGTCGTTTTCTCGAAATAACAGTTACCGCCGCTCCTGTATCCATCAGAAATTCCATTTTATCACCACACACTTTAACTGGAACGTATAGAGCACGGGATAAAACATCATTCTCCATCACTGAAATGCGATTCAGCTGTAGACGTCTAGGAGTGTTCCCTTCCCGTTCCTCAGTAGCACAATTACGGGCAATGTGACCAATCCCGTCACATTTGTAACACCTGAGCTCCGTTCTCCGCAGTTCTCGCGCCCTATTTTGTGTTGCACCAGGGCCGTGATTGAAGCTTCTATTCCTTGCCTCCAGAAATGATTCAGCCACTCTGTCAACTTCTTCCAGGCTGTCAATACTTCGCTCCCTTAGATGAATCGCCAAATCTTCGGGAAACACGTCCATGAATTGTTCTTTCACTATTAGGTCCTTAAGACCGTCAAATGTTTTGTCGATGTGTGACAAGTCAATCCATTTCAGAAAATAGCGCTTGATTTTTCCTATAAAACTAGATGGCGACTCATCAGCTTGAGGCTTGCTCTTTTGTAAATAGGTTCCTGTAGCCCTCCTCGGTAAGATTGTACCGCTTTAGGAGCACTCACTTCACCTTTTCATATCTCAACGTGTCCTGGTAAGGCATTCTAGAATACACCTCCAATGCTCGACCAGACAGAAGCGCACTTAGTGACAGTGCTGGTGCTAGCAAAAATTTTCAAACCTTGTTAGGGATCCATCCAGCTGGTCGATCCCAAATAAGCCCATCTACAAATGGTTGAAGCTTAGGCTGCCTGGGCCTGTTATCGGTCCCATTTGTATTTCCTCCATTGGCAGCTTCTATTCTCTTGGCTTCTAGCCTTGCCTCTCTCTCTCTCAGCCGCCCTATCCGCCATCTCTCAGGGCCGCCCTATCCGCCATCTCTCTCTCGGCCGCCCTACCCGCCATCTCTCTCTCAGTATCTCTCACTCGTTGTACCCCTCTCTATGTACTCTCTCCTTTCTTCACCTCTGAGTTGAAGGGCATACGCCAGTGCTATGATCTCCTCCAGAGTTTTGACTGGCATTCTCATTGTTTCCGCAGTGTCCGTGTTTTCTGTGTAATCCCGGACTGGGCCCCCAGAATGACACAAGCTTCCTCTTAAACTATCTCTAGAACGCTTGCTCCAAGATTAATAAATTCCATTTACACAAGAAATAATTCAACACTGTTAACAGAATACAAACTTTTATCGCCCAACTCCTTGCTACAACACACTATCAACTCAACTTCCCGACCTTCTACACACATTCCACACACGTCAACCAAAAAACTCTCATTTTCACGCTTTCGCGCCAACTAGCCAAAAACACTAACACGACCCCTCCCCCATACACACCATCGAGCGCAGCTCACAACAAGTTTATAGGGGGAAATTGGTCATTCGTGACACACGTGATTACGCTATCATACGACATACTCACACGTAATGACGCTATCACACGACACACTGACGTGATCCTACCATTGAGCAATGAACTGTGAAAGTGCACCGGGGCCTCCCTTCCGTACATGATGTACAGCTGATGGCTCCACCTCTGGGCTGGCACCAGGCTGTCCACCAATCGTATCCCGTTGACCAGCACGACGTCCGTGTTGTTGGTGACGTCATTGGAGTCAAACTGGCATAGGTTCCTCCTGCACCTGGGCTCCGACACCTCCCATATCAGCCAGGACGGGATGTTGATCATGTGAACGGAAATCTTCGTTCCTGAGTTCAGCTTCTGGTTGATTCTGTGGTACGGGTTGCTCGGGTAAACACTGAAGTTTTCCAGAAACTTGGCCTTCTCCTCTTGGCTCCACGCCACACTCCCCACACCGTCGTGGAGCTCGACTCTCGCCTGCTCCACTTTGCTCTTGTTGACAAGCTTGCTGCGAATTTCTTCCTTGGGTTGGCTCCTGTCCCAGGCTCTGAACTCGACGAGGTGGTCATCGCACGAGACGAAGTTGTTGGGGACGCAGCGATGACCTTTGACATCAGGGGGTCTCACGATGTCATCGTCGTCGTCCCCCAGCAAGTCGATCTGGTCCGTGGCCTTCTTCTGTCCGACCTTAACCACCTGGTACACACGGGCCGTGGTTGCACGAAATTCTACGGTGACGTAAGATGAGATGAACCACATCAGCAGAACCGACCAACCTACAACCGTGGCCAAAATAAACTTCTTGGACGATCGGTTAATTTTTGGAAACATTTCTTTTAATAATTTTTTTATCAAATTGTTTTAATGAGATTCAATAAAATCTTCAACTTTTCTATCCTTAAATTTGTTTATCGATTCGTTTATTTGTAGTTTGCATGCCGAAAAAAATATTTTGAATGTCCAAGAAAGACATCCACTATGGCCCCTGGCCACTCCATGAATTCATATGCTCATTTCTCTAGTCTCGAAAAGCCTGACTTCCTGACAGAGGTCTCCCTTGAACAGCGATTAGAGTCCATACCTTGACATGGTTCTGTAGACTGTTTCTGTGATCTTGACCAAGACGACAGCACTGAGTTGATACACTACAAGACTTGTGGGCAGACTGTGATGTTGACCTAGACGCCAGCACTGAGTTGAGACACTACAAGACTTGCGCGCAGACTGTGATGTTGACCTAGACGCCAGCACTGAGCTGAGACACTACAAGACTTGCGCGCAGACTGTGATGTTGACCTAGACGCCAGCACTGAGTTGAGGCACTACAAGACTTGTGGGCAAACGTCACCGGTCGTCTGCATGGTGCTGTAGCTGTAGGTGTAACGTAGAAACGGTACGAAGTTCTATGGATGACACAATCACAAAACAAGAGACCGGTTAGCGGCTATCACTACTGGCGCCGTGTGTTGCAAATCCGTGAATTCGTGTAAATGATTCGAGTCCACTTGAGGTGGTTGGCGTGCAGAGACCTAGCGAAACATCCAGTGGCGTAGTGCAGGGGGCAGGGGGGATTTTTGTCTAATGACGCCAAGATGAAGAGGCGCCAAAATGAGTCTTACAACGTCACATTATAACACGTCAACAAGGGTCAAGATATTAGTTAAACGACATGGGGAAACAATTTCATGGTTTGTCTCAGGGCGAAAAATAACCTAGCTACGCCCCTGGAACTCGCTGACTAACGTTACTTTGATGACAACCTGCTTATCCCAGTCTTTCATCTTGTAGAAATAGTAGAGACACAAGCCCCGCCCATTTAACGAAGGAAACAACAAAGAAACTTTGAGAAGAGAGAGGTTGACAAGGGGAGGCGATTGTGATGTCTGTGATGTATAACGTTTATGGATGACCTTTGTCAGTTATGTTGAGGTTGGACGGTCTTACATGAAGAATACAAACTTCTCTATCAATAAAGTGCTTCCTAATCTATTCCGAAGACAAAAAATTAAGATAACCTTGTATGACTGCAATAGTCGATGAAGATCTTTATCACCCGGCTACATGACGTGTATTGGGGACGGTAAAACTTAAGAATATCGACTCCAATTCTGTGATCTCGTGTAATCATTCTTTATGGACACTTCACCTCAGGTCCACGAGATCAGAGTGGTCTGGTGCAGATGTCATTGCCCTTTCAAAGTCTCTCTCAAAAAAAATATTTAAAAAAATTAAAAAATCTCAAGTATTGTTGAAGTCAATGGATCTTTGAAGTTAGAGAAGAAAAACTTTTAAAATTTGATTCTTCTTTCTCTATTTATCAAAGGCCCGCAATCAATACTAGTGTCTGATCATTATGGCCCATGTCGAAAATTGAGGTTTTGTAAGTAAGTCCGTGAAGATGGTACATTGTAAGGCTTCATAGTGGATAATCACATGTGACAGACAGATCGGGTCTCTGTCGCCTCTATCTCTCCCCTTCTCTCTCTCCTCTTCTCTCTCTCCCCTCTCACACTCTCTCTCTCTCCCTATCTCACTTGCTCACTCGTTCTCTCCCTCTCTCTCATTCCCTCTGTTATAATTTTTAAAGTAGCGTTTTCTTGACTTGTGCAAGTAGCCGAAAGTTGATGACATAGTAAAGGTATTACTAATGACGTCACACCAACAATATGACCACATAGTAAGGGTATTACTAATGACGTCACACCAACAATATGACCACATGATGAGTTAAGTTAAAACTTCTGTGAGTATGAGAAGAAAATGAAGGCATATCGACAAACTAACTAAAATGCTACCTCACTTTGGTAAGACCTGTACTAGAATATGCATCTTCTGTATGGGACCCATCCACCAAAGAAAACATTGATAAACTTGAAGAAATTCAAAAAAGAGCTGCCAGATTCATTACTGGAGAATATTCGAAACTGACAAGAATAACACCATTAGTTAAATCATTAAACCTTGAAACACTAGAGGATAGAAGAACCAAGAGCAAAGTAGTAATCATACATAAAGCAATTAATTCTAATTTAGAAATACAACCTAAAGATAACTTAATACAACCCTCAGATAGACATAAGGATAAAAACACCTTTCTTATTCCGTATGCAAGAACAAACACATAAAGTTTTCCTTCTTCCCGTCCGGAATTCGGGCGTGGAATGAAGAATCCAGGAAAGCCAACACTTTATCAACATTTAAATCTCTAATAAAAATGCAGGACTAAACACAAACCATAGATAAGCGTAGGATGCAATAATCTTCTGTATAGAAGGAGTGTCTGTAAACAGATAAGATAAGATAAGAAACAAATAGAGAATCAGAGACAAATTATAGACGGTATAAGAAATAAACGAAATAGAGTACATGGATATTTTGGTAGAAATATTAATATACAAAGGAAAAAAACTAGAGAATTCGAGAGACATTTAAAGACATAGAGAGAAGTAGAATGATTGAAACAGGAGAATATGGAGAAACAGAAAATTCATTTTCACACCACCAAAACAAATTGTTTTAGCACTCTAAGCTATTGGTAATGAACGCGTGTAAGGCATGTTGTCGGAAGCCATATCATGTAAGGGATGTAACTGTTTGAACCTAAACTGTCCGGTGATAAAATATACGAAACTCATTTTTTATATAGACTAGTCTTTATTTGAAAGGGGAAAAGTTATATTTGAATACATTGATAAATTGAGGATTTGGATTCGAAAACAACTTTATAGGTATTCAGCTTTTTGTACATGAATGCTCATATTATGCTTGTAATTATGAAACTGTATTTGTACATGAATGCACATGAAGAGCTCAAGGGAAGAAACGGCTATGTCACATTTTTCAATTTTTATAGTTATCCCCCGTATCTGATAGAGGATCAAAAATAGAATGTTCTGAATGAGGTTTTATAAAAATATTATGTACCTGACCCTGTTAAAAATTCAAATATATTCAGTTAATTTATAAGAAATCTGTATAATTTTAAACTTTAAAACTTGAATATCTCAAAACTACAAAAATGTGACATAGGCGTTTCTTCCCTTGATCTCTGCACATATTTTAAAATTAACTGCATGCATATATATGTACATGAATGCACATATTATGCTCGTAACTATGAAACTGTATTATTAGTGGTTCTGGATTCAACATAATATGGGTGGAAGAATTAGCTGTTCATGATTCATTCGTTTGTATTCAAGCGGATTAAATTAATACAAGGGATTTATCAATAGTCAATATGCTATATTTAAAATATTAACCATCAATGTGATTTTTAAAAAAAAATTTTTAAACGAAAGTTATCTGTAAAACTTAAACTAAATATGAAAGAAAAAAAAAGCTCGCTTATCACCCTTTAATCTTAGGGACCTATAAAGCGTAAAATATCCAACCCTTTCTCATATTTTGTTTATCTTCTTACTCTCCCCATTCCCCTTTTCCCATACTCTCATAAAATATCTAATGTAGAAATGTAAAAATTAAACATAAGCCATTGATATGCGTAGGGTGCAACAATCTTCTTTAAATAAGGAGCGTCATTAATATATTCGATAACATAAGATTCATGACACTGCATTCAACAGTATACTGTCCCATCCCGTTCCATTGACGCCATTTGCAAGGACCAAAGGGTGCCACAAATGACCATGTCAACATGTCAACCAAGTCTGACTGTCGTTATGGTTGGCATGTCTACGTTGGTCAACATCTTGTCCATGTCATTACATCGTGGTACGTCAGTAGCTGTTATTTGTTCTTAATGTTGAGTGTGTTTGGTCATTACATCGTGATACGTCAGTAGCTGTTATTTTTTCTTAATGTGGAGTGTATAAACTATAAACCGAAACATACCTTTTTTTCTAACATAATCTAACATAACATACAGCCAATAAATTACAGGCTTTTTGTTATTATTACTATATTTTATTATGCAAACAAGTTTATAGAGTTGTATTAATTTAATAATATTTTCTATTTATATTAACCGCTTTATAGACTTGTGCAAATTGGATTATAATTTATGACTTATACAAATTTAATTTATATAGACTCCTATAAATTGAATGATGCTTTGATTAATATAAACTGATTTAAAGATGTTCATTATATTTCCATATATTAAATTTTAAATTCAGAAATGTATAAGAAAAACCTTTAACTATCGCGAACGGCAAAAGACCTTCAAAAATTAATTTAAGCTATATTCTTGTACCACGCCGTTTAAGTTTAAAAGATTATTTCCAAGCAGCCCTCTGCCCTCCAGTTTGTCCCAGCCCGGTTTGATGTGCCCAATTGATGTCAAGTATCTGCATGTATCACTTCTATTTGAACGAGCCCTCCCCCATCTACCCACTTCTCCCTGCCTTCCTCCCAGTAGAGATGAGATCCAGCCCCCCGTGTGAGCGGATGTGGACGGGAACCAACTGCACGTATCGCTGTAACTGCAGAGAGTACGCGTGTGGAGAGCAGGTCTATTGTGTGGATGGCGCGCCCTGCATAGATGATTACTTTGGTGCATCCTGTCAGCATGGTATACAATGGTCGTAGATAAATACTGTTTCTATACGTCTACAGCCTGTCTATGGCCACATACTGTTTCTATACGTCTACAGCCTGTCTATGGCCACATGATGTTTCTATACGTCTACAGCCTGTCTATGGCCACATAATGATTCTATACGTCTACAGCCTGTCTATGGCCACATAATGTTTCTATACGTCTACAGCCTGTCTATGGCCACATACTGTTTCTATACGTCTACAGCCTGTCTATGGCCACATACTGTTTCTATACGTCTACAGCCTGTCTATGGCCAAATACTATTTCTATAACGTCTACAACGTGTTTATGGCCAAATACAGAGGCTTTAGAAAATTGAAGACACAGCATTTAATGACATCATAAAATCTTCATTTCTCAATTTTATTTCTTCGATCTCAGTTGATCTAGCGAAAGAGGCCAAAGCCAGCCAGGGGCAGGTAAATGATCATGACAAGACGACGTGCACAACAGCACCGAGAGTTGTTCTTACATTTCCCCTCTTGTATCCATTCTCCTTCATGAGGTTGGGAGTCAATGATTCGGGTAAACTGGGAGAATTTGATTCGTTACATATAGATGAATACCTTAAAAGTTAAAGGTTGTAACATAAAATTATACCAAGTTGAATCATTTCTTTATTTCTCATCATATGATTCTCATCCATATTTACTTAGTCAAACAACATATGAAATATGACAATCCACTCTGTTCTATTCTTCTTGAAAATATGTTTTCCTATACGTGAATATTTCCCAGCCAATTTTTAATAACCAAAAAATGTCTTGTCATTTTAGATAAAATCGTTGGCGTAGTTGTTACCTTTCGCACATCCCCCAGCTTACCTCCACTGCCTTGTCGCAACTTATATCGGTTTGGGATCTCTAGGCAAGTCTTTGAGATCCACTGCGACCTGGAGGGCGCCTACAACCAGATGGAGATAAGCTGGTCCGGTCCTGGGTCAGTTTGTGACATCTACATCAGTGGAGGTAAACACATGTCACTGTCACCATAACTGACACCATGTCAGGTTCTGTCATTATTAATGCTGTCACTATCAGTGTCACTAAAATCAAGATCTCTATCAACCTAAAGCTATCAGTTTTGTACCCTCAATATCTAAACACCGTCGCTGTCATGAGTACCACAATTTCTATCCTAATATCACAGCCACTGTATCCCCCCCCCATCCTCAATGTAACCATCATCCCAACCATCGACATCCCCGTCACAGTTAATCACAGCCACTGTATCCCCCCCATCCTCAATGTAACCATCATCCCAACCATCGACATCCCCGCCACAGTTAATCACAGCCAAGACGTCAATCCTCGTTCAATACAAAGATGACGCGGACATTTGTTTCTGCACAGGTCGAAACATCGCCCTCAGATCAAAGACAACGGCTGGAGAGCATGTCGGGCAGTCAGGGCCGGACAATGCGGTGGACGGAGTTGATTCCAAGACCTTGGTCGGAGCGTGCTACCAATCGAAGGTGGCCAGTACCTTCCCTTACTGGACGGCAGAGTTTAGCCGCGGTTGGATGGTCAACAGAATTCTGGTGGTCGGCCGTCATGGTAAACACAAGATATTTTAGGGCAGCCAGGGGGCCCAATTTCTGAATCAATGTCAAAAGAACGGAAATGAACTTTCGGGATACAAAAAACATACCGAACTATAAATGTTGTACATTTCAACTTTTGTAAATAGCATATGTCATTTTCTTTAAAGGCACAGCCTCCAAATAAAATAAAATCTTTACATTAAATTAGGGCTGCAAAATTTAACGATTAATTACTCGATTAATCGTTTAAAAATTTAACTATTAATTCTTTTATAACGATTAATCGACCCGTCATTTACAAATGTACGGGAAGTCAAAAAGTAATAAAACAAACCCGTAAAAACAAAGTTTTTGACTATAAATCCCTTATATATGAGACATAACTAACAGTATTGATTATTTTCAAACATTTACAGACTGAATCTGTCTTAACTCAAGTTTGCTTCATAACCCCGGGGGGGGGGAGGGTGAGAGGGGAAAAGTCTGGTCACCGATTCGCTTGACCGAGCTCAGCGTGACACGTAAAATGTAAACAAAAGCGCCGCGGTGCTTCGATGGGCCGCCTCAACGCGTCTACTCAATTTTTCACGTGGAAAAAAAAACAATAACAAACAGTGAATTTGAATTACATACCTCATATAAGCATAAACTAAAAATGCATTAATTTAATTACGGTACGTTCGATCGATCTGAAATTTTGATACGATGCATTGTTAGGTGAGTCGGGTCCGTGTGCCAAATTTCAGCTCGATCGGATCACTGGAAGTGGGTCATTTTTGACTTTTCTTTTTCGAACGTACCGTAATTAAATTAATGCATTTTTAGTTTATCCTTATATGAGGTATGTAATTCAAATTCACGGTTTGTTATTGTTTTTTTCCCACGTGAAATTTTGAGCTGACGCATTGAGGCGACCCAACGAAGCGACGGGGCGCTTTTGTTTACATTTACGTGTCACTCTGAGCTCGGTCAAGCGAATCGGTGACCAGACTTTTCCCCTCTCCCCCTCCCACCCACCCCTCCCCCCTAGGGTTATGAAGCAAATTTGAGTTAAGACAGATTCAGTCTGTAAATGTTTGAAAATAATCAATACTGTTAGTTATGTCTCATATATAAGGGATTTATAGTCAAAAACTTTGTTTTTACGGGTTTGTTTTATTTTCTTCCACTTCCACGTGAATTTGAGTTGACGCCGACCGTCGTGCCGAGTCCCCCTCACGTCCCACCCCATTTATTAAAGACAAGGGACATCACTCGGTGTCAGTCTGTCAATGTTTGTAGCGTTTGAAAATAATCAATACTGTTAGTTATGTCTCATATATAAGGGATTTATAGTCAAAAACTTTGTTTTTACGGGTTTGTTTTATTAAATCACCGCCGGGCGGAAAAAAAAAGTAAAAAATGACCCACTTCCAGTGAAGCCATCGAGCTGAAATTTGGCACACGGACCCGTCTCACCTAACAATGCATCGTATCAAAATTTCAGATAGATCGAACGTACCGTAATTAAATAAATGCATTTTAGTTTATCTATATAAATCACTATTTATAATTTTTATTCGTCGTCTGCTAGAGTGTTGACCTAGCACCTATATTTAGCGGCAGGGAGGATAATTTCGGTTTCAATGTTTGGAACCGTCTCTCTCTGTCGTTCGTCGTGCCCGTCCGCGACGCCCGACGCGGTGATAAGACCTTTCCCCTCTCCCACCCCCGGGTTAAAAGCAAATATAAGGGATTTATAGTCAAAAACTTTGTTTTTACGGGGTTGTTTATTAAATCCCTTATATTAACTGCACCGCCTTCTCTGTCGTTCTGTCGTCATCTCTCTCTGTCTCTCTGTCTTGGGCGGGCGGAAAAACAAAAGTAAAAAATGACCCACTTCCCGTGATACGATCGAGCTGAAATTTGGCACACGGACCCGTCTCACCTAACAATGCATCGTATCAAAATTTCAGATCGATCGATCGTACCGTAATTAAATTTATGCCTTTTTAGTTTATCCTTATATAACGTATGTAATTCAAACTCACTGTTTGTTATTGTTTTTTTTTCACGGGATTATTCAGTCACGCGTTGACGCGAACCATGGAAGTACCGGCGTGCTTTTGTTTACATTTTACGTGTCACGCTGAGCTCTGTCAAGCGATCGGTGACCAGACTTTTCCCCTCCCCCCCCCTCCCCCAGGGTTATGAAGCAACGTTGAGTTAAGACAGATTCAGTCTGTAAATATTTGTAAATACTTTTAGTTATGTCTCATATATAAGGGATTTATAGTCAAAAACTTTGTTTTTACGGGTTTGTTTTATTTAAAAAAATTGAATCCTTGCAATAGGAAAATAAGAAAAGTTATGCAATTTTACAAATGAACACTTTGCTATTTTTAATCAAAATCTTTTCGAATTTCTATTTAAGTTTCATCTTTGGAATAACTCATTGAGACTAAATTACTTATTTGTTGTCCCCAATTATTTGATTGACAGACTGCTGTGAAGATCAGCTTCAATATTTAATGGTGAGCCTATATAACGAGAGAAATGACAGTGTATACAACCACACAGACAACGGGGAATTGGTCGGTGGTCGGTACCACATAGTCCTGCCAAGTCCAGTGTTAGCCAGGTCAATCAAAGTAGAGACCAGGAAGACTGACCCAAGGCTACAGCTGACCCTATGTCAGGTGAAGGTGTATGGGGGTAAGTAGGGGTGTGTAATGGCGGTGTATGGGGGTAAGTAGGGGGTGTATAGTGGAGGTGTATGGGGGTAAGTAAGGGTGTATACTGGAGGTGTATGGGGTGAGTATGTGGTGTATAGTGGAGGTGTATGGGGTGAGTATGTGGTGTATAGTGGAGGTGTATGGGGGTAAGTAGGGGGTGTATAGTGGAGGTGTATGGGGGTAAGTAGGGGGTGTATAGTGGAGGTGTATGGGGGTAAGTAGGTGGTGTATAGTGGAGGTGTATGGGGGGTGTATGGGGGTGAGTAGGTGGTGTATAGTGGAGGTGTATGGGGGTGTATGGGGTGAGTAGGTGGTGTATAGTGGAGGTGTATGGGGGTGTATGGGGGTGAGTAGGTGGTGTATAGTGGAGGTGTATGGGGGTAAGTAGGTGGTGTATAGTGGAGGTGTATGGGGTGTATGGGGGTAAGTAGGGGTGTATATTGGAGGTGTACGGGGATCGATAATGCAGTGAAGACAATATGAGTAAGCGATATGCAGTTGAAGTGACTGAAAGTCGTTGTCTAATGGAGTATTTCTTTATTAAAAATGTTTGAGGTACCTGAATTGTGACAACTATTTGGGTGTGGTGGAAAAAGTTGGGGAGAGGTAAAAAAAAATCGCCGAAATAGCTACCCTGCAATAATAGCATTGGTAACTTGAACATGCACGTACTTTCTCAATCAGACTGCCCTAAGGGTTTTTATGGTTTGGTATGTACTGACCAGTGTGACGTACATTGCACTAACAAAATATGTCATGACCAGACGGGTCATTGCGTCAAAACAAAGTGCCCCTTGCTGAAATATGGTTCATTTTGTGAGAAAGGTAAGAAATACTCTTAATAATCATATGAAACATTTTAGTTCATTAATACCTTTCATTGTTGTACTAATCCCTTTCATTATAGTACTAATACCTGTCAAACGTATTCAAATAGCTTGATTTCCGGCTAGCGTTTGTCAGAGTAACGTCATATAATGGTAACAAAATGTCATGTATCACTATCACATAGAATAGAACTGCGATAAAGATTTTAAATAAAATACAAATACACAAACAAGTTCTGTAATGAAAACAATATTATTATTTAACTAATACACCAGTACTATATACTGGTAATTACAGGCCTGTATCACTTACTAGTATCACCTGTAAATTACTAGAACACATAATATATAGTAGAATAGTTAACCACCTTGACAAATATAATGCCCTATGCCCACATCAACACGGCTTTAGAAAAAACAGATCATGTGAAACACAATTACAGGTTTAATAGATGAACTATCAAAAGGCTTGGACAAAAATGATCAAATAGATACAATATTACTAGACTTCTCAAAAGCATTTGACAAAGTTCACCACCTTAGTTTACTTAAAAAACTTAACTACTTTGGAATCTCAGGTTCCTTACATCACTGGATCCAAGACTTCCTTTTGGGCAGGGAGCAAACTGTAATAATTAATGGATCTAAATCTGCACCAATAAAGGTTAACTCAGGAGTTCCACAAGGAACTGTGCTAGGTCCCTTACTCTTTTTAATTTATATAAATGATTTACCCAACAACATCTCAACAGGTACAAAAGTTAGGTTATTTGCTGATGATTGTATAATCTATAGAACAATTAAATCAGAACAAGATAGCAAAATTTTACAAAAAGACTTAGATGAATTGATAAAATGGGAAACTAACTGGAGTATGTCTTTCCACCCAGAAAAGTGTCAACTGTTAAGAGTAACAAAGAAAAAGAAACAAATAAATTCAAAATATTACATTCATGGAAAAGAACTGACCCAAACTAAAGATGCAAAATACTTAGGAGTCTTAATAAATGAGAAACTATCATGGAATCCCCATGTCAATAAAGTTATTAAAAAATCAAACAAAACCATAGGCTTTAGAAAAAGGAACTTTAACAAATGTAATAGAGATATAAAACTAAAATGCTACCTCACTTTGGTGAGACCTGTACTAGAATATGCATCTTCTGTATGGGACCCATCCACCAAAGAAAACATTGATAAACTAGAACAAATTCAAAAAAGAGCTGCCAGATTCATTACTGGAGAATATTCGAAACTGACAAGAATAACACCATTAGTTAAATCATTAAACCTTGAAACACTAGAGGATAGAAGAACCAAGAGCAAAGTAGTAATCATACATAAAGCAATTAATTCTAATTTAGAAATACAACACAAAGATAACTTAATACAACCCTCAGATAGACATAAGGATAAAAACACCTTTCTTATTCCGTATGCAAGAACAAACACATACAAGTTTTCCTTCTTCCCGTCCGGAATTCGGGCGTGGAATGGGTTGCCTGAAGAATCCAGGAAAACCAACACTTTATCAACATTTAAATCTCTAATAAAAATGCAGGACTAAACACAAACCATAGATAAGCGTAGGACGCAATAATCTTCTGTATAGAAGGAGCGTCTGTAAACAGATAAGATAAGATAAGATAAGGTATTAGGGGCCATCCATATCTTACGTACTGACAAAATTCGTATTTTCTGCCCCCCCCCTTTTTCCCCCTGTTGCATCCCGTACATTTTCGGGACCCCCTCCCCTATGCGTACATACAAATTCGCTTACCCTCCTCCCCCCCCCCACCCTTTTTATTGAAAAATTAATTTTAAGTATATAGGGATGTACGGGATTTCGGCTCGGTAAATCCGCAATCCGGCCATTTTTACAAAATTCGGCTCCGGCTTCGGCCCAATTTATCCGGATTTTTGCCGGATTCGGCAATAGCACAGGGGCACTTCCAGTTTAGTGTCTCTCGCTGTCGAAAAAATAAGAATTTAAAAAAATATTTTTAAAAAGAAAAGAAAACAACATAAACAAAAACACACTCATTTTGAATTTTAATGATGCATTACTTCATGAGTTTGTGGGACTTGAATAAATTGCTACGTCGGTATGTGTCTGATTTGGTAGTCCAAATCGGTATACGTCCTGTTTGGACGCGAAATATTTGCATGGTATACGACCTTTGTTTGGAGTAAGACCCGCGTGCTAGAACTTGTATGGCGTCGTAACTAAAATCATACTTAAATGACAAAAAGTGTTTTGAAAAAGGCTCAGCATGTTTCAAATCACTCTTTTGTCATTTAATTTTAAGTATGTATTTAGTGTAAGGCTGCACTCTTATATCGTAACACGCCTCAGCTTTTATTTAAAAGTTACACGTTTTGATGTGACGTCACACTACTTAAACACCCCCTCCCTTTCTTCACAAATGGTCGACCTCACTCAAGGTACGTGACGTCATTAATGGATTGCCCACTTTATGACGTCATACTGGAGGGGGGTCTAAGCTTTTGTAACGAAGTGTGACGAGGGGGTGGAGTAAAAATCGGTCAAAATCGAGTGACGTCATTCATTGACGGCCCCATTATAGTTTTTTTGTAATATCGTGTTTTTCATGTTGAAATTATTGAAGAAATACAATAGAACATTCAAATTTTATTGTCTTGAACATTACATAACAAAACTGATAAAATAGAACAACACAAGCAGTGAAATCGCCGTCTCGATGTGTATTTATAACGGCTGGGGCACCGGTGGGCGAAAGAGAAACTTCTACTAATTTCAAGAAATGGAAATATAAATCAGACGGATATATTTTAGTAACGTGTGAACGTTTGGCCTGAATCAAATGTTAATTACTTCCAAGAAATTAAAAGTTGAGAATTTCGTTTGCATTGTTTGACACTATCTACCCATGTCATGACATCTTGTTTGACACTATCTACCCATATCATGACACCTTGTTTGACACTATCTACCCATATCATGACAGGGGCCGTCCATAAATGACGTCACGCACCTAGGGGGGAGGGGGTCACACTTTTGTGACGTTGCGTGACGAGGGGGAGGGAGGGGGTTGAAGATATGTGACGTCACATCAAAAGGGTAACTATAAATAAAACTTCCACTGAAATATTTGGTCGCTTACAATTTAGTTAATGACTTTTTTTTAATTTTTTTAAATCAGTGCTTCTCAATGTGCTGGTCGGTAGGCCATCAGACGCTTGTTGGCGTATGCTATCAAGACACGAAAATTAAATCTAATTATAATCATTAAGTTTGAGAATCCACAAGATAACATATGAAATTGTTACACTGCGTCGTTTGATGTTGACATCAAAGCATTTGTGATCTAACCGCAGCTCCGTTTGGTTCTCTCATGCCCGTTACCACAAAATATACAAGTTAATGTAAGCGTTACCCCCCCCCCGACTCTAGGTCCTGCTCACGTGACTCGGGGATTTGGGGGAGCGTCTTTAGCACCCCCACCCCTCCCCCCCCCCGAAAATGCTACTGGTGAGTTTTACAAGAATGACAAGTGTCCAAAAATGATTTGAATAGGATTATGTGTAGATATTTTAAGTCAAAACGTCACGGAATATCCTTTTTCTTTAAAAGGGGAAAAGGGGGGGGGGAATCTATTTGATAGAATTAAAAACGTTTTAAGTTTGATATAATTGTTCGATGGTTTTTTTATAAAACGCCCCTGGTCATTCTAGTCTTCTAGATCAGTGCTTCTCAAAGTGGTGGTCCGCGGACCGATGCCAGTCCGTGGGCCATCCGCTGCCGGTCCGCAGATGTTCTCAAAAAAGGACAGAAAAAATTGTCAGTGCAGGGAAAATAGTGCACCGGTCCCTGGTACAATGGAAAAAATTCCTGCTGGTCCGCAATACTAAAAAGTATGAGAAGCACTGTTCTAGATATAATGGTAAATGAGCCCATTTAAAATTAGTCAAGTATTCATTAACTTTATTGAATGCATCAAATTCTTGACATTGCAATTCGAGAGGAGAACAAAACAACTTTTCTTCTTAGCTCAGTTTTTAAGGCATTAATTTTAAATATCACAGAAATGATGCGTGATAAAGACAAGTCATGTGGATTAAGATTATTGTCACTCGTGTCAATATAAATGAAAGTAGGGTAGATTTAGGTGTCTTCATATAGTGCGTAGGTAAGAAATCTACATAGTTGTCAAATTTTTAAAAAATGCATTTTCTGGAAGGAACCTGTTTAATAATGGGCTTATGTTCCAAGCGTACACATGACGTATTTTAATATATCTAGCGGATTGTAGTGGATGTTATATGTCCCAAATGAGTCTGCATTACCCCCAAGAATTCCCTTTTTGACCCCAGTTCAGGTTATTTACCTCTGTTCTGCCTCCCGTCAGTCAATTGAGGGATTTTAAAGAAATACATTTTAAAAATGTTATTTTTAAATAATTTTTTTTCTAAACAAAGACGTTAACCGTGATGATCAATCAATAGTCAATGTTTAATTTGTATTCATTAAAATAAAATATAAGCTAAGGATGTTAACACAGTTCGTTTTCTGAAGGCCGGTTAAAAGTTATTTAAAAATGCTTCACGCGGGTTACGATATTACAATTTAGATCTTCACTAAATAAATAATAAATACTTAAATGACAATAAAAGTGATTTGAAATATACTTATTTTTAAATAGTAAATAAAGTTGTTTTTTGGTTGTTGTTTTTTTGTTTTTTTTGTTGTTGTTTTTTTTTGGGGGGGTCAAAGATTTGTGACGTATTTTTAGAGGGGGGGTCCTAAGTTTTTGTGACTTCGCGTGACGAGGGGGGGAGGGGGTCAAAAATCGGCAAAAATCGCGTGACGTCATTTATGGACGGCCCCACACCTTGTTTGACACTATCTACCTATATCATGACACCTTGTTTGACACTATCTACCCATATCATGACACCTTGTTTGACACTATCTACCCATATCATGACACCTTGTTTGACACTATCTACCTATATCATGACACCTTGTTTGACACTATCTACCCATATCATGACACCTTGTTTGACACTAACTATCTACCCATATCATGACACCTTGTTTGACACTATCTACCCATATCATGACACCTTGTTTGACACTATCTACCCATATCAGGACACCTTGTTTGACACTAACTATCTACCCATATCATGACACCTTGTTTGACACTATCTACCCATATCATGACACCTTGTTTGACACTATCTACCCATATCATGACACCTTGTTTGACACGGTTTTCCTGCAGAGTGTGGCCAGTGTTCCGGTGATGGATCATGTGACGTGGTAACAGGGAGATGTACATACGGGTGTCTGCCTGGGTTTTCCCATGACACGTGTACACAATGCAAGTAAAGTAACTGTTATAGGAGTACATGGAAGTTCCTGTTTATCCGAAAGTTTCTATTATCTATGTTTACATGGAACACTTCCAGTTTGTTAATTTGTTATGTGCACATGAAAGTTCCACTGGTCGATTTTTACTTTGGAAATTATTTGTTCTCTGCCTTTGGGGCTCATCTGACGGATTCTGTCTGAGACAACTGGGCGGTTACACGAATGTCATGTTTTGTTTCTCTTTCAGCCTGCAGCAACTGTCGTGACCAGGGCGTTGCTGATGGGGACGTGCAGTGTTCTTTTGTTGACGGGAAGTGTGCTCACGGATGTAAAGACACCTTCATGGGGAGCATGTGTCACAAAAGTAGGTCATTTTGCCATCCGGCAAAAGTACATCATGTTGTTATTTGACAGAAGTTGGTCATGTTGTCATTGGACAAAAATTGATTTTATCGTTAATACAAAAGTAGATCATGTTGTGATGGGACAAAAGTAGGTCATGTTGTGATGGGACAAAAGTAGGTCATGTTGTGATGGGACAAAAGTAGGTCATGTTGTGATGGGACAAAAGTAGGTCATGTTGTGATGGGACAAAAGTAGGTCATGTTGTGATTTTGAAAAAAGTCGTTATTATCGTAGAGACAAAACTAACTAAAATGTAAGACAATATGAGGCAGTGTTAACTCATTAAAATCTAACTGAAACTTGTAAGGTTAAGGTTTTAATACAATACTGGGGCGACTGCAATAAGGGGTGGGGAAAAGTGGGGGCTTCAACTCTCCCACCGTTTATATAAAAGTGGGGGCTTCAACTCTCCCACCGTTTATATAAAAGTGGGGGCTTCAACTCTCCCACCGTTTATATAAAAGTGGGGGCTTCAACTCTCCCACTGTTTATATAGATTAGACATTTTAAGCTCAAGAAGTTGACATTTTTAGACAAATGCCCATAAAAGGGTAAAGCCTTCAATTCTAGACAGGTGTTCAAAACTTTACAGTTATCAATTATAGACCAATGTCCATAACAATGTAGTCATCAATTGTAGACAAACTGATTGTCAAACCGCTGTTTCTACAGGATGTGGTTTTTGTGGCGGGAACGGAACCTGCAGTCAGTTTAACGGAACTTGTCATTTCAAATGTCTGCACGGATATGCAGGACCCAGGTGTGATTCACGTAAGTGGCCAACAGATGTCCATACTGAATGGACCCAGGTGTGATTCACGTAAGTGGCCAACAGATTTCCATACTGACAGGACCCAGGTGTGATTCACGTAAGTGGCCAACAGATGTCCATACTGACAGGACCCAGGTGTGATTCACGTAAGTGGCCAACAGATGTCCATACTAACAGGACCCAGGTGTGATTCACGTAAGTGGCCAACAGATGTCCATACTGACAGGACCCAGGTGTGATTCACGTAAGTGGCCAACAGATGTCCATACTGACAGGACCCAGGTGTGATTCACGTAAGTGGCCAACAGATGTCCATACTAACAGGGCCAATGTGTGATTAAGTGACCCACAGGGACAAGATTATAGACATCAAATCTCGTGCCCGCTGTAGCTGGACACCATTTTGTTCAAAATCACAGGCAAAATCATCAGTCACCCTAGCTTGACATAGGTACCGGAAATGCCTTTGACGTGGACAAGATCACACGCATCATACGAGACGGCAATCAAATAGTTCCAACACTACACACAGAATTGATTCGTTTATTCGTATTAGCATTTACTACTTTCAGATCTTCACATTCATCCACCAAACCCCGCTGTGTGTACGAGCTTAAATTAAATAAGTATAGTTTATATTTTCATTTAAATGATTATATTTTTAATTCCATTATATTATATTAACTTCAAAATCTTGTCTCTCTGTCTATCGTCATCTCTTCTACGTCGGGCGAAAAAAAGAAAAGTCAAAAATGACACACTTCCCATGATGCCATCGAGCTGAAGTTTGGCACATATACTCGTGTCACCTAACAATGAATCGTATCAAAATTTCAGATCGATCGAACGTACCGTAATTAAATTAATGCATTTTTAGTTTATCTCTATATAACATATGAACTTCAAATTCACGGTTTGTTATTGTTTTTCTTCCACGTGCCAGTTGAGTTCACGCGTTGACGCCACCCGTCGATGTCCACAGCCCCCATTCCTCCCCTTCCCCCGGTTTTAAAGCCAGGGGAGATAATTCGGTTTCAGTCTGTAAATGTTTGTCGCGTTTGAACATAATCAATACTTTTAGTTATGTCTCGGAAGGGGTTGGCCTTTACGGGGCCCGGGAGATAAGTAGGGTTGCGGAAGTGGCTGCGACCTGAAACTGACTAACCCCGGCGACTTCGCCATATATACGCACTGGAACCCTCCGGACAACTGGAGGGTGGGGCATGGCCTCACCGCGAGGCCCGGTGCTGGGTGTGGGAGCAGACTCATACCCAACAGTGCCCGGCTAGGAACGCCGAAGACAGGAAGACCCTCTGGGCAAGGGGCGGAACGCACTCGGACCGTCCTCAATGGGTTGAAGATTTCTGCCTACCCCCTCTCTATTCTATGGTTCATATATCGAAAAAAGCAGGTCCCGGAATGGACCTTCTAAACCCCTTCTCGGCGGATGGTGGTACGTCGGGTCGGTTGGCTACCCCCCCTCTTAGAGGCATGGTGACGAACGACAGGCCATGTCCAAGCGGTCAATCGGTGACTGGCCGTCCTTGTATGGGTGCGAAGGGCCATCCTGAACAAGCCCTGGTAGTTTTACAGTTGAATGTCTGTGGCATAAGGCAAAAGGCACACGAAGTAACCAAAATACTCCACGAACGGAAAGTGGATGTAGCACTGTTCCAAGAAACGCTCCTTAAGGGGAAGCCGTTTCATATCACTGGTTACTCGCTATACCATTGCAAGTGTGACCGGCGATGTCGAGGTCTTGCCACAGCGGTCCGGAATGATTTAACGATGGAGCTGCTCGAAGTTAAGTGTTACAGCAACACTGATACTCTCACCGTGAGAGTTTTCAAAGGCGACGTTGGCTTTACAATCACGAACGTCTATAATACGCCCAGAAATCCAATCGCACTTCCAGTTGGGGAAGATGTCATATTTGGAAGAACGATAATAGCAGGAGACTTTAATGCACAGTCTCCTGACTGGGGCTATGCTGAACGGAACGCGTCAGGCCGCTACATCGAGGATGTCTGTATTAATACGAATCTCATCAGGCTGCAAAATGCAGACAGTGAACCGACACTACTGCACACGGGGCACAGCACGGAGTCCCGACCAGATCTAACGCTTATTTCCGCTGACCTAGAGTCGAAGCATAGACTGGAAGTATTAAAGGAAGTAGGCAGCGATCACTTGCCAATCCTGATTGAATTTGGACTTGGTGCAGGCAAACCTCGATTTGAAAGAAGGCATTGGCAGTTCCGTAAGGCTGATTGGCGGAAGTACGAGGCCGAGAGCGAGACCAAGCTCGCTCTGCTGGATGTTGCAGGAGACAACATGGATGCCACCTACGGGCAGTTTATTGACACAATCCTTGGGGTTGCGAGGCGAACGATCCCAAGGACAAACGGAAAACAGAAGTTCAGACCTTACTGGGACAAGAGTCTGGCAGATTTGGTGAAGCAAAGAGCAAAAGCACGGAAAAAGGCAGCCAGGCTGAAGACGCCCGAAGCTCGTAGGGCGTACAACAGACTGACGGCTGAAGTCCGGGCAGCTGTCGACAAAGCGAAGAAGGCGAAATGGGTAAATACGTGCGAAAAACTCGATCTCGTAGACGGAAGAAAAGTTTGGCGGCTCCTAGATGCATTATCTGGCGCGGGGAAGACAAAGAATTCCAACCCTTTGATGACACCAAAGGGCCAAAGGGCTAGTGAAGTTAAGCGCGCACGAGCGCTAAACAAACACTTTGCCCAGGTTAACAAGAAAGGCGCCAGATCTGATTTTAGCCGAACAATCGACCGAATGCGCAAAGAGGGCTCACGGAGACAAAGCAAGGGCCCTCAACTAGAGGTTTTCGCGGCCCCCCTTCACAATGACAGAATTGCAAACCGCACTCAACAAGTGCCAAGCTGGCAAAGCACCAGGACCAGATAAAGTTCACAATGAAATGCTCAAACATCTGGGCAAGACAGGCCGAATGAAACTGCTGGGTTTCATAAATAGAACTTGGACAACAGGCACGCTGCCGAAGCTGTGGAAAAAGGCCACAATAACCCCAATTCCCAAAGAGGGGAAACCAGGCGAACACCCGTCTAGCTACCGGCCAATTTCCCTCACGTCGTGTGTGGGGAAGGTAGCTGAACGGTTAGTGAACGCACGGCTCTACTGGTTCCTCGAAAAGTCCAAATGCATTCCAATGACGCAAGGTGGGTTCCGAAAGGGACGCCAACCGATGGACCAGGCTCTCCGACTAATTCAGACAATCACAAACGAACTCCAGTCGAGGAATCACACCGTTGCGGTGTTCTTCGATCTAAAGCAGGCATACGACAAGGTGTGGCGTGGAGGGCTACTTTATAAGTTGCAGCAGTTGGGTGTCACTGCGAACATGTACAGTTGGATAAAATCGTTCCTTACTGACAGAACGATCAAGACTCGCGTGGGGGAGTCATTATCCAACGAAGAGCGCCTAGAGGACGGACTCCCACAGGGATCCGCCCTTAGTTGTACATTGTTCCTAGCCTACGTCCACGACCTACAAGGTATTCTGGGGTCACAGAATGCCATGTTTGCTGACGATCTGGCTATATGGAGTTCCGGAAAAGACGTTGCAACCCTGCAGAACAGGCTGCAGGAAGATCTGAATCGAATCGAAGACTACGCCAACCGTTGGCGCCTAGTAGTCAATACGGAGAAAACGGTACATTCCATTTTCACAAATGGACGGAATGCACTGAAGCATGAGGTGGTGCTTCAGATATGTGGGAAAAGATTGAATTGGGATCGGACACCAACGTACTTGGGAATCAAACTGGACCAGAAGGTCCAGCTACATAACCATGTGCGTGAATTGTGTGCCAAAGCCACAGCTAAACTGTCCCTGGTGAAGAAACTGGCTAGCACCAGTTGGGGTGCGGATGCAAGACTACTGAGAGCTCTCTATCTCGGTAGTGTGAGGGGTGCTATTGATTACAGCCTCCCGGTCCAGGCCTTTGCGAGCCGTACGGCTCTAGAGGGTCTGGACCGCATACAAAACCAAGCTCTACGGTTTGTATGCGGGGCGTTGCGTACGACACCCACAGCCGCTGTAGAAATTATGTCTAACGTAGAACCCCTGGCGATAAGGCGAGAAAAGGCAATCATGACTACGGTGGAACGATACCGCAGGTTGGAGCATGACGAACCCTGCTTTCAATTACAAGACCGATGGGTAAAGAGGACCCGACTGAAAAGACCATCCTTCATGGATACGGTCTACGAACTAGAAGACTCAGTCCCCATACCCAAGCACAGGGAACGCATGCGACTAGTCCCTGCTCGAGGACCACATGAAAGCTCAGACTTGCCTGAACTACGTTTGACACTGGCAAATACAGCGGTGACGAAAGCCAGTCCCGTCGAGCTCCAGCGAGACGAGACTCTGAAGACAATCGAAGCTTATGGCGATAGTGTGGTAAAAGTCTTTACGGACGGCTCGCGTTTCAAGGATGGCAGAAGTGGATACGGAGTGCTAATTCAATACCCTCAACCTGGACCTGACAGTATCGAACTGTCAGGGCCGTGCGGATCCGCATACAGTAGTCACGACGCCGAACTGGAGGCGATTTGCAAGGGTTTGAAGGAAGTGCGCCGACGTCTAGCAAGAAGAAAGGTTTTCCCGACCGTCGTAGTTTTCACCGACTCACGGTTTTCGCTCGAGACCGTGGGTCGATCCTCTCTGGAGACGAAAACGGTCAGTGTCATTTTGGAAACAGTAGGTGAAATCCTGGCACGAGGCGGAAAAGTAGTCCTTCAGTACATCACTGGGCACAGTGGCGAGCCTCATTCAGACAGGGTCGATGAGTTAGCGAGAGAAGGTTCAGCTCAGCCCCAACCCGATCGCCCGATGACCCAGCTGGGGGTCAGATCGTGGCTTAAGGACCATTTCCGAGAGAAATGGCTTCAGGGCTGGGCTTCTGGAAGCACGGCCAGAAAAGTATTCCAGTACATGCCGCGACCGAGCAAAAGCGATTCCTGGTGGAAAATTGGACGTAGCAACCAGACGCTCATAACTAGAATGAGAACTGAGCATTGTCCCACACGAAGCTACCTGTACAAGTTTAACACCAGAAGGGAACTGGCCTGTCGGCTGTGTGGCCACCCAGAAGAGACGGTGGCCCACGTACTGGAAGAGTGCCCCGGGCTGTGCGGGGATTTGGAAGGTGAAGTAACGGTACCTGCAGAGGGTTACCTCTACGGCGATGCCCGCTTGATGAGGCTCGCTTGCGATAAAATGAACCGGGTCTTAAGAGCCTAGCGGCTCGACCCAAAAGAGAATGAACATTCACCAGTTATGTCTCATACATAGGAGATTTATAGTCAAAAAACTTAGGTTTTACGGGGTTGTTTTTATTAAATCCCTTATATTAATTTCACGGACTTGTCTCTCTCTCTCTCTCTCTCTGTCTTTCTGTCGTGGTTGGTCGATCGGGCGGAAAAACAAAAGTAAATAAAACAAAACCGTAAAAACAAAGTTTTTGACTATAAATCCCTTATATATGAGACATAACTAAAAGTATTTACAAATATTTACAGACTGAATCTGTCTTAACTCTACTTTGCTTCATAACCCTGGGAGGGTGGTGGGGGGGGAGAGCGGGAAAAGTCTGGTCACCGATTCGCTTGACCGAGCTCAGCGTGACACGTAAAATGTAAACAAAAGCACGCGGGTACGTCGATGGATCGCCTCAACGCGTCAACTCAAACTTTCACGAGGAAAAAAAAACAATAACAAACAGTGAATTTAAATTACATACCTCATATTAGGATAAACTAAAAATGCATTAATTTAATTACGGTACGTTCGATCGATCTGAAATTTTGATACGATGCATTGTTAGGTGAGACGGGTCCGTGTGCCAAATTTCAGGTCGATCTGATCACGGGAAGTGGGTCATTTTTGACTTTTGTTTTTCCGCCCCGCCCAAGACAGAGAGAGAGACGAGACGGCGGTGAAGTTAATATAAGGGATTTAATAAAACAAACCCGTAAAAACAAAGTTTTTGACTATAAATCCCTTATATATGAGACATAACTAACAGTATGATTATTTTCAAACATTTACAGACTGAATCTGTCTTAACTCAAGTTTGCTTCATGACCCTGGGGTGAGAGGGGAAAAGGCTAGTCACCGATTCGCTTGACCGAGCTCAGCGTGACACGTAAAATGTAAACCAAAAGCGCCCCGTTGCTTTCGATGGGTCGCCTCAACGCGTCTACTCAAACTTTCACGTGGGAAAAAAAACAATAACAAACAGTGAATTTGAATTACATACCTCATATAAGGATAAACTCTAAAAATGCATTAATTTAATTACGGTACGTTCGATCGATCTGAAATTTTGATACGATGCATTGTTAGGTTAGACAGGCCCGTGTGCCAAATTTCAGCTCGATCGGATCACGGGAATCGGGTCATTTTCTACTTTTGTTTTTCCGCCCACCCGCCCATGAGATGACGACAGACAGACAGAGAGAGAGAGAGGGACGAGAGACGCCGTGAAGTTAATATAAGGGATTTAAAAATGACCCACTTCGCGTGATGCGATCGAGCTGAAATTTTGCACATAGACTCGTGTCACCTAACAATGCATTGTATCAAATTTCAGATCGATCGAATGTACCGAGTTTAATTAATGCAGTTTTAGTTTATCTTTATATAACTCAATGTGTCCGTCTGCTATTGTTTACATTCACGCGTCACTGAGTTCACTCAAGCCATCCACGACCACATCCTCTGTTTTACAGCAAGGGAGTTCAGTCGCGTTCAGTCTGTAAATGTATGTCGCGCGATGGGAATTATATTGAACATAATCAATACTTTTAGTTATGTCTCATATATAAGGGATTTATAGTCAAAAAAATTGTTGTTACGGGGTTGTTTAATTTTAAATCCCTTATATTAACTTCACCGTCTTGTCCTTCTCTGTGTCTGTCGTGGTCGGTCGGGCGGAAAAACAAAAATAAAAAATGACCCACTTCCCGTGATCCTATCGAGTTGAAATTTTGCACATAAACTTGTGTCACCTAACAAAACAATGCATTGTATCATAATTTCAGATTGATCGAAAGTACCGTAATTAAATTAATGAATTTTTAGTTTATCTCTATGTATGTCTATGAAGCCGTCTGCTATAGTTCACATCCACGCTTCACTGCATTTCACTACAGCCATCGATGACCCACATCCCCATGTTTTAAAGCAAGGGGAGTTCAGTCACGATCAACCGGTAAATTTTTTTCGCGCGGTTCGTATTGAACATAATCAGTACTTTCAGTTATGTCACATATATAAGAGATTTATAGTCAAAAACTTTGTTTTAACGGGTTTGTTTTATTTAAATCTTAAAAAGGCAGACTAACAATTTAACCCTTGTGTCAACAAATAATGGGAACCACTATGTCTTTTAGAGGTGAGCGCTCGGCAGTCTCCGCATACTTTAAATGTTTATGTTACCTCGTGTCACCGAGTCACCACCTCTTTCCCACAATGTGACAGACTTTTAAATTCTCAATAATAACATTCCAGGTCTCATCCTTCCAAGCAAACTTGTTTACATCCATGACTCAAACTGGGCCGTGGCCTTGACCTTGTGCGTAACCCTGGCTTTCTTCATAGCCGGGTGTTTCGTAACACTTGGGCTTGGACTGTCCAAGAAAACGGCCACCCTTAACTTGACCGAGTCCACGCCCTATTTTGTAAACCAACGCAACTCCAGGGCGGCCAGTCTGTGCATCCCTCGAACATTGGACAGTTACACAGCCACTACACAGGCAGTCAAGAAAACGGCGTCGTCCTCAAGACTCAAATAACACAGTGGCCTCTCCCACCCCACGAGTCCTGGCCACTGGGTAGCAGACGTGGCGTGATTGTGGAGCATCCTGTTGAAAGGGGACACTGTACACGAGGCGGATGTCAGACTTTACTTTAGGGAACATGCCAGTGTTTCCTTGACATGGTGTAGAGATGTGGCTTCAAGATGTCAACAAGATGGAGATGTGACATCAAGATGTCGACCCAATGTGTCAATAAGATGGAGATGTGACATCAAGATGTCAACAAGATGCATCTTTGATGTGACATCAAGATGTCAAGATGCAGCATTGAGATTTCACATCAAGATGTCACGATGCAGTGTTGAGATTTGACATCAAGATGTCAACAAGATGCAGCGTTGAGATTTGACATCAAAATGTCAACAAGATGCAGCGTTGAGATTTGACATCAAGATGTCAACAAGATGCAGCCTTGAGGTTTGACGTCAAATGTCAACAAGATGCAGCGTTGAGATTTAACATCAAGATGTCAACAAGATGCAGCGTTGAGGTTTGACATCAAGATGTCAATAAGATGCGTGTTAAGATTTGACATCAAGATGTCAATAAGATGCAGCGTTGAGGTTTGACATCAAGATGTCAATAAGATGCAGCTTGAAGAGGTGGGCTCAGCGTGTCATTTAGACACATCGTCTTTTAAATAAATAACCACGTCTAGTCTACAATTGATACGGGGGCAAAGATTAGCTGTTACTTCCTGACAGACTGCCATTACCAGGACTTTCAATAGTTAGTTTCTGACAGACTATGCCATTACCAGGACTCTCAATAGTTAGTTTCCTTGGTGAGTGGATGACGTTGTTGGAAATGAACCCCTGAACCAAAGACAAGATATCAAAGGCACGATGCAAGTGCTAGAATTTGTTTAAAATACATTTAGGTGTGTAGAAGCAGGGTATAGACAGCGATAGTTGAATATGAGTATGATTAATTATTATAAAATAATGTAGCAATGGATGAATGAATGAGTGATGGAAAGGAATGAGGAGTGAGAGATGGGAATAAAAGAGAAGGACATGAGAGGAGATGGTAAAGATGAGAGACAGAATGAATGAAACATGACCGAATGAAGTAATAAGAAAAATCAATATAATTGTTTACACTGCTCATAGTTTTTGTTTGTGTCAATATTTGACTTTGAACAGATGTCCCTGATGGTGTCATTCCAAGCAGGACTCAATATTTAAATCAGCATAATTCAACACATGTCAATAAACATCACATTTATTTAGCATCACATTTCATGGTGGCTACAAAAAGCTCAATTGAGAATACAAACAAAGATTCACAACAAATTGCAAATTGTTAATAAATTAATACAGTGCCCAACCACCACAGTGAGTCAAAAGTAAAAAAACAGAACACGAGTGCCCCTTGAGGTGGTGCCCCTTGAGATGGTGGTGCCCCATTGAGATGGTGGTGCATCATTGACATGGCAGTGCCCCAATGTTTAATGACAGCCCATAAAAAAGACAAATTTCCAAAAGATTTAGAGCCCTCAAATGTCACCATTTATCCTGTAAACAAGGTCAACATAAGTCAGATTGACACCCTACAAACCCCACTCACTCACAGACACCAAATATTGTTTCATGTAACTATAATGTACTAGCGCTATTAACGTGACAGTTTAATTAAATGGGTCACAGATTTTCACAGGTGACAATTTCTGTATGCGGATTTCCCAGAATATACCCAACATTTTAGTCCTGAAGACTTCACAATGACAACTATTGTGTATCATTTTTCTCTCAAATTTTCTGTAGGATTTCTGACATGGTCTTTAAAAACTAAGACTATCAATGACCAGCTTTGACCCAGCAGACAGGCGTCCATTAGCAGATAGACAGTTTTGGAAATATTTAATACTAAAAGTTCTTTTGTGAAAATTCTCAAGACAACACTCTAACAAGATTTCCTATAAATATGCAGCTTGATATGTTGATAGTATTTTCAAGACATTAAATGTGCCACTGAAGGATTGTCAATATCATTATTGTAGCCCTTATAAATGTTCTTGCTGACACCTCTTTACCTCACACTTACACATGCATGACTAACATTGATGGCACCAATATAACAGTTTTAAGGTGATGGCTAATAAATGTTCAACTTGTAAAATTGCAAAGAATTTACAGTTTACAGATTCAAAGTCGTATAAACAACAAACAAAACAAAAAATGAATTCAATTTCTAAGAATTTAAATTTGTTAAAAAGCAGATCAATATAAGCAATGTGGAAAACAGCTGTTGACCTGGACACGGTGGACACTAGATCAGTGAGCAACAGTATTTATTGTTACAGTAGAACCCAATTATCTCAACCTCAGTTAACTCGCCAACTTTATTAATTACTAATATTACTATGAATCATATATTTTTGTGAACCTCCAAATTCTATAATTCTCTTAGCATTTCAGTTATATCATTTCTTTGATGTCACTGAACCCTAACACAAGAGGGCTAAATTTGCTACATAGCATCAGTTATCTTGATTCCTGTTAAAAATACTGTTTTCTCATAAAATTGTGATATTTTTGTACATGTTCAGTGTAATAAACATCTTGACCTACATTTCCTTATGAAATTTGTAAATTTTCAGTCAACCTTAAGCATAATCCAAAGTTATTCTTTTTTTTTAAATTCAATGTCATTATTTTTATATTAATATTGTGTTGCATCACAACAGATCTGTGTGCCAATATCATTGAGCTAAGATGTGTCTCTAATGCTCACATAAAACATGGACATGTACAAAAATATTTAAATTTTAACATTGGTCAGGAAAGGCTTTCAATAGATTAATCATGAACTTAAGTTGAAGGTTCAAAAGTAGTTTCTCAAAGTTATTTTGATTAGTAGGGCGCTTATGGTTTCAAACACATGTAATTGTAAATATAGTTTTCCTTTATCTCGCTCATTGGTATCTTGGAGCTTTTTGTCAAACCCCAAGGCTGGGTGATGTAACCAGGTTTCACCATACTTATATTATTAAGGTATCACTGTCCTTTAGGCAGGATCAATACCATTATGAACAGAAGATGTCGAAACATCTGATAACAGAAGATGTCCATACATCTGATAACAGAAGATGTCGATACATCTGATAACAGAAGATGTCGATACATCTGATAACACAAGATGTCGATACATCTGATAACAGAAGATGTCGATACATCTGATAACAGAAGATGTCCAAACATCTGATAACAGAAGATGTCCAAACATCTGATAACAGAAGATGTCATACATCTGATAACAGAAAATGTCCAAACATCTGATAACAGAAGATGTCCAAACATCTGATAACATAAGGTGTCCAAACATCTGATAACATAAGGTGTCCAAACATCTGATAACATAAGATGTCCAAACATCTGATAACAGAAGATGTCCAAACATCTGATAACAGAAGATGTCCAAACATCTGATAACAGAAGATGTCCAAACATCTGATAACAGAAGATGTCCAAACATCTGATAACAGAAGATGTCCAAACATCTGATAACAGAAGATGTCCAAACATCTGATTACAGAAGAAGAACACCTTTTGCCTTTATTTAATATCACCATTAATGCAGTCTTACTTACATTTTAACTTTACCCCAATAAACACAATCATAGGAGAATTTCTTATAACAAAATTGACACAATCTTACAATCATGTATATAAAACATATTATAATTTCATCACATATTCATTTGAGAAACATTTTCAACCATAGATGACCTTCCACAATCATAAATCACACATGAAATCACCTCTTACCTTCCACAATCATACACCACACATGAAATAAACTCTCACCTTCCACAATCATAGACCACACATGAAATCAACTGACCCTCCACAATCATACACCATACATCAATTATGATGAAATAATAACGCCTTGTAAAAAAAATTAAAAGGTGTTTTAGAACTAAAAAGTGGCAGTCCATAAAGTACTTTACGCTCAAGGTGTAAGAAAGTCTGACAGGGGGAGGGGGGGGTCTGGCCTTGTGTGACCTCGCTGTGTTTTCTGTTAAATTTTAATTATTTTGTTAATAATAAAAAAATTCTTTGAAAATGTGACATACTTTAATGGAGGGCTTCCAAGATTTGTGACAGTTTGTGGGGGGGTTAAAATTGTAAAAAAATAGCGTGACATACTTTATGGCCGGCCCGTAGGGTACCAAGTACCAATCATGAATGGCACTAAATGTATTATTGATAGTGACACTGCATGTATTATTGACATTGAATGTATTATTGGCACTGTATTCAGTCAATGTTCTAAAGGCAGATGGTCCTACACATTGCTTTGTCTCATTTTTTTACAACCAGAAGAAGAGATTTTGAAGGAGTCAAGAGGACTTTGTCAAGGTGGAAAAATATTTTCTAAAGCTGATTATAATGGAAGTAAATGTAGCTTGTTGTTGTACTAATGTGCTAAAACTTAACTTTTGAACTACCAGTTAAACACATGGACAAACTGCAGCGTGTGTTTGTACTTATTTAACTAGCTGTCCAATCAAATGTGTACCACTTGGAAAATGTTCAAAAGGCCAAATTTCAACTATTGTACCTACAAATATAACTCCTATCATGTGATATAAAAAATATTGATGAAAAAAAGACACACAGAAAAAAGTTCACAAAATGGCTAATCACATCACTGACTTCTTACTTAATTAAATATGACATCTATTTTTTTTTAAAGATACATTTTTAAAGGCAAAAAAACAAAGTTATTTTTTACTTTTAGTTTTAAAGATAATTTGATTAGAAATGTTGCCATGAAATTTTTAAGGTTATCTGGCCACAAAGATTAATTTGAAGCAAGAGGCTTTTAACTTTATCACATTACTTGAAAACTCCTTGCCATTACACAGAGTAGCCAATTGTAAAATTAAAAACAAAGTTCCTTTGTCAATCAGCTGACTAAGTTCAGTGCAATGTGTTCTCAGTAGTAAAGATTTAACAAAGTAACTTGTCACCCATGGTCATTCATTGCAGTTTAAAATATAGATTCAAAAAGTAAATATTGAGATAAAATCAAAGTATTTAAAATGAACCACCAGCAACAGAACAAATATCCTGAGAGGAAAGAAAATCTCCTGATATAAAACATTGGACTGGTACCTAGCCATGATAATAATAACTGGTTGTGATAGACTAGATTGATCATTACAGTGAGGAGTGAGCAAATTGTTTCTTTTTTAAGTTGGAAATAAAGATCATGATGATTAAGAGTTATCTACTGATTCTTAACATCAAATGTCTTTAAAAAATAGTCCACAATATCGGAAATAAATCATAATCTAAATAGCATTGATATGTCATATGTATAATACCGAAACAATGAAATTATAAATATTTGCGTTAACAAATCTCAAGCAGCAGGAAATTGTAGACCAGTATCGTATCAGTTTTAGGACATTTTACAGACAAAATCTTATGAAGTCTATGAGTAAATTTCTCATTTCCACAAAATTTCACTCCAATTTATTGATAAAATTATGAACTGGATGAAATTATAAGTTAATGTCTTGAACCACCCTGTATCATAAATAAAGGTGGTATCATCTTTTTTTCTTTAGTAAAGCATATTTTACATGACAAGACCACTCACTAAAATGAAATGGACACAAAATTGGTCATTCCTAAGCAAGATTTGTATGAAAAATTTAAATCTCTCCAACAACTAGGGAATTATGGAAGAATAATTGAAGGTTGACTTCTCATTACAGCATGAAAGTAAGAGAGTTAGAGACAGACTAGCGCCAAGGACCTATTACATTTCATAAAAGATCAGTTAAACAATTTTAAAAAATAATTTCAGTAACTAACATTCTTAAATTATATTTCAAAATTCAACATTACTAAAAGCAGATAATAGTGAGGAAGATAAAGAATAAATTAAGTATAGTTTTTAACCCTGGTCTGATATTGACCTACTTTAACTCTGAAACAGGAGGGAGTCGTCGTTGTCCCCTCACAACCAGGCTGTTAAGAGCCACAGCTGATGCATCTAGGATGATAGCTGTGCCAAGCTAAGCACAGCTTGATTGTGTACATATGGGATGTGTGTAGCTATGATATGTCTATGTTGGAGTCCCAGAACATTGCGCAGCCATTGTGTTCCATCATCACACAATATCTGGTCACTGATCAAGTGTCCTGACTGATAGCACAGTCAAAGAGAAGTCATGTGAGCTCCGAGATGCTGCCTGCATGAAACTGCGCTGCTTACAGATGGGGAGAACTCAGGAATGTCCAATGTACACACGGATGATACTTATTCCCCTTGTTGAAAGAAACAACTATACCTCAGGGGCCTTGAGCCAACATATCAGAAGCAAATGATCATGTGATGTGCTGATAATCAAGTTGTAGGTAGAAGCACTGGCATTAACTCCTCAGCTCAAGCAGCCTGCAGTTGTATGTTGTAACGTAGGGTTTGTATTGTCTCCTTCAGTAGGGCTGACAGCTCATTTGTTCAGTTGTATGTTGTACCGTAGGGTTTGTATTGGTTTAAATGAAAACATTTCCAACATTGGTTGTGTTTTGTCTCCTTCAGTAGGGCTGACAGCTCATTTGTTCAGTTAAAGCTCAACAACCTCATTTGATGACTAGTTTAAAGGTTATCTGTAAATTGAAAGAATTATACTATATTACAAATGATGCTGCATTAAATGAAATAACGATGATGGTGATGATGGTTTTGTTGTATAGCACTAACATTATCCATGCTAGCCCAGCATGCTCATTGCACTCTGATGTTCAAAAACTCTCCAAAAAAAGTCTTCAAATTTTTTTGTCACAATGAGCCGTGATATCTTTCTAACGTGCTGAAACATCCACCTGATATTCATTGAATGTTGATAATAAGAAATCAAGAATTTTAAAAAAAAACATAGCATACCATTTCTATGAGTGATACCACAATCCTTATGTCATCTACACTAAGGCCATACACACAGCAGGAGTAAGACATTTAAGAAAGCAAAAAATGACAAAATTATAGTAGCTTAGAAGCAAGTTTTTGTAAAAATTACCATTTGAAATCAATTTTCAGGGGTCTTTTATCCAACAATGTACAGTATTTAATTTTTCTATTTCAGTAGACACATTACTAAACAATGAAGAGGTGGTACATAATTTTTATGTCGTACCGTCATTACAAAAGCCAGACCCAGATCAAGGCTCATTGCCCTATCCATAGCAGTTATAAATAGAGGTAGAATAAGATTTTTAAAAACCCCGTTTTTGTAAGTGTACTAAAAAGAAGAAAATAATTTAGATATTATAAGTTCAAGTACTTAGATTTAATATGACTAAAAACGAGGGGCGGGTGTTTGGTATAAAAATTAAAGAGAGATCTATAAATGAGAGAATGAGTGAACTGCATAAGTAAAACCTCATAAGCGCCCGCTCCACGTTTTTTAGTCATATTAAATCAAAGTACTTCTTTTCTTCTTTTTAGTACACTTATAAAAACGTGGTTATTTTAAATCTTTTTTTACGTCTTTTTATTTTTTTAATACCAAACACCTAATAAGCGCCTGCCCAACGTTTTAATACCACGGTGATGTGCTCACAGGGTGAACTCATGGATGTCAACAAAAGCAGACGGGTACAGATGCTTATATAGAGATAAACTAAAAAATTCATTAATTTAATTAAGGTACATTTGATATATAATTTTGAATATAAAATGGAGTGATTTTAAATCAAATGAAACAATAAGAGAAGAAACCAACCAAGAATATGTGTCAACCTTTATAAGGAGAAGGCGTTGGAATTATATCTGCCATGTTCTTCGAATGGACGAGAGAAGACTACCACGGCAGGCCTTCATATGGACACCAAAAGGCAAAAGAAAACAAGGAAGACCAAAAGAAACCCTACGTAGAACAATCAAAAGAGAAAGCTCAACCATGGGTCTAAGAAATAATCAAGACCTAATACAATTGGCGACGGATTGTCGTAAATGGAAATCAATTACTTCTGCCCTATGTGCCGTCTTCGGCCCGAGAGGAACTAACTAACTAACATTTGATCGATCTGAAATTTTTGATACAATGCATTGTATGCCAAGACCTATCTGTGGTAAAATTTTGAGATCTCTAGGACCATCAGAAGTGGTTCAATTTTACATTGGAAAATTTTGAAATTTTGCGGACAGACAGTCAGGAACGAAAACGATGCGGACAGACAGGAACGAAAGCAAGTCAATAAAAATGTGGTAAAAAAGGTGTACTTTAAACTTTAAATATAATGGATTTTAAAAAACTCATTAAAATTGTGCTCTTTTTATTAAATGAAACAAAATGTTCAAAAGAATTTCATGTTTGTCATTTAAAGGTAGTGAACAGTTAGCTGAAAAAGTATATCATAATTTCACTTACCTGACAACATAAATCACTACTCCACACCATGAGCAAATATCATGACGAGGCCAGGTTCAATGATTAAATCCTCAGGCATGTGCTGGTTCTCACAGTACATCACAACGACTGCTTGTTTCCCTGTAGTGTAGAAAACACCAGATCTCAGACCGTTTAATGACACCACACTAAGTGACTCGTAAACATGATTATAACAGTGAAAAATGTTTAAAGTTAGCCCTTGGGGTGTGTGGACTGCTAACTCCTAAACATACTAAACATCGCATACTGGTGACTGTCCCAAAGATGTTGTAGCCCTACCACGTCCTGCGACTATTTGTAACTGGGGTGATTAATCAAGCTAGGAAATAAGTTACCAGCTTGGCATCTTCCCATGGAAAGTTTTTAAAAGAAATATATTACTCAAAAACTTGATGGGACTAAATTGCATTGGAACATTTAATACTTAAAGAGAAAACTAGAATCTTACCTGGAATCCTTTTGGTGACGTAATTTTCATATTGTCTGCGGTTGAGCTGCCTTGTTTCTAGTGTGCTCAGTCCACTAGGCCAACGACGCTCATGGGCGTTTTCCATTAACTCAGTCACAACATGGGATGGGCTACCGCTCTCCATGAGAGCCCGTTTTATCACAGCTTGCAGGACGGCATCAGGTGTGGATATCATTCCACCCCATCTGGTCACACGGGCAGCTTGAAGGCTGCCAACCCACCTTTCACGCAGGACGATACAAATTTCAATAATAATAAAAACAATAATAATCAATATACATAATTTGCAATCTCTGTCACGTCTGTCTGTCATGTCTGTCCGTGACGCTACTAATTTTAGAAAGCAGTGTACCAAATTACACCACCAAAAAAGAACTCTTTTGGAAGGGAAATAAATGAATAAAATAAAAATAAATAAAATAAATGAAAGTTCTGTATTACGTTATTTTTTAATCTGATGTGTATTTATTTTGAAAACTTCCATCATTTTTTATGGGTGATACACTAGTACATTGATAATTTATCTAGCGCTGTAACCCAGTAAGGAACTGGGCTCACAGCGCTTTACAGAAAAGTAATAACATACATATAAGTATTAAATAAACATTAATATCTCCACAACCACTTAAATGACAGTACTGTACACATAAGCTACGTTTTTCGTTGGAGGAAATGTTGTTCAATTAAATTTCAAGATCAGTTATTATTTCCCATTAAAGACATAAATTTCTGTGCTCACTATTTTTATTTTGATTTAGAAATCCATTAAAGTGTGTTCATTTAAGTTCTTGCAAGATAAGTAGTGTATCTCACATAATAATTTCAATTTCTGATGTTTATTATTACACAAAGTATTTATCTAACAAAATTTATATTTATAAATCCATTAGTCATATGAAAATTCAAGCAAATATCCCAATCTGAACATTATTTCTCTTCATAATACATGCCAAAATTTAAGATAATTCACCAAATATGAAAAGATATTTCATTAACTCTTTTTCTCCGGAATTATTTTTCTCATTCTGACGGAATTATCTATTCTGGAAATTTGTCGCGGGCCACCATGCTATCTTAAAATGTTAATAACTTTTTTTATTATTGAACAGATGATATATATGGTATTGAATTTAAGGGAGAAGAATGACGTTTTCAGGCATCACAGACTCATGACTTTATTTTAATAAAATAATATGATTTTGTTTTAGTGAAAATAAAATTTAAAAAATAAAAAACACCACATTTGTTTTACAAAACCTCTTTCAAAGTCACAAAAGTTTAGATTTTTATCCAAAATGTAATAAAATGGTGTTTTATCTAAACTATATTCATATTTTCAGCAAACAGAAATAACTTCACGTTAAAAAAAATATTTTTTTTTAAAAACAAATTAGAGCTCAATATCCATGGTCACCCATACAGCAAAATAATTGGAAAATTGAATTGTTTATAATGGAACTGGAAGCTATTCTGTGTATTGCAACTAGAAATTATTTTAAATTCCAACTAAAATTGCACTTAATTTTAGCGAAAAAGTTTAGCAGCTTTCAAATTAGACTCTATATTGTCTATATTATTATTTGTAGTAGAAATATTATCAGTTCATCAAGGCATTTGAGACGGGGGCGGGGCTTGTTGTTTATCAACAGATGACTTGTCAACTTCATTGTCAATTTCACTACAACTACATGTACTATTACTAGGCGTATGATTCATCAGAAATTTAAAATTACTATGTAAATCATCATTAAAAAGAATAACTTTTTCTTCTTCATCATGGTAGTATTTAAAATAATATTAGATCGATAACCAGATGCCCTGGTCGAATATCCATGTTTGTAAACAAACGTAAAAACGAAAATAAAAACAAGCCTTTCAAATGCTTCTTTTGCTGTGAAAATACATTCAAACAAAGAATTTCAGACTTTTTATTAAAGGGAAATCATTCTAGATTACATTAAAACTAATTTTCGTTTAATAGCTAAGGAAAGAAACAATTCAGTTTTAATAATTCGACGCTGGCATCATCGATGCGTCAAAAACGTCATTTTAAAATCAACGATGGTAGCGTTGATCAGGAGAAAAAGAGTTAATCTCTGACATTTAAAAGTCAATTCCCTTTTAATCAAGATGCAGTTTCTAAACCTACAATCATATTCAAAAATAATTTAAGTCATTTATTGTACAAGGGTTAAACTAATTTTATCTCCATTCTAAATTGTATTTGGCTAAATCAACATCTCTTGTTAGATGGAATTTCAGCTAATCCTTAACTCACGAATTGTAACACAACCCAAATAGTCAACTGAAAGAAATTAAACAGAAAATGGACAATTAGAAGTTTAAACTCATCAAAGCGAGATAACGAAGTGATTACAGCTTCTTTTTTAAATGTCATTATCTAAATGGATAAAATAGCTCTAGCTGGCTTAAATAAAATACAACATTGCCTGTTAAACAAGGACACACAAGACAGAGAATTCAGTAGCACCTTAATGTCTACAGTCGCTCACCTCGTCAAATCTTCATTTTCCATGGTGGTCTGAATGTCTCTAATTCTTGGGTTCATTATCCTCACAGCACGCAAGGAATCCTAAAATTGAAATTTTGAAAAGACAGAGGCTATTGAGATCAGAATCTTTAAGCAGCAAAAGACAGAAGTTTTATTTTAAGGAAGGTTTAAATTTTAAGGAGGTTTAACAGAAGAATTTATAAAGGTGAGAGAGTAAAATGACAAATAGGAATTAAATGTCCTATCAACAGGTAATAACTAGGGCTGCGAAATTAATGATTAATTAACCGATTATTCGTTAAAAAATTTAATGGATTAAAATTAATTTGATCGATTAAAATTTGATTAAAATTTAAGAAAATTTTTTTTTCCTTCCAATTTATTAATAATTTTTATTTTTTGTTACTTACATACTTTTCCCTCATATTATTATTATTTATTTAGACATGCATGCACAAACAAAAAGGTATTTGTTCCTTATTTCTTGCATAGCAGAACGAATTTGCTATTACGTCACAAAATTTGGGAGCCATGGAATTAACGCGTTTTTGTGAAATAATGAATCGCGACTTGACAGGATCTATACGTACATTATAAAAATATAATTAATCAAAATTAATCTATTAAATTGTTTCCGGATTAATAGAACAAATTTTTTTTAATCAGTACCAGCCCTAGTAATAACATTTTCTTAAAAAGTACATACTGTTAAACTCTGTATTTCCCGTTTCTGTTCCCGTAGTTGTAATTTTTGTTCCATACTCTCTGTTTGTAGGTCAGTCAACTTTTGCTGCATTTGTGACATCATATTGCGAAGTTCCCGCACACAATTATGATCCTATTCCAAAAACAATAAGCACTTATTATATGATGCCATCTCTGCATTTGATCTTGTTATGCCATTATCGGCCAACAATCATCCCCTATGTATTCTCTTAGACTTACAGCAGTCAACATATCACATATAAATAACAACCACATAAATGACAGTATCCATAAGCTACGTTTATCATTAGAAGAAACGTTGTTTAATTAATTCTGAAAGTAAGGTTTGAAGAGATGTCACCATCAGACGACGCAAGTCGAAAATCTGTTACATTCTTTATTTGGTTCTCAAAACATAAGGAACATACGGACCGGCGGGTAACCGGTCTTTTTTTGAACGGTTAACCTGTCCTCAAAAATTAGCGGCCTTAAAAACCTTACCATTAAACACAGAGTAATACAGCTGATTGCCTTTGACTTAACTATGCAATAAGAGTCAGTCAGTAACACTAAATAGCGCTCTATAGATAAAAGTCAGTCAAACTTATGCTGCTTTAACGTTTAATGCCCCAAAGCGCGGTAATGCGCGCCTTGATAGCACTCTCTTTAGTAATGAAATTATAGAAAGCAGAAATTCTTCATTTAGTGAGAGAAGCTTCAGTCGACTTCCGGCAATGGCGGCCGTTGACCTCGCTAGTGTTATTCGCAAAGTTTTTTTGTCGTTTTTACGTTTTTTTTCTCAAAAATATGATTTCGCTCTACGTTATTGTAAAAATAATTGTACTAAACTACAGGTAAAAATAGTATTAAGCTCAAGACGGTCGTTTGGATACGTAAAATAACCATTCTTATCCTAAAAGATGAAGTCAGTGTGACAATAATAAAAATAAATAAATTTTACGCAATTTTTTAAATTTCATAACCAGTTGATATTAATAAACGGGAAATCCTTACGGGACTGAGGCGGAAGTTTGGCGAAAACCTTCTGGGTAATTAAACGTTAAATAGCCCACCTTTGCTTGAAATAAACAGTGTTTAAAACAAACCTTTATTTCATCTTTAGGAACAACAAGTCCACAACCTTTGTCACACTGAACTGGCTTTTTAGGGTTAAATTCACAATCTTGAAGATGTGAAGGGAGAGCATCCAGCTTCATGACACTTGAGCAGCCAAATGTCTGTAAAGAAAATGAACTCTTTCATTTATTATTATTATTTTAACCAAAAACAATGTAACAGTTACTATTTGTAAGTCTGTGAAATTTTTACCATAATCAGTTTTTTTTTATTTTATGGTCTTTAAATTACAGAATAAACTGGTGGTAACTTTTTAAAAAAAGTTCATAGCATCATTAAAATAGTGTTGTGGGAATAGGTAATTACCTTGTTATCACAGGAAATAGTTAATCTTGACAGTAGGTTCCTTAGGATTCTAGGGACACTTTTTAACTGATTTGGTGTAATGGCACTGCGATCAACTGGGCATGTAGGTTGCCGAGTGAGCCACTCATGAATACATGCAGCACAAAATGCATGTTCACATTGTGGGGCCTTAATTGTTAAAAAATACACAAATACATTATCTATCTTTAAACAACAATCAAATATTTATTGAAGAGCAAGATTTGAGCTAAAATAAAAAATAACTTTGTTCAAAAATTAATCTTTATAACAATACAAAAAAATGTCATATGCAACACTCACTTGAAGTGGCTCTTCTAAGACACAGCTGCAAATTGGACATATGAGTTCCTCGTCAACCTCCCCTTCAAACCTCCCTATCTCATAGCCCATCCCACAAACCTTAGACCTGAAAATGAATATAATTTATACAATTTTAGTGTTCTTTATCTACATCAGAGAGTTTGCCATCTATATTGTGAATTCTCATTTTTAACCTATATCTGCATATCTCTGAAATTTCATTTTAATATAATCAATAGGCTTTACAAACAGAATTGTACTACATTTTCAGCCCATGAAAAATTGTATCCTATTATAAACATTGTCTTCTTACAGGCCTTTTGAACAGTGAAAGTTATGACTATGCTAAGAATGAATTTTAACTCGCTAGACTAGTCTGAAGTTCTTAGAATTATGTTGACTGCCTTACACACAGCCAAACTAAGTCAACACTAACAGAGACACATAATTTATCCCATTTTATGGAAAGATATTTAAATTAGGACTGGTACTAATTTTGAAAAAAAAATTCAATGAATCGGGAAAGAATTTAATCGATTAAAACATTAATTTTGATTAATTATATTTTTATAACGCATATATAGATCCGGTTAATTCGCGATTGATTATTTTGCGAAATCGGTTAAGTCGCGGTAATTCCATGGCTCCCAAATTTTGAGACGTAACACAGCAAATTCGTTCTGCTATGCAAGAAATAAGAAAGAAAAACGTTTTTTTTACGTATGCACATATAAATAAATAATAATAATATGAGCGAAAAGTATGTAAGTAACAAAAAATATAAATTATTAAAATATTGTAGATAAAAATATTAGACATATTTTATAAAATTTTAATCAAATTTTAATTGATCAAATTAATTTTAATGTATTAAAATATTTTAACGATTAATCTATTAATTAATGGTTAATTTCCGCAGCCCTAGTTTAAATATATTTTTTGGAATGTACCATAACATCAATTATAACAATCAATGGTTATAGACTCATAGTTACTGTGTTTTGAAGAGGTATATATTTACTGAGTTTGTAGAGACATATATTTACTGTGTTTGTAGAAATTCTTGCCTTAGGCACATAGGTTATTTTATACCCCAGTCCCATAAAATTCTTTTAACCATCCTACTAAAATATATGCCACAGTGATTAGGTGACATGCATGCTGGACTGGTGTACCAAGGGTCACTGTTTCGAATCTCCATGTAGGCAGGTATTTCTTCCCGGGGCCAAGGGTGTCCCTGAGTCCACCCTGCTCCGAATGGGTACCTGACACTAGTTATGGAGACAAAGGCGGCTGGGAATAGAGTGGTCACTCATACTCATAGCCATGGCCTTTGAACGCTGCGTCCCTTGCCAATACGTTCAGAAAGTAGGACGCAATAATCTTCAGTATAGAAGGAGTGTCTGTATAGTGTATAACTGTGTATAGTATAGATAAGACAGGACTATACTACAGTCGAAACCAGTTAAGTCGACGGCCTTGGGGTAGGAAAAATGGCGTCGAGATAACCGATGATCGAGTTAAAACGAAAACCAATATGGCGGCAAAATATTTAACATGTGCTTGAAATTTCTTTATGTACATGATTCAATTAGTTAGCGTTAATTAGTGATGGGACGATTAATCGGAATCGTATCGGAACCTTAATATTTCTTCACTCTTTCCTAAGGTTGTAATGATCGTTCGTTTTTAAGGACTGTTTAAAATTTAAATATAACCATGGTTCCCACTCAGGAAAATGGGAAAAAGTCAGGAATTCTTTAAAAAAAACTTCTCGGCCTTGAAAGTCGGGAAAAGTTATGACTAATCCGGAATTTATATATATATATATATATATATATATATATATATATATATGCCGAAGTAAAGGACTTTGATTACGTCTCTGTCATGTTTCGATTCCATTTAATGAAAAATAAGTTACCAGTTTATAATTGTCTGCGTATGCGCTAAAAGGTCAAAGTTTACGCCTCGCCGTGTCACAGCCGCTAGCGTTTGCAATGCCGTCGAATCAGTGAATAAAATAAAAAAAATAAATACACATATCAATATGGTAATTTTAAGTTTAATGCTTTTGACGTGCAGGATATCTGTTACTATCAGAACGCTCTCGAATTTCCTCAGTCTTGTAATAATATAAATAAAACTGTTGCGGCCTTGACCGTTGATCACAGAACGCTGTGGGCTGTGTGTTAGTCTTCGACCGGCAATTAAATCTAAGCGAATTTTTTTTTAAATCATTCCTTAACGCTAACTAATTAATCACGTACATAAAGAAATTTCAAGCACATGTTAATATTTTGCCGCCATATTGGTTTTCGTTTTAACTCGATCATCGGTTATGTCGACGCCATTTTTCATTCCCCAACGCCGTCGACTTAACCGGTTTCGACTGTAATAACATTCAGTAATTTTTATTGAAATCTCGTAGAATCACACAATAGCCGGAAGTCTCGAAGAAAGCGAGATGTAAACACTGTTTTCAACTAAAAATGCATTGATAGGCGAACCGACGAGGATCGAGCTAACCAACGTTAAGTTGCAAATTTGGCCCTCTTTTGTGCTCGAGGTATTAGGTTTCGGTGACTTCAAAAAATCGAATTAGCCGATGAAAAAATGCTAAGACAAAGAGAGAATTTGGCGGCTCCAATAAAAAACGTCGAGTTAGTGGGGTGGTCGAGCTAACCGAGCTCGAGGTAAGTGGGTTCGACTGTATACTTCAGGCGCAAATTTACATTTATTTAGCCGATTTTCAACTGGAAGAAAATGATACATTTGTTTCTTTTTCTTTGATACTCTGGACAGTTACAACTGACACGGCTGAATCGTATTTACGCGGCCAAGATGGCGGATGGTCATTTCCGGGCGAAGTGACGTTCAAAAAGGAAAGTGAATTTTTCAAACTGGAAGTGTCAGGGTTAGGTTATAGAATTAGAATTTTATAGAATTTTAGGGTTAGGTTTAGCTATAGAATTTTAGGGTTAAGGTTAGGTTTACCTTTACAGTTTTTAAAAAGTGAACCCTTCCCGGTCTTCCCATATTCGTGATTCAGACATATGAACAGTGAGTATCATTTTTTTTCTTACTATTTTTCGCTGGCAGGTTGCTAAAATACCCTATAATTTTTTTAGTAACATTTTGCTGTTTTCCAAAATTGTCATGTTTCTAAAAAAAGCTAAAAATTTGATAATCCCTGTTCCCCTCCGTCCCCTAAATTCCAATGCTCTGCACTACTTTTCGGGGGTCACATGCCTTAGCAGCAACGGTGGCCGCCCGGAAATGACTAGCCGCCATCTTGCCCACGTAAATGTGTCACGTGTGAATCACGTGATTTGTGACGGAGAGGTCACGTGAATAAAAGCGCGGGAAGAAAGAGTCCTTCCCATTGGCTAAGAAGGTTGGGAGATCAGTGTTAGAGTTGACTGGTGTCATGGCAGGATGTATACCAGTGTGTTCCACGTTTTATAACCTCAAATTATAATTCTTGTATAAAATATAAATATTAAAGTTGTTTTATTGAAACCAAGTTTTCAGAGGATTATTGTGTACAAGATTCTGTATTGAGAGAACGCCTACAATAAAAAGTAAAAACTAAGTGACAAAATGCGAATTTACCACGGACCACTGACACTTTTCTCCGACTTATCTGGTTGAAAAGTAAAGACTGTAAATTTACCCAAACACTTACAGTTTTAAGAGTTTACAGTTATTTACACTGTCACATTTAATTAATGAACAGTCACTGTAAACTTTACAGCAGACATAATAAAATAAAAACTAAAAAAAAGGTAAAGAAAAAGACTTTAACTTTAAGAGTAAGAGTGAGTAGTAAGAGACATACTCATATTTAATGATATAGTGTAGTAAATTTGAAATAACCTCCACGTATAACTCAATATTCTGAGAATATAAATTAAGAACATTATTTTTAAAAGGTTATTTTATGAAATTTCGGGCAACATTTCTCATTACTCACCAACAATCACCTAACAAGTACAAATCGTTTGATGGAAAAGTTATCGTCACTGTCTGTTAGTGCGCAGGACCGGTATTATATTACTCTATTTAGTATCGGATACTTAAGTCAAGCATTCGAATAGTTGGTGCAGCAAAATAGCATTAAAAAATATTTTTATATAATTACTAGGACTGTGGAAATTAACGATTATTTAATCGATTAATCGTTAAAAATTTAATCGATTAAAGTTATTTTATCGATTAAAATTCTATTAAAATTTAAGAAAATATTTCGAAAAAAAATGTTTTCCAATTTATTAATAATTTATCGGTTATCGTATCTGTTTCAGACGCTCCTTCTATACTGAAGATTATTGCGTCATATGCTTATCTATGGTTTGTGTTTAGTCCTGCATTAGAGTTTTAAGTGTTGATAAAGTGTTGGCTTTCCTGGTTCCTTCAGGCAACCCATTTCACGCCCAAATTCTGGACGGGAAGAACGAAAATATGTATGTATGAGTTTGTTCGGGCATACGGCATACGGAATAAGAAAGCTGTTTTTATCCTTATATCTATCTGAGGGTTGTATTAGGTTATCTTTGTGTTGTATATCTAAATTTTAATTAATTGCTTTATGTGTAATAACTAATTTACTCTTGGTTCTTCCATCCTCTAGATTTTATATTAAGTGTTACCTACATACTTTTACCTCGTGTTATTTTTATTTATTTAGACTATTTTAGACGTGCAGACATAAACAAAAAGATGTTTCTCCTTATACATATCTAATTCTTCATATCTTGCTTAGCAGAACGAATTTGCTGTGTTACGTCACAAAATTTGTGAACCAGGGCATTACCGCGACTTAACCAATTTCGCGTATCGTGACTTGACAGGATCTATATAGGGCCTATGCGTGATTAAAATATAATTAATCGAAATCAGTCGAATTATCGATTTTTTTCCCAATTAATTGAACCAAAAAAAAATAATCAGTACCAGCCCTAATAATTACCCAATTGTATTGTAATAAATTATAGAAGTTAAAAAAAAGATTTTTAAAAACCACGTTTTTATAAGCGGACTAAAAAAAGAAGAAAATAATTTTAAACTTATAAGTTCAAGTACTTTCATTTCATATGACTAAAAACGTGGGGTGGGCGCTTATGAGGTTTAACATATGCATCTCACTCATACTCTCACTTATAGATCTCTCTTTTGCCTTCTAAATTAGAAATCTTTAATTTTTATACCAAACACCCTCCCCACGTTTTTAGTCATATTAAATGAAAGTACTTGAACTTATAAGTTTTAAATTATTTTCTTCTTTTTAGTCTGCTTATAAAAACGTAGTTTTTAAAAATCTTTTTTTTTACTTCTATTTATTTTATTCTTTTTAGTCCACTTATAACAACCTGGTTTTTTAAAATATGTTTTTACCTCTATTTATTTTACCAAACACCTCACAAGCGCCCGCCCAACGTTTTAAAAACATTGTGATGTGGTCACGGGGTGAACTCACGGATGTTAACAAAAGCAGACGGTACAGATGCTTATATATAGACTATAGATAAACTAAAAAGTTCAATAATTTAATAACGTTACCTTCGATCGATCTGAAATTTTGATACAATGCATTGTCATCCAAGATCTATCTGTGGTAAAATTTTCAGATCTCTGGGGCCATCATAAGTGGTTAAATTTTACGTTGGCAGATTTGAAAAAATCTTGGACAAACCAACAAACAAACAGGAACGAAAGCGAGTTAATAAAACGTGGTTTAAAAACGTGGTAAAATACGCAGTAGTGAACAAAATGTGGGTGAGGCTGCAATCAGGCTTATAGATTAGTAACTGGATGTAAACAGGGTATGAGTGAGCCTCGACGGACGCAACAAAAATGTTGGCTATTTTGTTACGTCCTGTCAGGCTCACTCATGCCCTGTTTACTTGTTACCTGTTTAATTACTAAAATACGCAGTGTACTTTTAGTCAAGTGGGCTGATTTATTATTATTATTTCAAATTTTAATTTTAAATACAAATTATAAAAAATAATTATTTTAAATTGAAAGAAGAATGAATGGATTTTTTTAAAAAAAGTCCATTAAGTATTTGTAGTTGAAGTAAAGGCTTCCGGTAATTTCAGCATATCAGTAGACTAAACACCCGATATTGTCTTGGTTGGTCTATGGAGCAGCTGCTATGAGGGGTTCCACACATGACCCAGCCGCATTTTTTTCCCCGTAACTACCGTTAGGTAGACTCAATCCAGGGAAATTTCTGCGTTCACATGGATTCGAACCCGTGATCATCAGTACTCCAGCCGAGCGCGCATGCCACTCAAACACCATGCCCCGTGAGCTGGGTAGACTCAGGGACAATATTAATATTTCACATAATATTTCACATATAGACCAGTCAAGCGTTCATCTTCGATATGTTTGGTAGATGAAGACAGCAGCGTAGCGTGGGTATGTGCCGCCCGGGGCAGAAACCAAATTTGTCGCCCCCTCCTACCCCCTCCCCGAAAAATATATTAAAGCTATAAAGTGAAACAAAATTAATTAGAAAGTAATAATAAGAACACTATATATTTTTATGTTAATAAGAAAGGCTTCATTTCTATAATGAAATTAAAGTTTTGTGTTTTCCTCATGGCTCAATCTTTCATGTTTCAATGTTTTCAGCCATGGTATGCTCAATAACCAAAAATAGCAATATATTAGACAATTTTGGTGTATTCGTAAATGATCGTCATTAATTTTTTTCATTAACATAATTTTAGAGAAGCCATTTTAACACCTTGCATTACTTAAGACAGATGTAAGCATTGTTCGAATTAATTATATTATTTTAGGCAGGGTAGGCCTAACTTCGAGCATAAATATCTTTATAAACTTAAATAAACCAACTAGTCTTGAATTCTTTATTTTTTTTCAATTCATGGGGTTAAAATATTCCTTGCCTGACTATGTCATGTGGGATATTTTAATACTCTAATTTGAAGAAAAATTTCAGTCCAGTAGATTAGCTGGTGTACGAAAATCATGTCTGTTTTCTAAATTCTATATAACTGCCAAAGCTTCACACGAATTTATACACTAATCTCATCTTATGAAGAAACCAAATTTCTTCTTAACTGTTATTCTACATACCATGGATACATACATATTTGCTTCGATCACCAAAAATTTGCTCTCTTGTTCTTTGATTGGAAAGTTCGTTTGATCAAATGTCAAAGCATCCCTTAAGTATTCCACTCCAATAGTTTCTCTGTGAGTAGCCACTGCTGAGAAATTTTTTGTTGAGCACTATACGTTTGTAAAGAATTTCGGGCATTTTTTTAAATATAACTTTGAAAATAAAAAGATTTTCATTGTGACTAGCAAAGTTCCTGCGTCTGTTCGTGTGTTGAGCTTTTTGTCTGCATCTTTCAGTTCTTTAGCTTACAAAGTAATTTCAAAATGGCACCATGGTATATTCACTATTTTGTATACTGAAGTCTGAATGCCTTGCTTGTAGAAGCAATTATTGGGTATTTCCAACATTGTATGGACTTGGAAAAGAATGCGTAACAACGCTCAAGTGTACTAAAATAGTTGGCGAATTCGTTTCAGTGGAGTATCATGTTAACAAATTAGGTTTAACTGTTTGAACGAGTTTGACATGAGATTTTATGTTTTTGCGCCTTTGTTGAACTCTTGTATACTTTCCAGCCCTTAAGAAGTATTTACACACGTTCGGGCCTGTACAGTCCATTATTTTAAGATCATTATTTATTCAAAATCATTTCAGAAATGTCGTAAGCAGATTCACTTTTGCTTGAATGAAATCTTTGAAAGATTCCACGGCGTCTACTTTTGATTTTCAATCTTTACATATCACACAACTGGACTTGTTTGATCCTTATGTCAAATATATGAAGAACTATCAAATACAATGGAACAATATTTGGTATCTCGTTATTGAAGAAAGATGATTTTTCGTGAGACTGTATCTCCTAAAATTGCTATGAGCTCAGTTTGAATTTTAGATGACAAGATTTTTACCCCTTTTCCCCACTATGTTCTAGGAGTGCTTGAACGTACTTTGCAAGCTAATGCATTAGTTCCAGAATATTGCCTTTATTCGCAACAGTATTGCCCTCTCTGTGACTTCAAAAAGTCACATTCAATTTCGCCAGGATTTAATAATGTCAAATATTTTAACAAGAACTTCTTGCCACTTTGTTTTCTCTTTTACAACAACTAATTGTAGGTCTTTATTAATAGTCTATTCTTTTTTATCCAATTTCTGATTCCTGCCATTTGAAAAAAACGTTGGTAATATTGAGTACTTATGTTGGCTTTTCTTTTATTTTATTAAAATTTATTTTAATTTTCACGTTTTAACAATTAGCTAATTAACAACGAGGAATTTGCCGCCCCCTCCCCAAAATTTTGTATTTATTTGTACCTTTTAATTCCACTAGATAAGCAATTGTTTCCATTATTTTTGTTTATGGCACAAATCAAAAGACATTAAAAATAAAATAAAGCCATATAAATACGCCAACAATTTTTCCAGTAGTTCACTTTAAGCTAGAATCAAATTTGAATCAATTATATATACCAGCATATTATTGTCATACTGTCAGCCCCTATGTTTTCCAGCTCAGTAACATTAGTATCAGAAGACTTAAGATTTATAATGGAGTTTGAAGATTTGGCATTAGAAGCGCTCTCGTATTTTAATATAGTTCTTCATTTCGTAAATTTTTTTTATCTTGGCCTTTCTTTTCTTTTATTAAAATTTATTTTCACGTTTTAAAAATTAAAATTGTCTGTCTCTCTGTCTTGGGCGGGCGGAAAAACAAAAGTAAAAAATGACCCACTTCTTGTGATCCGATCGAGCTGAAATTTGGCACACGGACCCGTCTCACCTAACAATGCATCGTATCAAAATGTCAGATCGTTCGAACGTACCGTAATTAAATTAATGCATTTTTAGTTTATCCTTATATAACGTATGTAATTCAAATTCACTGTTTGTTATTGTTTTTTTTCCACGTGAGAGTTTGAGTTGACGCGTTGACGCGACCCATCGAAGTACCGGCGTGCTTTTGTTTACATTTTACGTGTCACGCTGAGCTCGGACCAGCAATCGGTGACCAGACTCAGGGTTAGGAAGCAAAGTTGAGTTAAGACAGATTCAGTATTCAGTCTGTAAATTAAATGTTTGTCGTATTTGAAAATAATCAATACTGTTAGTTATGTCTCATATATATGGGATTTATAGTCAAAAACTTTGTTTTTACGGGTTTGTTTTATTTAGTTAGCCATCTAGTCTAATAGAAATAGCTTGAGTATTACGGGGGTTGCCAACAGTTAATACCAAAATAAAAGACACATTTTTTTTTGCTGGTCGGATGAAAAACAAGTACCAGTTTTGGTATAGTTGTATCTATATTTAATATTATTAAAGTATTACACAATGAAATGGTCAATACAGATCGGACCCCAGACCTTACACAGTTAAATTACCCGGTAATTTGTTTTGTTAAAAATATGCAAGGTCAAAGGTCGGTATGGGATTGGGTGGCTCAACAAGGCTCAAGGTTTATTTATTTACAATGACTCCATGTCGTCACGATAGACTGCGAGAGAACCAGTCCTGCATATAGTAAACACAAATCAGGTGAATCCGAGACAGGATATCATTTCATTTCACTTTTTTTTATATAGTTTTAAAATAGTTATTTTAAGGCAGTATGAGTATTACTTAAGGACACTAAGTAAGGTGAATTTCAGTTCCAGTCGGCTCAGTCGCCAACTACTCAGTCAGTGATGATTAGTAATAATAGTAATAGTTAGGCCTATGAACCAGTGACCAGTGTTACTACATGACTACATGTACTGACTGAATGCTTAACTTAACAGTGTAACAGCTAAAAAACAATGAACATATTAACAGTTCAGTAGTAAAATATTTAGGTAAGCCAATATTTTTTTATTAAATATATGCCTAGGCCTAGGCCTTGGCCTTAGCTTAGCATTAGGCATTAGGCCTTTTAATTTATTATTATATCGGATTCACTGAGACATGTAAATATTAGGCCTAACTGTATTTATTTTACTTGAATATCATGGAATCTTCATGTCAATGAAGTTATTATTAAATAATCAAACAATAGTCTTAGGCTTAGGCTTTATAATTATAAAAATAAACTTTTACAAATGAAATAGAGTTTATAGAGCAGCGGTTCCCAACCTATGGGTCGCGACCCCCAACAAGGGGGGTCGTGAAGGGTTTTCTTGGGGTCACCGTCGACTAAAAAATATTCACAATAATGCAAATTTGCTATAGTAAATTCAGAGGCGTCGCTAGGGTTGGTGTCACCCGGGGCGGTAGCTCATGGTGTCACCCCTTCAAGACTGAAAGGGCCGTCCATAAATGACGTCACACGAGGTTGTCGATTTTTACCCCAACCTCCCCCCAGCATCATACTTTGTCTCAAAAACTTAACTTAGACCCTCACCCTTTTTTACGAAATGACGTAACAAAGCTTTGACAAGCCGTGTTTTCTAAATAAAAATTAGCATGTTGAAAATTATTTTTTGTCATTTAAATATGTATTTAGGTAAGTCTGTACTCTAATATCGTAACACGCGTGAAGCCATTGAAAATGTCATTAAATAAATGGTAAACAATCAAATATTTAGTTGGAACTTTTATTTAAAGTTGCGCCTTTTTGATGTGAAGTCACATTTTTTAAACACACCCTCCCCCTCGTCACACATCATCACAGATGCATGACCCCGTCCCCCTATGGCGGATTAAAAGGTAGGTGCTGAACGGGCTAAAGCCAGGGGCCCCCAATAATATAAGGTCCCCCAAAATTATTTTAGTGTATAATAAAGATGCAGGCAAATGTTTGTATGAATCTCTGAAAATGCCTTGGACAGTCATATGGCAATGCGACAAATATGAGCAGGAAGTATAATGGGAACCAGGCCATTCTTCGTGAGAAGTGCAGTGTTGCTCATTATGTGCCCCGCACAGCTCATTCTATTAATTTGGTTGGGAAAAGTGCAGCAGGTTGTCCTGCTGCAGTCAGATATTTTGTCTTCTGCAAAATCTTTATACCCGGCTTGTTGCATCTACTCATCTGATCTTATCTTATCTATACAGACGCTCCTTCTATGCAGAAGATAATTGCGCCCACAGACCATGACAGATGATCTGTTGGCAAGTGATGCAGCGTTCACAGGCCACGGCTTTTTGGGTTCCACGCATTACCCAGCCACCTAACTAGTGTTAGGTACCCATTCAGAGCTGGGTGACTCAGGGACGCCCTACACATCCTTGCCTTCACAGGGATTCGAACCCGTGACCATCGGTACGCCAGTCGAGCACGCTGCCACTTGACCACTGCGTCCCCAGTTGACAAGTACTTTGAAAACGCATGAAATTGATACATGTTACAAACCTTTGTCTGACACAAGATGGTCAGCCTGGCATGATGCTGTAAGGTCTGTTAATAACTCATACCATGAGAATATTGCAGCACTGGAAGAATTAGCAACAAACAAAAATCATCCATGTGGCTGTCGACTTGAAGCAGAAGGATTTCTAAAGAAACTTGAACAACTGGGAGTTGCTATTTCACTTAAAATTTGGGAAACATTTTTAGAAAGGAAGTCTCTCATTGAGTTTGTTAAAAGACAGCATTCTTAATTTGATTCCTATGAAGACAAAGGAAAGGACAAGGCCGTGGTAAAAAAGAGTAAAAGCAATCTTCAATGCTATATAAAAAAATATTTAAAAAGCGTCAGTTTGATAAAGGGACCTCACCAAAACAGTATTTTCCCGATACAAAAATTCAAGGTTGAGGTATTTCTGGTAATCATTGAAAAACTTTCTTAAGCCCTACAACATCGGTTAGGCGCATATAAATACATCCATGAGAAATTTGGCTTTCTTACAAACCTAACTGAGCTCAGCAATTTCGCCATCCGATGTGCAGCAGCCAAGTTAATGGAAGAATGTTCAAGTGATTTTGAAGACTTCTTACCTTCAGAATTAGTCCGATTTTCAGGACTTTTAAAAAAGTTATTGTCCAGCCCCAGGCTTAGGATAAGAAAAAGGAAGTAGCCCAATGCGAAACTCAAAACAGGTGCACAGAGCTAAAAATTTTACTGCTTTTGAATGAGCTAAATTTCACACAGTCCTTTACAAATGTAAACATCGCACTTCTCATCTATCTCTCAATGATGACATCAAACTACACCTGAGAGCAATCCTTTTCAAAGTTGAAAAGAATATAAAATGAGTTAGAATTTGCATGGGACAACAAAGACTAAATATGTTCTCTCTAATGAGCATTGAAAAGGAACTTACTTGTAAGCTTTCTTAGCTTTACTGACTTGATTGATAACTTCACCATGAGAAAAATTCGCAAACGAAAGCTGTAGGTTCAAATAATAATAATACATATTTTTCAATAAATTTTTTACTTCAACTAGATAAAATAATTCTTTACCCAAAGAAAAAAAAAGTTTTAAAAAAATAAATAAAAATACGGAATAACGCGTAATATTATTCTTTATTGGAGAGCGTTCGTAACCACGAAACAGCTTAAGTCGGGATGGGACCGTCGTAACCGGGGGACTACCTGTATATAAACATGCATATCACGCCTTTAATAAATATATATATAACAAAATATTAACTCAAAGACATTGAATTCATAATTTTCGTCTAGAAAAAAACATCAACAAAGAAAAACCATCTTTTGATTTTTTTTTGGGGGGAGGGGGGGGTAAAAATCTTATCCCCTCCCACACCCCACTGTGATGGGGGGAGTCGTGAGGTGGGATTCGTCAATGTTGTCGGCGTGTCAAAGCTCAAATAAAACTATATCTTTTAAAACATCAGACACTGCCTCTTTCCTGTCCAGCCTTTTTTAAAGATCTCTCAGCTGCGACGTTTCTTTTCTTTTTTTCCTAATTTGTTTTAATGTTGTTTGTGTGTTGGGACTGTTTTATTATTGCAAGTTAACTGATATTTTTTAATAAAAAGTTTTCGCTTTTAACGTATTTCTTAATTTCTTTCTAGATGAAAAAATGTGTCTTCATTTTATTTCTGACATAAAATCGTACATAGTAAAATTTTAGGCTCAGGGTGTCACCCCCCTGATGGGTGTCACCCGGGGCGGCCCGCCCCCCCTCGCCCCCCCTAGTGACGCCACTGGCTTAATGTTAACATGAGCTATCAGAACTTGAAGTATTTCAGCTGCGAAAGTGAGGAATGTTTTTCAGAACTTCTTATTATTGCTGAATTTTAAAAAAAAATTTTTGTCATTCAATCACACAATGAAATAAGTTGCTCATTGAATCTGTCACAGGAATTCTGTTTGTGCGGCATAACTTGTAGCATACGTCATGCAAAGAATTTCACACATATCTCAGAGGCCAACCTAGCTTGTTGAGGGCCATCAGTTCTTAGGAGAAATATGCCTTGGCTCAACCCACAACCCCAGGCACAATCTATGATCCTAATGTCAATTTCCTCAAATGGGGACGATTTTGATCATAATGACTCGGCATAAAAATATACTTTCACTACTGTTTGGTAAACTTCAGTAACTTAGTGTGGTGCACTGAACACTCAGTTTATACAAGTTTATATTTAATATTGGGACGGTCCATAAATATAGCAGCGTTCTGTATTAGCAAATCTCTTTGTTCCATGAAATGGATTTGCGTTAATTTTTAAAAAATAATTGAGATAACATAGAAAATAAAAAGATTGCATTCAACTGAGCAAAATTCCAGTATCTGATCTCATTTTACTAGTTACTTCTTCGGATGTCAATTTTTCCAAGGCGCTTGAAAGTTTTAACCATGTCTTTTTTGAAATTATTTATGATATTGTGGTGTTTATTAACAGAGAAATTTTAATATATTCTTTAATATATGTACTTGCCATAAATCTTTATTATTGTTCCATAAAAAAAAAGAATTCAAATTTATTTACACATTACTTTAATTGCATAGGTGTAACATTTTTAATGAATATCCGTATTTTAATAAAAAATATTTGTGTGTGCAGTTTTCTTATAAAATCGTCATTTGTGACATATGCTGCTTAATTTTCAAAACAAATCAATACATTTTTTGAGAGATTTTAAATTTTTGAACGGTGTTCGTTTGTTATAACCACCACTATGTATCAAATTTTTTTTTCCCGAATCCGGTAGTTAAGCCTCGAAATTTAGCATATTTTTCTTTCACCTTGGTTTTCGCCCTTCAAAAGAAAAAGGGCAGTTGTCGGAAATGGCTTTACTTTTCAAATGCCCACAAATGCCGACCTCTAAATATGTGCCACCCGGGGCGGAACGCCCCCACCGCCCTCCCTAGCTACGCCACTGCGCTTGAAGCAAAGTAAAGTCATTAATTACATGTAAATTGTAAGCAATCAAATACTTAAGTGGCACTTTTATTTAAAGTTGTGTGTTTTGATGTGACATAACATTAAGATTCTTAAACACCCCCCTCCCTCTCGTCACACATGTATAGACCCTTCCGTGAGTGACGTCATTTATGATATTTCATGAAAATTTTGTGTGTCCTCTTTTTTCCATCTGACAATTATGGTAACCCTAGTACATAGTCTTAATTAAAAATAGTGATCTACCTACCAACATTATTTAAATAATTAGTCTAATCTGAATCTTACTTAGACTTTACAACTCTTCTTAACCACATGTATGTTTACAAGGCTTACTAATTACTAACTTGAACTGACTCTAATACTAAGTAACTAAGTGTTAAGTCTAGGGCAAACACTAGTATATACCGATAGTTAGTTACAGGTAGGCCTACGCCTTTTCACATCCGCCCATCTTATTTTTAATTAGTCTAATAAGCCTAGCTTAAAATTAAGCCTACTTAATTTTTACTTATGAGGAGCATAAAGTTTTAAAGAATTATTAGCCATTCATATTTGTGTACATTTTGATCATGGAACATACTCCTTTCCAACTCCAACTACATGTACATCAATTGTCCATATTCTGAGAAACATTGTGTACATTCACTGTTACCATCTAACATTGTGTACATTCACTGCTACCATCTAACATTGTGTACATTCACTGTTACCATCTAACATTGTGTACATTCACTGTTACCATCGAACATTGTGTACATTCACTGTTACCATCTAACATTGTGTACATTCACTGTTACCATCTAACATTGTGTACATTCACTGTTACCATCGAACATTGTGTACATTCACTGTTACCATCTAACATTGTGTACATTCACTGTTACCATCTAACATTGTGTACATTCACTGCTACCATCTAACATTGTGTACATTCACTGTTACCATCTAACATTGTGTACATTCACTGTTACCATCTAACATTGTGTACATTTACTGTTACCATCGAACATTGTGTACATTCACTGTTACCATCTAACATTGTGTACATTCACTGTTACCATCTAACATTGTGTACATTCACTGTTACCTTCATAGTAACATTATGTGCATTCACTGTTACCTTCATAGTAACATTATGTGCATTCACTGTTACCTTCATAGTAACATTATGTGCATTCACTGTTACCTTCATAGTAACATTGTGTACATTCACTGTTACCTTCATAGTAACATTATGTGCATTCACTGTTACCTTCACAGTAACATTATGTGCATTCACTGTTACCTTCATAGTAACATTGTGTACATTCACTGTTACCTTCATAGTAACTTTGTGTACATTCACCGTTACCTTCATAGTAACATTGTGTACATTCACCGTTACCTTCATAGTAACATTGTGTACATTCACCGTTACCTTCATAGTAACATTATGTACATTCACCGTTACCTTCATAGTAACATTGTGTACATTCACCGTTACCTTCATAGTAACATTGTGTACATTCACCGTTACCTTCATAGTAACATTGTGTACATTCACTGTTACCTTCATAGTAACTTTGTGTACATTCACCGTTACCTTCATAGTAACATTGTGTACATTCACCGTTACCTTCATAGTAACATTGTGTACATTCACCGTTACCTTCATAGTAACATTATGTACATTCACCGTTACCTTCATAGTAACATTGTGTACATTCACCGTTACCTTCATAGTAACATTGTGTACATTCACCGTTACCTTCATAGTAACATTGTGTACATTCACCGTTACCTTCATAGTAACATTATGTACATTCACTGGTACCTTCATAGTAACATTGTGTACATTCACTGCTACCTTCTGAGTAACATTGTGTACATTCACTGCTACCTTCTGAGTAACATTGTGTACATTCACTGTTACCTGAGCAACATCATCTAAATTCAAATAGGCTCTTGCAATCTTTTTTTTAATTACAAAACTTTTAAAAAAATGTAATTGTACCTTTATCTCTGTAGCTGCATTAGGCTTTTGAGTTGGTTGACTGTGTAGTGGCCAGGCCATTATTGCTATTTGCCAGTCAGTCTAACAGGTTAGTATTTGTAGCTTCTTATTGCACAACTTTTGTATTATTTTGAGTTTGTGCTCTTCTGCTCCTCTGGGTAGCTGTCTTCTTCTGCAGTAAAATAGGACCAAATGTTGTTACTATTTGTTTGGTGAAGTAGGACCAAATGCTGTTACTATTTGCTAAAGAAAGATTTTATTTTAAAATAAGGTACTAGGTCAGTGGGAGATATTTTAAAAATAATGTATATCAAATCCTTCTGAATCTTTTCATTTATGACATTGACAGAGGTTCTCATCTTATTGATTTAATTAGCCGATCTCTGTGATTATTCTGACACATCAAATACTAAACCTTTCCCACTTTTTAAAATCTAGCATTTAATGGTTGTGATTGGTAAGTTATATAGGGCTTAAAATTTGGGGTCAAAATTAACGAACTTTGAGAACCACTTCTGAAGTTATAGCAACCCCCCCCCTCCCCCTTCCTGGTGACCACCTGAATTTGAAATGTTGAGTCATGGTCAAGTTGGACGTGACCTTGAGCAGATCAGTGCTGTTGTTTGTTGTGTGACCTGTTAGTTGTGTGACATGTTGTTAGTTGTGTGACCTGTTAGTTGTGTGACATGATGTTAGTTGTGTGACCTGTTGTTAGTTGTGTGACCTGTTGTTAGTTGTGTGACCTGTTGTTAGTTGTGTGACCTTTTGTTAGATGTGTGACCTGTTGTAAGATGTGTGACCTGTTGTTAGTTGTGTGACTTGATGTTAGTTGTGTGACCTGTTGTTTGTTGTGTGACCTGTTGTTAGATGTGTGACCTGTTGTTTGATGTTTGACCTGTTGTTAGTTGTGTGACCTGTTGTTAGTTGTGTGACCTGTTGTTAGTTGTGTGACCTGTTGTTACTTGTGTGACATGTTGTTAGTTGTGTGACATGTTGTTAGTTGTGTGACCTGTTGTTAGTTGTGTGACCTGTTTTAGTTGTGTGACCTGATGTTAGTTGTGTGACCTGTTGTTAGTTGTGTGACCTGTTGTTAGTTGTGTGACCTGTTGTTAGTTCTGTGACCTGTTGTTAGTTGTGTGACCTGTTGTTAGTTGTGTGACCTGTTGTTAGTTGTGTGACCTGTTGTTAGTTGTGTGACCTGTTGTTAGTTCTGTGACCTGTTGTTAGTTGTGTGACCTGTTGTTAGTTGTGTGACCTGTTGTTAGTTGTGTGACCTGTTGTTAGTTGTGTGACCTGTTGTTAGTTGTGTGACCTGTTGTTAGTTCTGTGACCTGTTGTTAGTTGTGTGACCTGTTGTTAGTTGTGTGACCTGTTGTTAGTTGTGTGACCTGTTGTTAGTTGTGTGACCTGTTGTTAGTTGTGTGACCTGTTGTTAGTTGTGTGACCTGTTGTTAGTTCTGTGACCTGTTGTTAGTTGTGTGACCTGTTGTTAGTTGTGTGACCTGTTGTTAGTTGTGTGACCTGTTGTTAGTTGTGTGACCTGTTGTTTGTTGTGTGACCTGTTGTTTGTTGTGTGACATGTTGTTTGTTGTGTGACATGTTGTTAGTTGTGTGACATGTTGTTAGTTGTGTGACATGTTGTTAGTTGTGTGACCTGTTGTTCGTTGTGTGACCTGTTGTTCGTTGTGTGACATGTTGTTAGTTGTGTGACATGTTGTTAGTTGTATGACATGTTGTTAGTTTGTATCTTGATGTTCACTTGAACTGAGAGCGATGCCAGATGTCAAAACTTGAACGTTTTGTTCTGTGCCAATGTTTACCATTGACAGCTACTGACCATAGACAGCTATTGACCACTGACAGCCAAACTTACCACTGACAGCCAAACTTACCAGTGACAGCCAAACTGACCACTGACAGCCAAACTGACCACTGACAGCCAAACTGACCACTGACAGCCAAACTGACCACTGACAGCCAAACTGACCACTGACAGCCAAACTGACCACTGACAGCCAAACTGACCACTGACAGCCATTGACCACTGACAGCCAAACTGACCACTGACAGCCAAACTGACCACTGACAGCCAAACTGACCACTGACAGCCAAACTGACCACTGACAGCCCAAACTGACCACTGACAGCCAAACTGACCACTGACAGCCAAACTGACCACTGACAGCCAAACTGACCACTGACAGCCAAACTGACCACTGACAGCCAAACTGACCACTGACAGCCAAACTGACCACTGACAGCCAAACTGACCACTGACAGCCAAACTGACCACTTAAGCCATTGATCACTCACAGCCAAACTGACCACTGACAGCCATTGACCACTGGCACCAACAGAAACTTATATGTGCTCTAAAAGTTGACTCCTGTTTGAAACAAAATCCTGAAAGCAGCAGTCCGTGTTCACAAAGTGAGTGAGAGGGTCAGCAAGCAGCAGTCTGTGTTCATAAAGTGAGTGAGAGGGTCAGCACATCGTGTCAACATAAAGTGAGAGGGTCAGCAAGCAGCAGTCCGTGTTCACAAAGTGAGTGAGAGGGTCAGCAAGCAGCAGTCTGTGTTCATAAAGTGAGTGAGAGGGTCAGCACATCGTGTCAACATAAAGTGAGTGAGAGGGTCAGCACATCGTGTCAACATAAAGTGAGTGAGAGGGTCAGCAATCCGTGTTTATAAAGTGAGTGAGAGGGTCAGCAATCCGTGTTCATAAAGTGAGTGAGAGGGTCAGCACATCGTGTCAACATAAAGTGAGTGAGAGGGTCAGCACATCGTGTCAACATAAAGTGAGTGAGAGGGTCAGCACATCGTGTCAACATAAAGTGAGTGAGAGGGTCAGCACATCGTGTCAACATAAAGTGAGTGAGAGGGTCAGCACATCGTGTCAACATAAAGTGAGTGAGAGGGTCATCACATCGTGTCAACATAAAGTGAGTGAGAGGTTCAGCACATCGTGTCAACATAAAGTGAGTGAGAGGGTCAGCACATCGTGTCAACATAAAGTGAGTGAGAGGGTCAGCACATCGTGTCAACATAAAGTGAGTGAGAGGGTCAGCACATCGTGTCAACATAAAGTGAGTGAGAGGGTCAGCACATCGTGTCAACATAAAGTTAGTGAGAGGGTCAGCACATCGTGTCAACATAAAGTTAGTGAGAGGTTCAGCACATCGTGTCAACATAAAGTTAGTGAGAGGGTCAGCACATCGTGTCAACATAAAGTGAGTGAGAGGGTCAGCACATCGTGTCAACATAAAGTGAGTGAGAGGGTCAGCACATCGTGTCAACATAAAGTGAGTGAGAGGGTCAGCACATCGTGTCAACATAAAGTGAGTGAGAGGGTCAGCACATCGTGTCAACATAAAGTGAGTGAGAGGGTCAACACATCGTGTCAACATAAAGTTAGTGAGAGGGTCAGCACATCGTGTCAACATAAAGTTAGTGAGAGGGTCAGCACATCGTGTCAACATAAAGCCTAACCAAGCCACCTACCAGACAAGGCCAACAACTTGGTTGGGATACTTCTAAACAACTGTTTCAGTTTATCGCTTTGTTTGGATATTTTGAGAACCGCTGCCCGCTGGTGTATACCGTAACGCTAGCGCATATCTCTGAGATAAGACAATGATTGCAGTTTGATCTCATTCACCATCGTACGGTCTCAACTGGAGTGCACCGGTCAGCTGGCCAAGTGGCCGGTCTGACCAATGGAAGGGCGGGAGGGCTCAACATATCACCAGTGAGGGGCGGACACGGTGGGGCGCTGTGGATATTTAAACTCCGGGAGCTTGTCTGAAAGTGTCTTTCAAGTTTTCATTCCCCGGCTTCTGTCCTAGGTAAGACTGATTGATTTTTAAAATTTCCTTTTTTATTTTAAACAACGGTTTTATGTGGGAGCCGCGTTTGGAGGTTAAGATGCCGCGTTTGGAGGTTAAGATGCCGCGTTTGGAGGTTAAGATGCCGCGTTTGGAGGTTAAGATGCCGCGTTTGGAGGTTAAGATGCCGCGTTTGGAGGTTAAGATGCCGCGTTTGGAGGTTAAGATGCCGCGTTTGGAGGTTAAGATGCCGCGTTTGGAGGTTAAGATGCCGCGTTTGGAGGTTAAGATGCCGCGTTTGGAGGTTAAGATGCCGCGTTTGGAGGTTAAGATGCCGCGTTTGGAGGTTAAGATGCCGCGTTTGGAGTTTAAGATGTCCAATGAATTAGTTATTAAGGGCGTGAGATGAAATGTTTCAATAGACGGACGACAGTTAATTTATTTAGAAAAATGCGTTTTTACTGGTGGCTGCTTGTTTCGCTTGGGCAACACGCTAAAAATTAGAAAACTAATAAAAGAAACAGTGTGCAGACGTCGAGAGCCTTCCACTTTGATTATATTGTAACGGCTGACATTCGAGTTGATCTTTGTAACATCCAAACCTTCTGTCCCCCTTGCCCCAGTTTTTTCGCTAATAGAAATGTCCGCAGTTGGCCGAAAATACCGATGTTACCGACACACTTTTGTCTGAGGCGTCTCGCCCCCTCCCCCCCCCCTCCCCCAAAGCCTAATAACTCACTCTGTCCTGCTGTTACTTGGTACGTAACTAAGACACGTGTCACTGACTCACATCAATAACTGAGTCAATTGAAGAGATCGACTCAAGTAACGGATGACATGTCACATGATTGGTGATGTGATGAAACCATTAATTTGAATACATATGTGCACATGACATCAGTGTCGTGTATTTGTATTTGCACATGGCATCTGTCATATATTTGCTACACACAGGGAGATGTTGATATATGTGCGATGTTATTGTTATAATATGACCAAACTCTAGTGAAAAATTGATATTATCTTCTTATCTTATCTCTATACAGACGCTTCTTCTATGCAGAAGATAGTTGCGTCCACAGACCATGACAGATGATCTGTTGGCAAGTGATGCAGCGTTCACAGGCCACGGCTTTGTGAGTTCCACGCATTACCCAGCCGCCTATGTAGTGTTAGGTACCCATTCGGAGCTGGGTGACTCAGGGACGCCTTCACACGGATTCGAACCCGTGACCATCGGTACGACAGTCCAGTGCGCTGCCACTCGACCACCGCGTCCCCGTGTCACGTTGAAGTCCACTGATATTGAATAGGTGTGTACCGGATTTCGGCTCCGGCAAATACGGAATCCGGCCATTTTTACAAATCCGGCACCGAACAGATTTCACTTCATAAATCCGGCTCCAGGCGGATTTAAAAAATTGAATCCGGTACAGCCCTAATATCAGATGGACTTGACTGCGATCATAGACCTAAACATTAATAGACCGAAACATTTAGAATGCGATTAGTACAGTTGTCAGCTGTTTGTTGGATGTAGTACAAATGTCAGCTGTTTGTTGGATGTAGTACAGTTGCCAGCTGTTTGTTTGTTGTAGTACAGTTGTCAGCTGTTTGTTGGATGTAGTACAGTTGTCAGCTGTTTGTTGGATGTAGTATAGTTGTCAGCTGTTTGTTGGATGTAGTATAGTTGTCAGCTGTTTGTTGGATGTAGTACAGTTGTCAGCTGTTTCTTGGATGTAGTACAGCTGTTTGTTTGCTGTAGTACAGTTGTCAGCTGTTTGTTGGATGTAGTACAGCTTTCGGCTGTTTCTTGGATGTAGTACAGCTGTCGGCTGTTTGTTGGATGTAGTACAGTTGTTAGCCCAAGTCAGTTATCTAAAGCCTTTTTTTTCCCCTTAATGTGATCGATAGCTATATGGAAGGTAAGGCATGTAAACAAAACAAAAAATACCATTTCGAAAACGTCGTTGGGGGGGGGGAAGGTGTGTGTGTGTGGTGGGGTAGATTAAGTGTCGCTGTGTCACGCTGAAGTCCACGCCCTCATGTGACTGTCAATCTTGATACGTGTCCTCACCTCTGTTACGCTGTGACGTATAGTCACGCGCCAGCACAAGCTCGTCAGTCAAGGTCAGAGGTCATCATACAAGGGACACATGCTCGTCCCAAGTCCCATGTAGTGAGATGGAGACTTTGAAACACTAAGTGACAGACCCTGGACAGAACGACTCTATCGCCCGTGATATACCTGCCGCCCGTGGTTCAACTGCCGCCCGTAGTTTTACTCAAGAGGTTAAAATCGCACCATCAATGGATTAAAGGGATTTTGTGTTACATCGAATCATAACTGTAAAAGATAAGAAGATAGCCATATTTTGACCGTCATACCAAGATTCCAACAATGTCTAGTTTCATCGCTTGTCCCTACCAGAACGTCATAATACAACAGATGTTCTTGCTCACCCCATAATAATTGAACACCTCATATTGAAATGTATGTGCGTGCGCGCCTCATATTGAAATATATGTGCTGACACACCTCATAATGAAAGTTCTTCGACACGGCTAAGACACGTGGGACAATATCGTCAGTCGAGTGGCCGTGCTTCCCTAGCCCTAGGACAGGTTAGTCACGGTGGTTGTACCATCGACTGTCTGTTGTCATGTGCTGTGCTGTGTTCAAACAACACACGCATACACCCAGCTTAAAGCAAAGTAATAGGCACGGCTATTATCCCCCAGCTAGTGTGTTGGACTCGGCCATTGCATGTGTTGTATAGACGTGGATCTGAACACTGCAGTTTGTCAAGACCATTGGCGTCGCTAGAGTTGGTGTCACCCAGTACGGTAGCTCATGACGTCATCCCCCCACTACCTACCCGAGCCTTCCAGTGCCAAATAACGGGAATATACAGAATTTTACGTTTTGGTGTCACCCCTTGTGATGGTGTCACCCGGTGGGGTCCGCACCACCCGCACCCCTAGTGACGCATCTGGTCCAGACACTACGCGGTGGGGGAGAGAGGGGGCAACGTAACGTCATATTGATAGAGTAAACTTTGTAGATGTCCTCTTGTGCGTATGACAGTCAAATCTCTCATTACGAGCACCTCTCATAACGAGTAATTCGCAGAAAGGGAAAGTCCCCTTTTCCCTGAAATTCATTTGTGAGCCGGCACTTCCGCCCCGATGTATTATTCTGTGTCAAGCACTCGGTCTGTTAGCGTATTGTTTTCGTGTGTGATCTATGGCGGATTAAGGGGGGGGGGCTGAACGGGCTAAAGCCAGGGGCCCCCAAATTTAGTATATTTTATTAGAAAGATGGACAAATGTTTGCATGAATTCCTGAAAATATCATAAATTAATTTAAAAAAAACAACTGATTTTATAGGCTCACTAAGAGAAAATCAAAGATTATTGTTTATATTTTTTAAATTTACATCATTCTTCAGGCTCGCGTGGTCTTGATGTAGAAAGTCGGCCTGCTGTACAAGCGGTCACGCGATCGATTCCCGCGTGGGAACAATTTTATTTTTAAATTGTATTTTTACACTCGATATTAGGATACCGGCAAACAGTTATTTCTTCGTATTCCATTTTTTCATGAATAATCTTTGGCTGGGAAGGCCAATCCCGTAGTTCAGACAAAGTATGTTAAAGAAACCGATGTTACAAGTTACAGTCTTATATTAGCTGCTAGCAATCATTTTATTTAAAGGCACGCTGGCTTGATAGGGCCCCAGTTTGAATTGCAGCCAGGGGCCCCGTGCAGTCTTAATCCGCCCCTGTGTGTGATCAACCGTTTTTACTAATTTTGTATTCAGACCGTATTCGTAATTTTTTTATGTGCAAAGTGTAATAACCTGTGCTAAAATGTCTTCTAAAAAACACAAGAAGACAATAATAAGAGATAAAGAAAAAACTGTTGCAATGAAACGTAAAACCATTGAAAAGCGAGAACAAGGTGGCTAATCTAGCGGGCAACTACAATCGGCCAACATCAACGATCTGCGCTATTCCCAAGAACAATTAAGGAGATGGATGCTTCAAATGTAGTGTCAAGAATGTCTACGAAACGGTTACTACACATTATCGTCAAATTTTGAAGCGTCTGCAAAAACAAATGTCTTTGGGCAGTTTTCTAGTTTAAAAGGAATAATTTATCATAAATTCATATTTTTGTTTACGTTTTTTGTTTCAAATCTAAAATTTATTTGAATAAATGTTAATAATTTATTTTTTAAAAATGAGTATTTTTTTCCAGAATGGAACGGATTATCGTATTTTACATTGTATGTATGGGAGAAAATACGTAGTCTAACTTGGTATAAAGTACTTGTGTTAGAACAGGGGCGGATTAAGACTGCACGGGGCCCCTGGCTGCAATTCAAACTGGGGCCCTATTCAGCCAGCGTCCCTTTAAATAAAATGATTGCTAGCAGCTAATATAAGACTGTAACTTGTAACTAAAAAGTACATCGGTTCCTTTAAAATACTTTGTCTGTACTACGGGATCGGCCGTCCCAGCCAAAACAAATTATTCAGGAAAAAATGGAATACGAAGAAATAACTGTTTGCCGGTATCCTAATATTGAATGTAAATATACAATTAAAAAAAACAAACTTGTGCCCACGCCGGGAATCGATCATCGCGTGACCACTCGCACAGCAGGCCGACTTTCTACCTCAAGGCCACAGGAGCCTGATGAAAATCGTTAATTAAAAAAATATAAACAATAATCTTTAATATTTTCTCTTAGTGAGCCTATAAAATCTTTTTAAAAAAATTAATTTATGATATTTTCAGGAATTCATGCAAACATTTGTCAATCTTTCTTATGAAATATACTAATTTTGGGGCCCCCTAATCATCGGGGGCCCCTGGCTTTAGCCCGTTCAGCAACTTGGTATAACGTAAATATAAAGTAGGCCTACTTGAGTTAGAATATAAGTAGTCCAACTTGGTATAAAGTACTTGTGTTAGAATATAGGTAGTCTAACTTGGTATAAAGTACTTGTGTTAGAATATAGGTAGTCTTACTTGGTATAAAGTACTTGTGTTAGAATATAGGTAGTCTAACTTGGTATAAAGTACTTGTGTTAGAATATAGGTAGTCTAACTTGGTATAAAGTACTTGTGTTAGAATATAGGTAGTCCAACTTGGTATAAAGTACTTGTGTTACAGTGTTAGAATATATGCAGTCCATCGTGGTATAAAGTACTTGTGTTAGAATATAAGTAGTCCAACTTGGTATAAAGTAGGCTACTTGTGTTAGAATATACGTAGCCTAAAGTGGTTTAAGTACTTTTGTTAGAATATATGTAGACTAACATGGTATAAAGTACATGTGTTAAAATATATGCAGTCCATCGTGGTATAAAGTACAATGTATTGTATTCCTGCCCGCGTTCTCTCAGGGCGATGCGTTTGTTTGGTCTTAGTACTGAGTACTTGAGCTGCCGTGCCTCTTACTATTGAGTACTTGAGCTGCCCTGCCTCTTACTATTGATTACTTGAGCTGCCCTGCCTCTTACTACTGAGTACTTGAGCTGCCGTGCCTCTTAGTACTGAGTACTTGAGCTGCCGTGCCTCTTAGTACTGAGTACTTGGGCTGCCGTGCCTCTTAGTACTGAGTACCGGGTGCTAAACAAGGTGCTAACTAGTGTGTGGGACGTAAGGTCGTCATATCCCATGTAGTCTCTGAGAGTAGCTTGTGCTCATTTCCTGTAGTATCTGAGAGTAGCTTGTGCTCATTTCCTGTAGTCTCTGAGAGTAGCTTGTGCTCATTTCCTGTAGTATCTGAGAGTAGCTTGTGCTCATTTCCTGTAGTATCTGAGAGTAGCTTGTGCTCATTTCCTGTAGTCTCTGAGAGTAGCTTGTGCTCATGTCCTGTAGTCTCTGAGAGTAGCTTGTGCTCATTTCCTGTAGTCTCTGAGAGTAGCTTGTGCTCATGTCCTGTAGTCTCTGAGAGTAGCTTGTGCTCATTTCCTGTAGTATCTGAGAGTAGCTTGTGCTCATTTCCTGTAGTATCTGAGAGTAGCGTGTGCTCATTTCCTGTAGTCTCTGAGAGTAGCTTGTGCTCATTTCCTGTATTCTCTGAGAGTAGCTTGTGCTCATTTCCTGTAGTCTCTGAGAGTAGCTTGTGCTCATTTCCTGTAGTGGTAGCAAGGAAGCTTATTGTTGTCATTTTCAGGAGCCAATGGAATCGGTTTTAGGTGCTGTCTTGACCAGTGTCAGGTGCTATCTTTACCATTGCTAGATGCTGTCATGACTAGTGCTAGGTGCTATCATGACCAGTGTTAGGTGCTATCTTGACCAGTGTTAGGTGCTATCATGACCAGTGTTAGGTGCTATCATGACCAGTGTTAGGTGCTATCATGACCAGTGTTAGGTGCTATCATAACCAGTTTTAGGTGCTATCTTGACCAGTGTTAGGTGCTATCTTGACCAGTGCTAGGTGCTATCTTGACCAGTGCTAGGTGCTATCTTGACCAGCGTCAGGTGCTGTCTCGACATGTGCCAGGTGTTCTCTTGACTTTTGCAAGGCTTTGGGGCTTGGGGGGGGGAGACCACCTGTGTCATTTCACAAGTTATTCCCCCTGATACAGACACCCACTGTGAATCATGTAACAACAAACCTGTGTGTATACCACTGTGTCACTGTGTATCATGTGACAACAACAAACATGTGTGTATACCACTGTGTCACTGTGTATCATGTGACAACAACAAACCTGTGTGTATACCCACTGTGTATCATGTGACAACAAACCTGTGTGTATACCCACTGTGTCACTGTGTATCATGTGACAACAACAAACCTGTGTGTATACCCACTGTGTATCATGTGACAACAACAAACCTGTGTGTATACCACTGTGTCACTGTGTGTCATGTGACAACAACAAACCTGTGTGTAACCCACTGTGTCACTGTGTATCATGTGACATATATGTAATCATTTTTTTTGGTTCACCAATGCATTTGGCCCTGTGGCTGGTGTTCTGTTACATAATTTGATGTCACGTGTCTTTAAACGAACATTGTCAGTGGTACATACAAGTTGCTGTGAAGACCATTGCCTAAGTTGATGGTCACATGTAGTTTTAGGGTCTAGCAATAACATTTTGAGAACCATTTCAAGTCTAGCCACATGTGACTCAGATCAAGTAGCCTGTCACTTGAAAGTGAAAGCGCCCCAATTCTTTTGAATTAAAATATATAGCACACATCTCCCTGTGAACAAGCATAGTTCATGCAATTATTCCAATATTTAAAATAGGAGAAACTCTAACAAACTTTTCACACATCTTCCCATCGCAGAACTCTTTGTGTCACGCAGCCAATCAACATGAGCGCAGCATTTCGATACTCCAGATCCTACGTAGGGCCGGTCAAGGCATGTATCCTGGACTGGAGCGGCACCACTATCGACAAGTACGTGCTGGCCCCCGCTGTTGTCTTCGTGGAGGTTTTCAAGAAACACAAAGTGCCCATCACTATGACAGAGTCCAGACTTCCCATGGGGCTCCGCAAAGATCTTCATATAAAGGTACTGGGAAATAATGGATGGGATTGGGCTGTAAGCACGACAACAGATTAGTTTTATCCCACCTGAGTTGACAATACAGAATTTACAGAACATCAGGTTTAAGGTTGGGGGGGGGGAAGCTTTTTAAAAACATTGAAATCTGTGTAAGGTTTTGGTCGGCCTGAGTAAGGAGGTCATGAGGTCAAGGACTTGTCTTTTAGTTGAGGCATTAATTCACAAGACTATTAACATTACTGTGAGTAAATTTATTTATGTTTACATTTCAGATAACATATGGGGGGGGGATAGATAGATTTGAATTATAACTTAAATTTTTAATTAGTACGCCATTGATTTGATTTCTTGTATAGCAATGTTTCCTTTTTTAATCTAGCCATCTCTTTGTGCTGTGTTTTTTAAATTTCTCCTCACGGTCTTTCTATCCCCTCAAGGACTCACATAGACTATTCCATAGATTTAGGACTTTGAATTCAAAGGAGCACACTCCGAAAGGACTTATTTTTTCTGTGTCCGTTCATGTTGGGAAATGTATGTATTCTGGGGCTTGTATGTAGGGGCCACAACCCAAAGGACAACTCTATGGGGCCATGAGAGCTCAAGAGACATTTGACTACAGTTGTTACAGAAACTTGATTACAGTACAGGACAATGTCTCCTTTCATTGCTCTTAAATAAACTAGTGAAATGTTTCTCATAGTGCTGTAATCTAGTAACCAGCTGGCTCACCTCCCAGCCACAGAGCCAAGGTCTGGCTGGCTCACCTCCCAGCCACAGAGCCAAGGTCTGGCTGGCTCACCCCCCAGCCACAGAGCCAAGGTCTGGCTGGCTCACCTCCCAGCCACAGAGCCAAGGTCTGGCTGGCTCACCTCCCAGCCACAGAGCCAAGGTCTGAAGTCTGGCAGGTTTCAGAAGGGCATTGATAAGTCACCAATGATAAGAGAGTTTTTAGATAGGAAGTGAGATGTGAACTAAGTTTCTGGATATCTCCCTGTGATAGAATTTTTACAGTTATATTTATTTATTTTTATTTTTTTCATATCTAAATTTCTTTCTAAAATGTTATTTTGTTGTAAATTGATAACTTTCTTATAAGAAGTATCTTTTAGTGGGGGGGGGGTGATGAACTTTGTGTAGAAATTCTTTTCTTTTTTACTAAACATCTATGAAAATAAAGCTGTGTGATACATGCCACATATTGACGTAGTAAAGCTCGATGTGATACATGTCACAAATTGACGTAGTAAAGCTGTATGTGATACATGTCACATATTGACGTAGTAAAGCTGTATGTGATACATGTCACATATTGACGTAGTAAAGCTGTATGTGATACATGTCACATATTGACGTAGTAAAGCTGTATGTGATACGGCCAGCTACAATTGTGGCAAAGACATAAATGATCCTAGCTGGCCTAAATAGCATTGTTGGGGTGGGGGGGGGAGGCACACAGCTTGCACTTCGCATGGCTGTTACTTATGTCTTGATCACTTCTTGCTCTAGTGCAATGTCTTGATCACTTCTTGCTCTAGTGCAATGTCTTGATCACTTCTTGCTCTAGTGCAATGTCTTGATCACTTCTTGCTCTAGTGCAATGTCTTGATCACTTCTTGCTCTAGTGCAATGTCTTGATCACTTCTTGCTCTAGTGCAATGTCTTGATCACTTCTTGCTCTAGTGCAATGTCTTGATCACTTCTTGCTCTAGTGCAATGTCTTGATCACTTCTTGCTCTAGTGCAATGTCTTGATCACTTCTTGCTCTAGTGCAATGTCTTGATCACTTCTTGCTCTAGTGCAATGTCTTGATCACTTCTTGCTCTAGTGCAATGTCTTGATCACTTCTTGCTCTAGTGCAATGTCTTGATCACTTCTTGCTCTAGTGCAATGCATTGTCCTGTCTCTGCCTAGCAGTGACACATGTTATTGTCATGTGGCTACATTACTTCCTGGGTAATCAATTGTTCATATAAACAACATTTGACTTTTTGACATTATTGCATAAGTAAGTAAGTCCCATGACCGATGGTCGTAGGGGATCCCTAATGTTTCCATTAGAGCTTACTCGGGGCTTGTTTATACCTGGTGGGTGCCCCAATTCCCTTCCAGGGGTCAGCGGAGGACTTTCTTAGCGTATCATTTATATTGTGGCTTTTGGTGGGTTCGATCCCAAGTCCCTCAGCTTTGTGAGGCGAGCGCACTACTGACTTCGCTATCCAGCCGCCCCATTATTGCATACATAGTGTTAATTTTCTTAATGATTCCCACCAGGCCATCACTGAGATGCCTGAGGTCCGGCAGAGATGGAAGGAAGTCCACGGCAAATATCCTGACCAGAGCTCAGTGGACGCCATGTTTAAAGACTTCGTCCCCATGCAGATTGCGGCTCTGTCCCAGTACTCTGAACTGATCCCTGGGGCAGCAGAGGCAGTGAGAGTCCTGAAGAAGGAGTTTGGATGTAAGATTGGAGTGACCACTGGCTTCACCCGGAGCATGGTGGACGTCCTGCTGGAGGCAGCCAAGAAACAGGGGTGGGTCAATGTTTGTGTTTGTGTTTGGATTTGCCCACTTAAATCATGAGAAGACCAGTAGTAGAAATAGATGAGTAGACCAGTAGTAGAAATAGATGAGTAGACCAGTAGTAGAAATAGATGAGTAGACCAGTAGTAGAAATAGATGAGTAGACCAGTAGTAGAAATAGATGAATAGACCAGTAGTAGAAATAGATGAGTAGACCAGTAGTAGAAATAGATGAGTAGACCAGTAGTAGAAATAGATGAATAGACCAGTAGTAGAAATAGATGAATAGACCAGTAGTAGAAATAGATGAATAGACCAGTAGTAGAAATAGATGAGTAGACCAGTAGTAGAAATAGATGAGTAGACCAGTAGTAGAAATAGATGAATAGACCAGTAGTAGAAATAGATGAGTAGACCAGTAGTAGAAATAGATGAATAGACCAGTAGTAGAAATAGATGAGTAGACCAGTAGTAGAAATAGATGAGTAGACCAGTAGTAGAAATAGATGAGTAGACCAGTAGTAGAAATAGATGAGTAGACCAGTAGTAGAAATAGATGAGTAGACCAGTAGTAGAAATAGATGAGTAGACCAGTAGTAGAAATAGATGAGTAGACCAGTAGTAGAAATAGATGAGTAGACCAGTAGTAGAAATAGATGAGTAGACCAGTTGTAGAAATAGATGAGTAGACCAGTTGTAGAAATAGATGAGTAGACCAGTTGTAGAAATAGATGAGTAGACCAGTTGTAGAAATAGATGAGTAGACCAGTTGTAGAAATAGATGAGTAGACCAGTAGTAGAAATAGATGAGTAGACCAGTAGTAGAAATAGATGAGTAGACCAGTTGTAGAAATAGATGAGTAGACGAGTTGTAGAAATAGATGAGTAGACCAGTTGTAAACATAGATCCTAAGTAGACCAGTTGTAAAAATAGATCCTAAGTAGACCAGTTGTAAAAATAGATCCTAAGTAGACCAGTTGTAAAAATAGATCCTAAGTAGACCAGTTGTAAAAATAGATCCTAAGTAGACCAGTTGTAAAAATAGATCCTAAGTAGACCAGTTGTAAAAATAGATCCTAAGTAGACCAGTTGTAAAAATCTATTATTTATGCACCCGTTGCCATTGGGTTACAGCGAGGGATGACAATTAAGAATCTAATAAATGAGCTATCACCTGATTTTGTACCTGTCAATTTGAGAGGACTGACAAAAGGTGACCACAAGTGCATTGCAAGTACAGATTGAGATAACAGGTCAGCAAACTGCCTTCCTTGGTCCATTAATGAAAATATTTCTCAACTCAGTTATGGTTTTCACGTGGACTGCCTTCAATTCTAAAAACAAATTATTTTGCCCTAGTTCATTTTGCCATTAAAAAAAATAGGTTTACCTTGGCCTAATTTATTTTGCACAAGGCAAAATTTTCAAACTCCTTATCTATAAAAAATTATCATTTCAAGCCATGTAGAGAATTGACCAACTTATTTACCGTGTCCACTTTCAGATATGAGCCAGATGTCAATGTGGCAGGTGATGAGGTCATTCACGGCGCCAGGCCCAACCCATTCATGGTTTACCGCAACCTTGACCTTCTCAATGTCCCGAACATCCACTCTGTGGTCAAGGTAAAGTCTAGTATTTGATGTAAACTAGAATCATTCAACAGTATGGTAGGGATGTGTTAGAATCATTCTTTGTGACATCATATCGTAAAAAAGGGGTGGGGGGTCTAAGTTTTTGTGACAAAGTATGACGCCGGGGGAGGGTGGAGTAAAAATCGGCAACCTTGCGTGACGTCATTTATGGATGGCCCCTTCAGTCTTGAAGGGGTGACACCATGAGCTACCGCCCCGGGTGACACCAACCCTAGCGACGCCTCTGCCGGCCCCCTATGAGGATTAACTTTTTTTAAATGCCAAAAATCATTTTGCTTGTGCGTACTCAACAGCTTCGAAAAGTTTCATGTCAATAGGATGAATGATGCCGGTAGCTAATGTTTAAAGTAATCCCTATAAGCTTATATAAAAAATGGCATTAAGGGCCCCCGGGTCCAAACTGAGCAAGATGTAAACGCCCCTGAAGATTTCTATCTGGATTATGATAAAGAAAAGTGTAATTATTTGTCAAGAACTTTTCATATCGAGAAGTGAAATAAGTCTTTAAAATTTACAAAGAGATTTTGTGACTTCTGGCAAGGAAGGAATATAAATTAGGATATCAATGTGCTATAATAATTGTTATAGCCCATTAATTTGTTAGATATAAAGTTAGATCAAGATCCATCCATTAACCCAGTAGAACATGTTTGAAATAATTTAATATAGATTATATATAAGGAGAGAATGACATTATGGACCCTCAGGCCCCATAAGTTTTTATTTGTAATACTCTTTATTTAAAAGACTAATCCGGAATGTATTCAATAATTTCTTAAAATTTCTTTATGATCAGATGAATAAATTAATATTTATATTGCTAATATAAGCTAAAAACAACATTAAGGGCCCGGGTTAAACCGGTGCAAGATATAAATTTTGAAAAACCTTTACAATTCAATCTGGATCATAATAGATATATTTGTCAATAGTTGTAAAGATATATTTGTCAATAGTTGTAAAGATCGTGTAAAATCATAATGGAATCTTCAAGTTAGACTTGGGGCTCCAGCCAAGAAGGAATGAAGATTAAGAGCTCAGTGCCATACATTTTTAAGCATATGCTCTCAAGATATTATATACCAATTTTGTTCAAGATCCATTCATTTTCCCAGAATATAATGCTTAAATTAATTTTTATATACAGCCGAAACCGGTTAAGTCGACGGCGTTGGGGTATGAAAAATGGCATCGAGATAACCGATGATCAAGTTAAAACGAAAACCAATATGGCGGCAAAATATTAACATGCGCTTGAAATTTCTTTATGTACGTGTTGTGCGTTAATTAGTGATGGAACGATTAATCAGAATTGTATCGGAATATCTGGTCTTGCGGTGATTCCCAGATTGAGAGATACTGTGCATTGTAAGGCACTTGCGTGACTTTCCTTACAAGCTACACAAATAAGTAACCTACACATCCCCTCATTGTCCCCGAATGATTCTCTTCCTAATCATCTTCTTTGGGTCCGTCCCCTCAGCTTACAATGGACTTAGAATTCCTTCGGTAACTTGATGCTAATCGGACTAACCAACAACAATGGTGTGGGAGATTGAGAGTGGGGGTGGGTAAACTGTCTGTAGTTTGTTATATTATATATTTTAAAATCTGGGGAGCCTTGTTTACAGTAAGCATCCTATGATTTTGGTATTGTCCCATCACTAGCGTTAATAAATGAGAATGTACATGCACGTGTTTTTGGAAATTTTTTTTACATAACGGCGTTGCTGTTATTTGTCTATTATGACCTATATATGACTCATGACAAAGCGAACTCTTCTCTATTAAAACGTACACAAATAAATTAGGAACTCCTTTTGAACCTTTAACTTTGACACATTTTAATTAATTCTAACCAATAGTTAAATGGCTTTTGCACACGGCCACTTCTTATGAATGAAACAATGAGAACAAAGCAGTAGTAATAGAGTCAAAATGAGGTTGAAGGATGAATGGTTGCCAATGACAACAAGTCTGCACAGGGTACATTTTGTTATTCCATACGATCCTCTCAGCTTACAATGGACTTAGAGTGGGGGTGGGTAAACTGTCTGTTTTTTTGCCGTTATTTGTTTGATGAAGCTATCGGCATGCTATAAAAATGTACATACATGTTTGCTAACAACAAGAGGTATATGTGCACCAACTAACAGCAGAAATTTACAAATTTAAAATAAAAACCAACGTTGATTATCGATACAAACTTTTATTATATTCTCCAACATTGCAAACACAAAATTCGCGAGTCATTTCACTCTGACACAGCTCTGAAAAGTATCTGAACGCAAGCGGGCTGTGACGTCACCAGCACACCTCGCAAGGCTGAAACTTTTTGCGTGGCCTTGTTGGTTATAAAATAACTAAGAACAAAAGCTGGTGATTGGCATAGTACCAGAAGCAACACAGGCCTGAACGCAAGCGGGCTTTGACGTCACCAGCATACGATGCAAGACTGAAATTTGACGCGTGGCCTTGTTGGTTATAAAATAACTAAGAATTTCAAAAGCTGGTGATTGCCATAGTACCAGTAGCAACACAGCGCTGAGAGCTAAATGCAAGCGGGCTGTGACGTCACCAGCAGACCCTGGTGAGGCAGAAAATTGGTCCCTTCCCTTGGTTATAAAAAAATCATAGCTAACATTTTCAAAAGCTGGCGATTGGTCATGGGGATCGAGATAACCAACGTTAAGTGGCAAATTTGACCCTTTTTTGTGCTCGTGTTATGAGGTTTCGGCGACTTTAAAAAATCGAATTAAAAGACGAGAAAATGCTAAGACAAAGAGAGAATTTGGCGGTTCCAATAAAAAACGCCGACTTAATAGGGTGTGCGAGTTAACCGAGCTCGAGTTAAGTGGGTTCGACTGTAGCTCATTTAAGCAAAAACCTATATTATGGGCCCCCGGGCCTATTCGGTGCCAGATGTGAAGTTCAAAACAGCTGTAAATTTTAACCAAATTCATCATTTATAGATATTTCTCTATATTTTTCAAGATCGTTAAAAATTTAATGGGGCATAAAATATTAAACGTATACCCAAACAGACATTTGAGGCCCCTGCATCCGAAGGAATGCACATTAAGAATTCAGTGCCCTACATTATTTCAGTATAGGCTCTCAAGATTTTATATACCAAGTTTGGTCAAGATCCATTAATCTTAGCTGAACATAACACTTGTATAAATTTTTATATAGCTCATGTAAGCAAAAACCGACATTATGGGCCCCCGGGCCAATTCGGTGCCAGATGGGACGTTCAAAACAGCTGTTCATTTCAATCAATTTCATAATGGATATATTTCTCTATATTTCTCAAGATCGTTAAAAATTGAATAGGGAATATAATCTTAAACGTTTATGTAAAAAGACATTTAAGGCCCCCCAGCCTCAAAGGAATGGACATTAAGAGTTTAGTGACCTATAGTATTTTAATATTGGCTATCAAGTTTTCATATACAAAGTTTGGTCAAGGTCCATTTATTTACCCAGTAGCTTACACTTAAATTGTTTTCATAAATAAGCAAAAAATGACATTAAGTTAAGTGGGCCAATTGGTGCTAGATGTAAATTTTGAAACAATTGTTCATTTCAATTTGGATCATATTGAATATATTATCAATATTTTTGGACCATGGCAAAGAATGGGGAATGAAATCTTAAACGCTTACGAAAAAAGATTTGGGGGCCCCCGGCCCAAAGGGATGAACATTAGAGGTTCAATGCCCTATAGTATTTTAATATGGGCTATCAAGTTGTTATAAACCTAGTTTGGTCAAGATCCATCCATTTTCCCCAGTCGTTAACGCTTAAACAATTTTATATATTTTTAACAACATTAAGGGCCCCTAGGCCCTTGACAACATTAAGGACCCCCAGGCCCAATCGGTGCAAGAAATGAACTTTAAAATACCTGTTTATTTCATTCTCGATCATAATAGATATATTTGTCAATATTTTTTAAGGTCGTGTAAAATCATAATGGGAATAAAGTCTTAATGCTTATAAAAAAAAAGATTTTGGGCCCCCGGCCCCTAAGCAATGGAGTTAGGGGTTCAATACCCTATGGTATTTTAATATGGGCTATCAAGTTTGTATTTACCAAGTTTGGTCAAAATCCTTTCATTTTCTAAGTAGCTAACGCTTAAACTAATTTTTGTATACCTCATATAAGGAGAAAAAACATTTTTGGCCCCCGGCCCCCCATGAGTGTCAATGTTCAAATTTTTTTTAAACTAACCATCCCTGAAGCATACTAAACAAACTCCTAAAGTTTCATGGTGATCGGATGAATGTTTTGTCAGCTATAAAGGACAAACATACATACATACTTTGATTTATATATATAATATATATAGATATGGTCAGTAACCCTTAACTATATTTATTTATTCAGTTGAGCCATCCAAAAAAATAATGTGATGGTTTGGGAGCTACTGAGTTAAATGTGATGGTTTGGGAGCTACTGTGTTAAATGTGATGGTTTGGGAGCTACTGTGTTAAATGTGATGGTTTGGGAGCTACTGAGTTAAATGTGATGGTTTGGGAGCTACTGTGTTAAATGTGATGGTTTGGGAGCTACTGTGTTAAATGTGATGGTTTGGGAGCTACTGTGTTAAATGTGATGGTTTGGGAGCTACAGTGTTAAATGTGATGGTTTGGGAGCTACTGTGTTAAATGTGATGGTTTGGGAGCTACAGTGTTAAATGTGATGGTTTGGGAGCTACAGTGTTAAATGTGATGGTTTGGGAGCTACTGTGTTAAATGTGATGGTTTGGGAGCTACTGTGTTAAATGTGATGGTTTGGGAGCTACTGTGTTAAATGTGATGGTTTGGGAGCTACTGTGTTAAATGTGATGGTTTGGGAGCTACTGTGTTAAATGTGATGGTTTGGGAGCTACTGTGTTAAATGTGATGGTTTGGGAGCTACTGTGTTAAATGTGATGGTTTGGGAGCTACTGTGTTAAATGTGATGGTTTGGGAGCTACAGTGTTAAATGTGATGGTTTGGGAGCTACTGTGTTAAATGTGATGGTTTGGGAGCTACTGTGTTAAATGTGATGGTTTGGGAGCTACAGTGTTAAATGTGATGGTTTGGGAGCTACTGTGTTAAATGTGATGGTTTGGGAGCTACTGTGTTAAATGTGATGGTTTGGGAGCTACTGTGTTAAATGTGATGGTTTGGGAGCTACTGTGTTAAATGTGATGGTTTGGGAGCTACTGTGTTAAATGTGATGGTTTGGGAGCTACTGTGTTAAATGTGATGGTTTGGGAGCTACAGTGTTAAATGTGATGGTTTGGGAGCTACTGTGTTAAATGTGATGGTTTGGGAGCTACAGTGTTAAATGTGATGGTTTGGGAGCTACAGTGTTAAATGTGATGGTTTGGGAGCTACTGTGTTAAATGTGATGGTTTGGGAGCTACTGTGTTAAATGTGATGGTTTGGGAGCTACTGTGTTAAATGTGATGGTTTGGGAGCTACAGTGTTAAATGTGATGGTTTGGGAGCTACTGAGTTAAATGTGATGGTTTGGGAGCTACTGTGTTAAATGTGATGGTTTGGGAGCTACTGAGTTAAATGTGATGGTTTGGGAGCTACTGTGTTAAATGTGATGGTTTGGGAGCTACTGTGTTAAATGTGATGGTTTGGGAGCTACTGTGTTAAATGTGATGGTTTGGGAGCTACTGTGTTAAATGTGATGGTTTGGGAGCTACTGTGTTAAATGTGATGGTTTGGTAGCTACTGTGTTAAATGTGATGGTTTGGTAGCTACTGTGTTAAATGTGATGGTTTGGGAGCTACTGTGTTAAATGTGATGGTTTGGGAGCTACTGTGTTAAGCATTTGTGTGAACTTGTAGTTTTACTAATGTGAACAACTAACAGGAGTTGATGTTTTGTGTTAGAAACTATTGTATTTTTGTTATTAACTTTGCAGTTTACAATATTGTGTTAACAAAGTAGTCCAAGCCGCCCTTTCCATTGACAGGTTGACGACACCGTGTCTGGCATAGGAGAGGCGCAGTCCGCTGGATGCTGGGGGGTCGGTGTGGCCCGCCACAGCAACTACATGGATATAAACACTCTGGAGGAGGACCAGCAGCTCCCCCAGGAGGAGATTCAGAGACGCCTGGCCAAGTCACGTGACATCCTGATCAAATCTGGCGCCCACTATGTTATCGACACAATTGCCGAGTTGCCCCGTGTTGTTGAAGATATTAATGCTCGTTTGGCCAGGGGAGAAAGGCCTTAGATCAGTGGTTCTCAAACTTAGAAAGTTGTCATGAAATATTTGTTCTGATCACAGTAGCAGCAGAGAGAACTGGAGGATGTACTGGGGTACATGCTTGAGCAGGGATGTTCTCCAAAATATTTTGGTGTTTAATGTAAATGAAAATGTATTGATTTGTATTAGAGATATAAGGTACACATTTTATGCAGCATAGTAATCTTCCGTTCAAATCAAAGCTGGATTTTAAATTATCAAAATTATGTATTTTTCATGTTATTACAAAAATAACATCTCGTACGAGCTTTAGATTTAGAAGGTCTGATTAATGTTTTGTTTTTTTGTGTGGAAAAAGCTGAAATGTTTGTCAGTTCTAATAGTTCTATTTATTTAGAGAGCTTTTAAAGGTTGAAATGTATATTTGGTGATTATTTTTGTCCCTTTCCATCAACATTTATTTGACATATTGTTCCTACCTCTCAGTCCTGTTGTGAACTGCTGCTGTAATTGTTTATAATTAATGTTCAGTTTTTCTTAATGTCATTTGTAAAGATTGAGATAAAAAGTGTGGTACTGAAAAGAACTTCACAACTGGAATTGATATTTAACAATGTAGATGATAGGAACCATTAAGCAATTAAGTGCACTGAATAAAATTGTCTTTTAATGAATTGAATTTTAATAAAAGTTGAATCGCAACAAAGGAAAATTAAAAACCAAAATCTTTTCATGAAAACTGAATGTGTGGGCAATGGCTTCTTTGTATCTTCAATTATATCAGAGATTATTGATTACATACCTGCAATGTACAATATTATTGAAAGTATTTCTATCTTGAGTCTCAAATACCCTTCTAGTATTTTTTATTGAGGGTATTCATTTATTTACTAGCCCTTTTTGTGGCTACAGAAGGGCAATCTCCTGATACATGATATTCATTATTAGAATGTGTTCACATTAACTGCATTGGTCTTGGAATGGAAGAGTGAAATCTCTCCACTGATATTAGCCTTCGTATTTTCATGTGGATGTTTGATATTAGCTAATAGTTGACTCTTGTGTCAAATGTATTGTTTGTATCGGGCATGTTGAGACTGGTATATAAATAGTCGTACCTTAACCATTCCTAACATAAAAGAAAAAATTATTTTAGAGATGCAATTTGTTTTGTTACTTGCAGAGAAGTTTTCTTGCAAGAACATGTTTAAATATATATATGAATGTACTCTATAATAAATTTTACTCAACACAATTTGTGTGTATTTTGTAAATTTTATTTTGAAATTAGTTTTTATGGATTTGCTTTAGCTGAGTCATACCAACATGTCATTTTGGCACAGCTAAGAGGGAGACTCTTTATCAATTATCTTATGGGATAAGTAGATATCATACATCTATGTACCTAAAAACTTAATTTAAAAAAACAAACAAAATAGGTAAAATGTTTAACAAAAACTATATTTTAGGCATTGCTCCATTCAATACACCAATAATTGGAACCCTTAAGTTTTATAAGCTGAACTGTCAAGTTGTAAGCTTTATCATCAGCTAAGATAACATTTTACTTGCTTCATAGAAATCTTTTGCTATATGCATGCATATTTATTGGTCTAAACAAAACAAAAATTAAATAAAATTAACATTTTAAAAAATATTTCGTTCCATCTTTTTCCCCACATTGCGCTTCCATTAAGGTCCCTACAGTAGTTATAACAATCGTACTGAATACCAAAAATTGTCTTCTTTCGTAGCTGATGCAAACATTCAGATGACTAAACTTTTATCATTTCCCATTCATCCTGCTCCATTTTTATCAATTTCAGTTGGTGTGATTGGGTTTCTGTTCTTTCAAATAGGTCAATGTTAGGCATGACTTGACTTCCAAATTTTCATTGACATTGTTCACAATTATTTTATTGCTCCCACTCATCATCAGCCACACAAAAGTTTTTTTCCTTCTCATGAGCTGGGTTGATGGCCACTGAGAAAGAAACAAAATTTTAACATTCACCGTTATCTTCTGTCACCGTTATCTTCTGTCACCGTTATCTTCTGTCACCGTTATCTTCTGTCACCATTATCTTCTGTCACCGTTATCTTCTGAGATACTTAACCAAATAATTGATTTTAAAAATGCATTGATATTCACTATTATTTAATTTTTAAAAACAGCTTAATAATGATGTATGAATATGTTAACTTTTTTAAAAATGTGTAAAAAAAAAGTTCATTCTTTCTTTCATTTAAATAATAAATATGTTTAAGAATATTAGGCAAAATTGCTACTACAAGAAAAACTAAACTGTCTAACTTTTTGAGAAACAAAGCAAACATTTTTTAAAACTCTAATCTTTAAAAACAATTTTATTGCATTATAAATCTTCTTTATCTTGAGGCCCCAAGATCAGCATATTGATTATTCTAGGCTCTTATGTAGAGGCCCAAGATCAGCGTATTGATTATTCTAGGCTCTTATGTAGACTATGTTAATGTAATAGGCAATGATTCTTTGATACTTCACTGTTAGTGAGGATACTGGAAGTTGTAAGGGAGGCAATAGGCACATATGTGTCAATTATTCTACTGTACTGTTTCTTCTGGAAGCTTGTTACAGGAATGTGTCGTTCCTGGACTGTGTTCTTACTGTTATGAGTGAAACTGCATGTCATTTCTTCTCTGTTTTGTCTTTCCTTATGAAATTCCTTTTCTTAAGAAATGAATTTAAGATAAGAAAAATGCTGCTAGTGGAAGAACTTACCCCACAATGAACCACCAACTACTGGACAAAAACTGTGAATTTTTGTCTGCGTTGCTGAGTAGAACAACACACTTCCCTGAATATGAAAATAACATTTATTCAATGTTCAGATTTTTACTAACATGTTTTTCATGGCCATGCAATCAGAACTATTATGAATACTAATCAAATAAGATATACATGTACTGTACTTGTTTTTATTTTGTAAAAATACTTTTTATCAGATGAACTTGCCAAGTGCTACTAAAATAATATTTTATATCAACTGAAATCAGCTGTAAGAATTATATGTCATGTTTAAATAAGTGGGATTTTACCTTCTCAGGGTGGAGAGTGATGCCTTGATCTGTGAACACAACTTCTCCCCCTTTCTTCACATCATTCAACTGAAATTGTATAACAACATTAGGATAATCAAATGCCAATCTGGCATAATTGTTTTTAAGAGCTAAAAACTATTTCCTGTGCCATTATTGAATGGGATAAAATAGCATATAAAACATATTTAATTTATAACCACTGCTTGATTAAAATTTTACCAAGGATAAAACTCAAAATTCTACTATCAAGATGAGTGGTAAGAAAATTTTAAATATGAGATTTTGGTAAGTTATTAGACAATTATGAATTTCTTAAAAACTTACAAATGTAAAATATACGGCAACTTCACTAATTTTCCCCAAATTGTATTCACGAACCTGAAAACATTTACAAAGAATTATTTCACTCAGTCTAGATGATACATACAAATGTGAATGACTTTCGATCAACACTATCAGTGGTTACTTCATAGATTTTATATAACTTACATGCAAATGACAAGATTCATTAAAGCAACAAAAGGAGCAATAAATAGAATGCTATATTTGATACATTAAATAAATGTTCACGCTCTGAGTTTTGATAGATTAAACTTTACACAAACAAAAAATGTCTTTAAAAAAATAATAATTTTTAAAAAATAATTAATAAAACTTAACTTTCAATCTAAAACTCTCACCATTCTAAGTTTCTGTTTGTGATTCTCTAAGTGTATTCCTTCCAAACCAACATTAATGATCTAGCAAAGAGAAATACGTACATGGAGATTCATATCCAAATATTTTAAAAAAGATAAATTATTATTTTATTTCTGTGTTAACAATTGATATTACCAAGTTCAAATGACATTAACATTACTGACGTTACCCCCAATGCTGATTTTAAGTCCCAACTGATATAACTTATGAGACACAACATAATGATAACCTTCTTGGCCCCCACCAACTGATATACCGTATATACTCGTTCGCAAGCCAACCATTTTTTGGACAAAATCTAGGGGAAAAAGTTGGGGAGGTCGGCTTACGAGCGGGTCATTAAAGTATTTCTGCATGGATATTGAATATCGGTGTTGTTATTGTATATCATCAAGGTCCTTTTCTACATTCTACAATACTCGACTGCTCTACCAGAAGCTATAACATATCGTTGAACATCTGCACTTACCTTATTTAATCATTTTATTTATTTTCGTGAACGTTTTAATAAATTGTTTTACAAATTTTGTTTTCAACAACGAATTTTAATGTGCACGCTTTCGTCACTGTTCACCAAAGGTTTTTTTTAAAAAAATACCGGTAACTCTTGCCTCACAAAGACAAAGATAGGCGTACAAAGTAAACAATCATAATGACCAATTTAGCTTGTAGTTTTTAAAAATGTTTACCGTTTTGTTTAAGCTGTCCTATTACTTTTCAAGAGTCGGCTTGTGAGCGGGTTATACACTTTTAATACTTTTCTCTTCCAAAAGTGGGGGGTCGGCTTATGAACGAACGGGCTATAGAACGAGTATATACAGTAACTTATAAGACACAACGTAATGACTGACCTGATTGGCCCCCCACCAACTCAGCCTCCTCTCATCAGCAAGGCTGAGGAAGTTGAGATATCTGTGCAGTCTGTTTACATGCCACCTGGCTTGGTTCTTTCGCAGTTTGATGGGGTCTAGCCTTAAGCTAAACATTAGGTCATACATAAAATGGTTTTTAAAAATAATTTATTCTTTACCACAGCCCTGGTTTATATACATTAATAATAATAATAATATTAATAATAATATTTTGAGAAACAAGAAAGCAGCTGGGCTCACGGCACTTCACATAAAAATAGTAACACATGTAGCAAAAATAATTTAAAAAATAGCGGCCGATAAATGATAAATTTCCTGATGATTTCACATACATTTTTGTTTTAAACTATTGACTGACGGGAATGTTCCAAATGTTGATAAAGTTTGCCTACCATGTTTCTAACACTTTGCCTACTTATCAAACCACATGAAAAGGGTATTAAGCTAATGGCAGTAATGGAGTCTGACTCAGAGACAGAAAATGATGACAGCTCTTCTGATGAATTACTGCGTTACAAAATGGAGATGAAAGTTCCTGAATCCATTAACCCTCTACAATGGTAGAAACTTAATGAACACTGATATCCGACAATGTCATTGTTTGCCAAGACCGTTTTGAGCATACCAGTTACCTCAGTTTCATGTGAATAATTGTTCAGCTTGGCTGGTTATGTTGTCAATTAGACCCGCTCATCACTTGAACAAATAATGTCAACACACTTGTCTTTTTGCGTAGTTGGTTAAAAGATGACATATAAAGGGGACATTCCAGTGTTATTTAGATTTTCAACAAGAACATTTAATAAGTGTTACTTATGACATCATAAATATTAATTTTTTGCTTTTATCGAAATTAACAATTAATTAATAATAAATTAAAGGTGTTCCTTAAGTCAGAAGGGTTACTCCTTACAAAGAGGAAAACACTTCTTTTTTAGCAGTGTGCACTCAGACCATATCTTGTGTTTGACAGCTGTATGGTCCTTCTCTTGAAACAATTCAACCACATGCAAAACAGTTATGAAGCTAAAGATTATTTCCTGACCCTCCCCCCCCCACCAGAACAGATAATGATTGAATACATTCATACATCATGTGGTATAGAAAACAAGAATCAAAAGAAAGAAATAACATTTAATTAGCAGCAGATAATAATCTTTAACATTAAATAAAATCTTAAACATACATCCTGGTCAAACATGCAACTTACCTGAATGCAGGTGGGTGAAACTTTTCTTCCTTCTCCCACGCAATGTCAGACAACTGGCAAATACAGGAGAGAATGTTAGCTAAGACTCTGTACATAGAAATGGTTCTGAAATGAAGCTCACTGAAATTATACTTTTTTTTTCATTGTGTAACTTAAAAGTAATGATTTTTAGCCCATTTGTATAATGGTTTTATAGAGCAGCTTAACACAAGATGCTTTACCCTCCCCCCCCCCTCAACCACCAAAAGTTGTATCTACACATAAATGGTTTAAATTTAAAGGTACAGCAAAGTAATAATTAAAATATACTTTATACAATTATTTATTACTTATTGTGGTATCACTTGTTTTCTCCCCATCTAGAAACTCAATATCCCAAACTTACAACATTGTATGCATAATTCTTGAGATGGCTGGCAGTATAATTACGAATGACATCATGAAATAAAGCAATGTAAGGCTTGTGGCGAATCAGCTCCATTTGAAAGTACCAATATCCATATCGAAGTAGCTTGCATTTTTTTCTTGAAACCTGTTAATATAAAATTTTATATCTGATTTGAAGCAAGTTTGTATTATTTTGTCTGAAACAGCCATGACAGCAGATTAAGACAAAGAGAGCTTTACAAAAATGTGCAAATATAACATATTTGCTCAGTTAATTCTTATTCATAAAAATACAAATGTTTGCTTATTTATTTTTCATTTCTTAAAAAAATGGGGCTGTTAACGATTAATTTAAATTTAATGGTTAACTTTTTAAAAATTAACGATTAATTAATAGTTAATTTAGATTAAAGACAAAAATGAAAATTTATTATGTCATAAATAACACTTATTAAACGTTCTTGTTGAAAATCTAAATAACACTGGAATGTCTCCTTTAAATGTCATCTTTTAACCAACTACGAAAAAGACAAGTGTGTTGTCAGTGTTGACATTATTTGGTTCAAGTGATGAGCGGGTCTAATTGACAATATAACCAGCTGAGCTGAACAATCATTCACATGGAACTGAGGTAACTGGTATGCACAAAACGGTCTGGGCAAGGAATGACATTATCGGATATCGATGCTCATTAAGTTTCCACCATTGTAGAGGGTTAATGGATTCAGGAACTTTCATCTCCATTTTGTAACGCAGTAATTCATCAGAAGAGCTGTCGTAATTTTCTGTCTCTGAATCCATTACTGCAATTAGCTTAATACGCTTTTCATTTGGTTTAATAAGTAGGCAAAGTGTTAGAACCATGGTAGGCAAAATTTATCAACATTTTGAACATTCTCGTCAATCAATTGTTTAACACCAAAATGTTCGTTAAATTTTCAGGAAATGTGTTATTTATCGGCTGCTATTTTGTTTTTTTGTTGCTTTTTGACTTCCAATAATGTGTAAGTGATTGGTCAATTAATTGTTAAAAAATATTTTTTTTAACGATTAATCGAGAAATTAATCGTTAATTTCCGCAGCCCTAATTAAAACATTTAAAAAAATTTGTTTAGTTGTCTCTTAGTAATAACTATAAAAATTAAACAATTGTCAATTAAATACATTTATATTTTGAACATTATTTGCATCAAGTTGTGGATTCGGACTACAGCATCACTGACGTTGTGGAAATATGCTTAATATTTTTTAACAGACTTGTATTTTGAACATACACGTTTATGTTTTATATATTGATTTGATACATGACACTTTGGTTTCCTTATATTTTATTAAATTATCATGTATGATTTCTGATAAGAATAAACAAGAACAAATCTTTTTAAAAGCAGCAAGATTCACAACCTGACAAGAGTAACTCCATTAGTTACATACTAGGACATCTTTAAATGCTAGAGGTAAGAAGAACAAAGAGACTATTTGTAAAAATACTACATCTTTAAATGCTAGAGGTAAGAAGAACAAAGAGACTATTTGTAAAAATACTACATCTTTAAATGCTAGAGGTAAGAAGAACAAAGAGACTATTTGTAAAAATACTACATCTTTCAATGCTAGAGGTAAGAAGAACAAAGAGACTATTTGTAAAAATACTACATCTTTAAATGCTAGAGGTAAGAAGAACAAAGAGACTATTTGTAAAAATACTACATCTTTAAATGCTAGAGGTAAGAAGAACAAAGAGACTATTTGTAAAAATACTACATCTTTAAATGCTAGAGGTAAGAAGAACAAAGAGACTATTTGTAAAAATACTACATCTTTAAATGCTAGAGGTAAGAAGAACAAAGAGACTATTTGTAAAAATACTACATCTTTAAATGCTAGAGGTAAGAAGAACAAAGAGACTATTTGTAAAAATACTACATCTTTAAATGCTAGAGGTAAGAAGAACAAAGAGACTATTTGTAAAAATACTACATCTTTAAATGCTAGAGGTAAGAAGAACAAAGAGACTATTTGTAAAAATACTACATCTTTAAATGCTAGAGGTAAGAAGAACAAAGAGACTATTTGTAAAAATACTACATCTTTAAATGCTAGAGGTAAGAAGAACAAAGAGACTATTTGTAAAAATACTACATCTTTAAATGCTAGAGGTAAGAAGAACAAAGAGACTATTTGTAAAAATACTACATCTTTAAATGCTAGAGGTAAGAAGAACAAAGAGACTATTTGTAAAAATACTACATCTTTAAATGCTAGAGGTAAGAAGAACAAAGAGACTATTTGTAAAAATACTACATCTTTAAATGCTAGAGGTAAGAAGAACAAAGAGACTATTTGTAAAAATACTACATCTTTAAATGCTAGAGGTAAGAAGAACAAAGAGACTATTTGTAAAAATACTACATCTTTAAATGCTAGAGGTAAGAAGAACAAAGAGACTATTTGTAAAAATACTACATCTTTAAATGCTAGAGGTAAGAAGAACAAAGAGACTATTTGTAAAAATACTACATCTTTAAATGCTAGAGGTAAGAAGAACAAAGAGACTATTTGTAAAAATACTACATCTTTCAATGCTAGAGGTAAGAAGAACAAAGAGACTATTTGTAAAAATACTACATCTTTCAATGCTAGAGGTAAGAAGAACAAAGAGACTATTTGTAAAAATACTACATCTTTAAATGCTAGAGGTAAGAAGAACAAAGAGACTATTTGTAAAAATACTACATCTTTAAATGCTAGAGGAAAGAAGAACAAAGAGACTATTTGTAAAAATACTACATCTTTCAATGCTAGAGGTAAGAAGAACAAAGAGACTATTTGTAAAAATACTACATCTTTAAATGCTAGAGGTAAGAAGAACAAAGAGACTATTTGTAAAAATACTACATCTTTAAATGCTAGAGGTAAGAAGAACAAAGAGACTTTTTGTAAAAATACTACATCTTTAAATGCTAGAGGTAAGAAGAACAAAGAGACTATTTGTAAAAATACTACATCTTTCAATGCTAGAGGTAAGAAGAACAAAGAGACTATTTGTAAAAATACTACATCTTTCAATGCTAGAGGTAAGAAGAACAAAGAGACTATTTGTAAAAATACTACATCTTTAAATGCTAGAGGAAAGAAGAACAAAGAGACTATTTGTAAAAATACTACATCTTTCAATGCTAGAGGTAAGGAGAACAAAGAGACTATTTGTAAAAATACTACATCTTTAAATGCTAGAGGTAAGAAGAACAAAGAGACTATTTGTAAAAATACTACATCTTTAAATGCTAGAGGTAAGAAGAACAAAGAGACTATTTGTAAAAATACTACATCTTTCAATGCTAGAGGTAAGAAGAACAAAGAGACTATTTGTAAAAATACTACATCTTTCAATGCTAGAGGTAAGAAGAACAAAGAGACTATTTGTAAAAATACTACATCTTTCAATGCTAGAGGTAAGAAGAACAAAGAGACTATTTGTAAAAATACTACATCTTTAAATGCTAGAGGAAAGAAGAACAAAGAGACTATTTGTAAAAATACTACATCTTTCAATGCTAGAGGTAAGAAGAACAAAGAGACTATTTGTAAAAATACTACATCTTTAAATGCTAGAGGTAAGAAGAACAAAGAGACTATTTGTAAAAATACTACATCTTTAAATGCTAGAGGTAAGAAGAACAAAGAGACTATTTGTAAAAATACTACATCTTTCAATGCTAGAGGTAAGAAGAACAAAGAGACTATTTGTAAAAATACTACATCTTTCAATGCTAGAGGTAAGAAGAACAAAGAGACTATTTGTAAAAATACTACATCTTTAAATGCTAGAGGAAAGAAGAACAAAGAGACTATTTGTAAAAATACTACATCTTTCAATGCTAGAGGTAAGAAGAACAAAGAGACTATTTGTAAAAATGTAGTAATGCAAAGATTCTAACTTGTAAATATAAAACAAAGATAATGTAATTCAACCCTTAGATAGACATAGGGATTAAAAAAACTTGTCAACTTTAAGAGATGTACTTTTACTTTTACATTTCTTGAAGCGACATTGAGCGTAGCTCTAGCATTACTAGCATATACTTTTACAGAAATCATCTTCCACAATTAGCCCCTTTAAGGGTCGGGGACAAAAATGCTCAAAGCCAAAATATTTAAACAACAATAAATTTTTAACTACCTAAGCTACAAGACCAAGTTTGGTATCCACATCAATGTTCCCTTTAAGCTGCGTGTTTGCACAGCTGAGCAGCTATCTGACCACCGCCACGCAGCAGTTTAGAATTACAGCGCATCAAATTTTTTAAAATATTGCGCAAAAAATGGATGCTGTGAAACTTTGCACATGAGTTTTTTTACTTTGCACACGGACCAACAAACCCCATAGGAAACATTTATCCACATTCTCAGAATCAAGATTTATTTACTTAATTGCAATAAAAAATGTTGTGAAAATTTAGTTTGTGGTACTTAATAGGATTGCATTTAATTTGCGTTTGAAAAAGCACATATATTTATTTTTTTTAAATTATCAAAGTCTGAAGAATGTAATACTCATTTCAAAGGACATTTAAATTTGTATATAAACTTTTTTTTTACAAAGAATTAAATATAAATCAGTTTGTTTAGAGTCACTTTAGAAATTGATCTGATGGCTAAGCCACTGAATTAAATATCAAATAATTTGGTCCAGATTTGAACTTTTAATAGCTATGAAAAACTTCAATGTCAGGGTAATAAAAATAGTTCCTTTAACCAAAAACTGTCTAGCAACTTTACTTGAAGTAGTAGCATACCTTCAGTTTCCTTTGACGTGCACAAAGTCGCTCAAATTTTGACATTTGTTCTTTAAGATATGGCGCCTTCTTGATTTCGTCTTCTTTCTTCTCTTCCTGAGCAGCCAGTTTGCTTTTAAAAAAACTGAGGTTGCTGAGAGCTATGGCATTAGATGCATCTGCAGAATGCATTTATCAAATATATTTAGAAATTTCATTACTCCTTTTTCTGTTATAAAAAATAAATAGAAATACAATACTTATTAATAATTAACAAGTGTTCATTTATTTTACTGTGATCATCTTCACTCACCAAGTTTTAATACTGCCTCTGTCAGCCTAAGTGCCTCTGAAATATTTTTCATCTGAATAGAAACATAAGGAGAATATTATTTGCTGCACAGCTTATATTATCTTGAATAAACAATAATTGCATGAATCTATTACATATAACAATAATTGCATGAATCTATTACATATAACAATAATTGCATGAATCTATTACATATAACAATAATTGCATGAATCTATTACATATAACAATAATTGCATGAATCTATTACATATAACAATAATTGCATGAATCTATTACATATAACAATAATTGCATGAATCTATTACATATAACAATAATTGCATGAATCTATTACATATGTGTCTTGTAGAGATGTACAAGATGTACGAGCAAAAAGAGGAGCAGATGTAGCATCCGATCACCATCTGGTCTGTGCAAGACTTAAATTAAAGCTAAAGAAAGACTGGGAACAGCCAACTGCGAAGCGAACCAAATTCAATGTAGCACTTCTGGCAAATGATCAGAAAAGGGAAGAATTTAGTGCCACCTTGAGGAATAAGTTCCAAGTGCTAGAAGATCAAACAGAAGACCAAACAGAAGATGACCAAGTAGAACATATGTGGCAAAGTATAAAGACGTCTGTAACATCCACCTGCCTAGAAGTCTTAGGATCAGTGAAACAGAAACAAAAAGACTGGCTCTCAATAAACACACTGCAAAAAATAAAAGAGAGAAAAGAAATGAAAAATATAGTTAACAGCAGCCGCACCAGGGCTGAGAAAACGAAAGCGCAAGAGAGATATAAAGAAGTAAACCAAAAGGTAAAAAACAGCATTAAAAAAGATAAAAATGCCCACATAGATGGCCTAGCATCCAAAGCAGAAGAAGCAGCCAGGAAGGGCAACTTGAAAGAGCTCTACGACATAACAAGAAAACTGTCAGGGAGATACAAAAGGCCGGAGAGACCTGTCAAAGATAGAGAAGGGAGATCTATAACAGAAAAGAAAGAGCAACAAAAAAGATGGATGGAATACTTTAAGGAACTATTAAACAGGCCCCCACCCACAGACACGCCAGACATACAACCAGCAAATGAAGACCTACAAATAGAAGAAGGCGCACCAAATAAGGAAGAAATAGCCCTGGCCATCAAGCAGCTCAAACTAGGGAAATCACCGGGACCGGACAACATCACAGCAGAGATGATGAGAGCGGACATAAACACAATAGTCAACATGCTGCACCCTCTGTTTGAGAAGATATGGGAAGAAGAGAGAGTCCCAAAAGATTGGAAAGAAGGATACCTCATCAAGATCCCAAAGAAAGGGGATCTCAGCAACTGTGCAAATTACAGAGGAATTACACTGCTATCTGTACCAGGAAAGGTTTTTAACAGAATTATTTTGAACAGAATGAAAGACAAGGTCGACATGCAGCTACGAGATCAACAGGCCGGCTTCCGCCAAAACAGATCCTGCACAGATCAAATAGCAACACTGAGAATCATCGTAGAACAGTCCATCGAATGGAACTCCTCTCTATATATAAATTTTATAGACTATGAAAAGGCCTTTGATAGCCTGGACAGACAAACCTTGTGGAAACTTCTCCGACACTATGGAGTACCAGGGAAACTAGTGAGGATCATTCAGAGCTCTTATGAAGAAATGACATGCAGGGTGGTCCACGAAGGTAGACTCACAGACTCCTTTACAGTCGAAACAGGAGTCAGACAAGGATGCCTCTTGTCCCCTTTACTATTCATCCTTGCCATTGACTGGATAATGGAAAAATCCACAGACAAAAAGAGGAATGGGATACAGTGGACACTCTGGGAACAATTGAATGATTTAGACTTCGCGGACGACATTGCACTTCTGTCCCACAACCAGCAACAAATGCAGGAAAAGACAAAAGACGTAGCCACCTTTTCGGCACAGCTTGGCCTCAACATAAATAAAAGTAAAACAAAAATCATGAAGATAAATCCATCCAACCATGAGCATGTCCATCTGGCAGGAAAGGCACTGGAAGAAGTGGAGTCCTTCACATACCTAGGCAGCACCATAGACATAAATGGCGGATCCGATGCAGATGTAAGGGCTAGGATTGGAAAAGCTAGATCAGCATTTGTATTATTAAAGAAAATATGGGAGTCGAAGGAGTTGAAACTGCAGACCAAAGTCAAAATCTTTAATACAAATGTCAAAACAGTCCTCCTATATGGTGCAGAAACTTGGAAAACAACAGCGAGCCTTACGCAGAAAGTGCAGACATTCATAAACACATGCCTTCGAAAGATCCTGAAAATCAAATGGCCAAATACTATAAATAACAAAGAGTTACTAGAAAGGACACACCAGGTGCCTATTGATGAAGACATCATAAAAAAGAGGTGGAGATGGATAGGACATACGCTCCGAAAACCCCCAGGTAGCACCACCAGACAATGCCTAACATGGAACCCACAGGGAAAGAGAAAGAGAGGAAGGCCAAAAAATACATGGAGACGCGAGCTAGAGGCTGACATGCAAAATATGGGATACACCTGGAAGCAATTGGAGAGGAAAGCACAGGACCGAGAGGAGTGGAAAGTTCTTGTAGACGGCCTATGCCCCAGACGGGGTAGAAAGGCATAAGTAAGTAAGTAAGTATTACATATGTAACCAAACAAATTAAAATAAGAGCTGAATCTTTATTTCTTATAACTGTAGAGTTTTTATTTTTATTTATTTATTTTATTTTTATAACTGTAGAGTTTTTATTTTTATTTATATATAACTGTAGAGTTTTTATTTTTATTTATTTTTTATTTTTTTATAACTGTAGAGTTTTTATTATTATTTTTTTTTATAACTGTAGAGTTTTTATTTTTATTTATTTTATTTTTTTTATAACTGTAGAGTTTTTATTTTTATTTTTTATTTTTTTTTATAACTGTAGAGTTTTTATTTTTATTTATTATTTTTTTTTATAACTGTAGAGTTTTTATTTATTATTTTTTTTTATAACTGTGGAGTTTTTATTTTTATTTATTTTATTTTTTTTATAACTGTAGAGTTTTTATTTTTATTTATTATTTTTTTTTATAACTGTAGAGTTTTTTATTTTTTTTTATTTTTTATAACTGTAGAGTTTTTATTTTTATTTATTTTATTTTTTTTTATAACTGTAGAGTTTTTATTTTTATTTTTTTTTATAACTGTAGAGTTTTTATTTTTTTTTAATTTTTTTTTATAACTGTAGAGTTTTTATTTTTATTTATTATTTTTTTTTATAACTGTAGAGTTTTTATTTTTATTTATTTTATTTTTTTTTATAACTGTAGAGTTTTTGTTTTTATTTATTTTATTTTTATACCATAAACCAGATCAGAAATATACAGGCCATGAAGATGCCATCAATTTATTTTCTGGATTTTTAACAAAAAAATGTAGAAATAAATTTCAATAGTTCTTGAAGTTTTTCAAATAGTTGTTTATTATTTATAAGCTATAATTATATTGTCATATTAAGTTGATGTCTTACATGATAGTTTGCAGAAGCCATCAAGTTTAACACATCAGACAGTTTAAAACTTAGTTCTTCCCTCTGGGAGGGGGTGTACTTGACTAGAAGATTATAAATATGCTGCAGCCAAATCAGGGCAGTTTCCATGTCATCTTTGTCATGAAGCACCTGGAGAGAGTTTTCCATTTATTTAACAATGAATTTCACAAACAAATCATCTATGCATCATTTTTAAAAATTAAAAGACAATATTTAGCACATGACATAATTCAGACCACATTGTTTAGAAAGGTAAAGATGCTACCACTACAACTATACCTTGACAATTTGAAACTCTTCTTCAATATTCAAAGGTTTCACTGATAAACCATCTCCAATTTTTCCCTTTGCAATGTCCTGTGGGTTTAATTTGTAAATTTTCTGCAATGTTGCGATATATCCAACAACTCTATCCAGCTCAAGCCTTCCTGGCAGATTATCTTTGAGATAATGAAGTCTGGCCACCATAGAAGGGAGGTTCCCTAAATAAAGAAAATTATAAATACATGAACATCTAGTTTATAAATGTGGGAGTAATTATTATATACTTTAAATACTTCTTTTTTTTATTTTAATTGCCAGAGTTACAGGGCATATGTATGTGATATACTTTATGGATGTGAGACCTGGACTCTAGTGGCAACCAATGAAAACACGCTGCAGGCATTTGAAAACAAATGTATGAGGAAAATTCTCCAGGTCTCCTATTTAGAATACAAGACCAGTGAATATGTCTGGGACAGAATAAACTCTATTGCGGGTCATCAAGAAACCATTATAACAACAATTAAAAGTAAGATGGCATGGTTTGGTCATGTACTGCAACATGTTACCCTGACAAAAAGTATCCTTAAAGGCACTGTAGAAGAGGGCAGGCGAAGAGGTTGACAGTGGAAAAACTGGCTTGACAACATAAAGGAATGGACAGGGATAAGATTGAAGGAATTACTGGCCGCCGCTCAAGATAGGCGATAGGTGAATGTGGAGATTGTTGTCTGTTGATGTGTCCATGCGCTCCCCCTAACGACCGCAAGGGTCACGGGACTGATGATGATGATGACAGGGCATATAAAAATAATCGAACTTAATGTTTCAAAAAACAAGAAAGAAATAATTAAATAATCATTAATTTTAGTTAGTTCCTGCACCAAATCTAAAATCAAATTCCATGGATTTTTCCATCAGAAACTAGAAATTTCAAGATTTTTTTTTAATGATAAAAAATCAAAAATTTAGTCACTCAAAATGTGATATCTGTCTAAGAAAAGAGAGAAAAATGTAAATACCATGAATTGGTTCACTCTACCCGCGGTAAATAGGAAATGTTTAGGACATTCAAAGACAAATTTATAAATTGCAGGAGTTTCCCAGATTTCTGACATAAAATTCCCAGAAATATCAAGGACATACTGAAAGTCCATGAGTCTGTAGGAACCTTGTTTGTTTATCTCTTAACAAAATTTGAACTCTTCATTACCATTGACATTTGAATATATTATATATATATATATATAATTCACCAAAGCGAGTATGTGCAAATGAGCATGACAAATGACCCTTGCTGGGGTCAACTAATCACAGTTAACGGTTGTCAATCGAAGGTAGTGTAGGGGTGGGGCATGTCTTGAGACCAGCAATGCTTTTTGCATCCAGTTTCATTGTTCCTTCACAAAGTACATGTATTTTGTAGTGTATTGGTTATTACATCCGCCTGACATGCGGAAGGTCATAGGTTCAAGCCCCAACGGCAACATTTCTTTTTAAAAAATTTAAAATGTTTGTTTATGCCCGTTATTTTCACCCTTTCTTAGCGAACATAAACACTGCTTTGCATGTATTTCACGGAAAAAAGCTTCGTTTAATGTTATACCTATTCCTTCATCAAGTTTCTATCGGTCGCATATTTCTGGGAAAAGATCTAGGCGAAGTTGTTGCTCTCCAACTTGGCTACATGGCTGTAAACTGTGTTTCTCAACATTGGGTAACTTTGGCGACGTGCTCTCTGTTGTTCTCAGTGACGGAAACGTAGTCATACACTCTCTTCAACAATACGCTCAGTACATGAATACTTTAGGAGTACATGGTGGCGAGGCAGAAATTGTCGCAATGTTCAAAATACTTCCCAAAAATACTTTCATTCGCGTTTTTCCCATCTGTTCATGCTACTGTTTGTGTCCGTTTCTTTGCACTATCTATGAATAAGTCTGCGGCATTAGCTACGCCGCTTGTCGTATCTAGTATCTCTTAACTTTGCTAAAAGTGACCCAAAAGAAACTTTGTATAAGCAATAAATAATGCTCACAGTGTCTGCACGGCTTTGTTTGCAGCAGCAGGCCAAGTCCATGTCTCCAGCCGTCATCAAGGCGACGCAGCAGGTGAAAGATGTTGACTGGGTTCCATAGAAAAGCCTCCAGGTCCGGGCCAGCAAGTTTGTGTACCATCTTAGCCTCATCAATAACACTGGAAACATCAATAACATTGGAAACATCAATAAGACTGGAAACATCAATATCACTGGAAGCATCAATAACACCGGAAACATCAATAACACTGGAAACATGCAAAGTTTTACAAGTACATTTTGTGATTTAGATTAAAACAAGGCGCATCTCGACTGCATTTCATAAATCAATCATAAAGATTCTTGTCTTAAAATGCTCAATGTCTCTGGATATCACTACACAAATGTCGGGTCAGCTGAGTTAAATGGTGTCATGTTAATGGACCCTGTCTACTGCATATGGGCCTGAACATCGGCCAGTAGTGGGACACTCATCTCACAGCACCATCAATATACAGAGAGTTTTCAGTGTCTGAAATCTAAACGTAAACTTTAGACACGCCGCACGCCTGTATAAAATGTCTTTTCTGGTAAACAGCACCAATCTCAGCTTTTGTAGTTTAAAAAAAAAGTATTTGTAAGGAAAGATATCTTGGTTTCGTGCAAAAACTCTAACATATTATCTCAAAGTCCATATGTCTGTCCTCTAACGCTGCTAAAAGAGAACTGTGCTCGAGATTTAGAAAAATAACGCAGGCCGCTCTCAAGAGGGTCTTCGTGTTTTCCTAAAACGGATGTAGGCGTGGGTTATTTTGTCTTGTTTATGGTAATATACGCAATAATCTTCTGTATAGAAGGAGCATCTGTATAAGATAAGACAAGACATACTCACTTCTAGTCCACTGTCCCAACTGATCATTCAAGGTTTAAGGTTATATTGCTACTTTGGCCCTCGTCAAAGTGACCACATCTGAACATTTCGGCAAATTGAAGCAAAGATAGCATTAAAAAATATTTTCATAACTTTACCTTTTGAAGAGGGTGAGGTTTGGCGAGTGTTCCAGGTGAGTTTCCTCATCCTCCTCCTCGTCAGCACCAAAGTAATCCTCCCTCAGTAAAACGTCCGCGTTGCTCATGGCGTTCTCTTCGATGACGTAATAGTGCTCCAAATTGACATCCGACATGAACCGCTCGTCCTTGACGTAGTGGCCAACATTTTGATTGACCAAATACGTCAGACAGAAAACTAATGACACTACTAACCTGATCATGACAGTCGTTCAATTGTTCCCCACTGTTTGGTGGTCTTATATTTGGTGGTCTTATAGACACTTTAAATCCAGAGTTCGCGAGGCTACAAAAATATGCATATTCAGAGATAGAGGATGAATTATTATCTTTTTATTCTATTTCTGTTAGTGGTCATCTAAATGTGTCTTGTAAGTTAGACTAAATCCCCCTGGCAACAAAGAAGCTACTGAATACTTAACAAATTATGTTTTCTTAGATTAAATTATTTTTTACCAAAATAAATTTTACCAGAAAAATTCCCCTTTAAAATTTTTTATTCAAACAACATAACTAAACTTTAAAATGACACTTTTAAAGTGACATTCTTAAAATGACACGTTTAAAATACACTTTACAACACACGTTTATTGACAGTCCACGAACACACAGTTTTTAAGATTAAATCAACCAACATATTACACGTGCAGACAAACGTTCATGGGCGTACACTTGACGTTTGTGCCTGGGTGAGTTTCTTTAGGTCGCAGTACGTCCGTTTGAGGTGTTTACAAGAAACATGCCACGCCCCTGCCTAATCTGCATACGATCCACGAACTGGTGACATATTGTGAGGTGGGTGGGGTTGGGGGGGGCTGTGAGGCTTGAGAGCACGTAAGGAAATCAGGGGAGCTGCGGCAGATGGGAGAATGTCGATTTTCTTAAAATATTGCCGGTAGAAATTGTAACTGAAAAGTTTGTATGATTGTAGCTGGATGAGTACAGCAATGTCTGTCGGTGGATGAGTACAGCAATGTGTGTCGGTGGATGAGTACAGCAATGTGTGTCGGTGGATGAGTACAGCAATGTGTGTCGGTGGATGAGTACAGCAATGTGTGTCGGTGGATGAGTACAGCAATGTGTGTCGGTGGATGAGTACAGCAATGTGTGTCGGTGGATATAACGCGCGTTACGATATTAGAGTGCAACCTGACACTAAATAAATACTTAATTACAACAAACAAATATATTTGAAAAATTCTTTTTCAAAATGAAAATACAGTTTTTATGGGGGGAGGGGGGCGGCAAACTTTGTGACGTTATATTGGAGGGGGGGGTATAAGTTTTTGTGACGATGCTTAACGAGGGGGGGAGGGTGTGAAATATCGGCCAAAATCGCGTGAAGTCATTTATGGACGGCCTCGTAGTGCCTTCAGTATCTATTCAATGTACAAAGATCTTCTATTGTAAGTTAAATTAGAATCTCGTGAAAGCAATGGGAGGATCTTAATTAAATGATTCCTTAACGCTATATGAGAGGAAAACAACATTTACTACTAACAACCGACGCTGCAGGCACTGTGATCTAAGTGGGCGTGGTCTCATAAGCCAAGGACTCAGCTGACTGAGGGATTAAAAGATAAAGATGATCAATGGCAGTTGAGCTGGTCAGTAGAAACGCGTGTCCTCCTGCTTGGTCAATAAGAGGGGGTTTGAAGATTGTATGTTGATGTCTGGACACGTCTGGGGCACGACACAGGGACACATGGCCCAAGTTACAACACAGGGACACATGGTCCAAGTTACAACACAGGGACACATGGCCCAAGTTACATAACAGGGACACATGGTCCAAGTTACAACACAGGGACACATGGTCCAAGTTACAACACAGGGACACATGGTCCAAGTTACAACACAGGGACACTATATAAACACTGTAAATCAATAATTCAATCCAAATGGATATATTTATTAAAAATGTCCCCCAAAATATAATCCATGATAACATCATGTAGGCCATGTCAATATGTTGTATGAATCATGTAACAAGTCATATGAGCATTGGTGATACATGTCATTTAAGTATTATGTCATATAAGCCAAGGTAAGATATCGTTTATTGTTCATGTATGTACACACAAATTGAGATTATTAGAATATTGGTTAAAGCACTCACACAAACCAAACAACCAAATATGGATACAATTACAAGAATAAATTAGCTATGATGTTCATGAAGCAGCCTTCAAATATACCACAGAAAGGAGGAGTCCACCACGTGGCCATCTGTAACTTAACCACTAATGGCCAGTTTCCCACCACGTGGCCATCTGTAACTTAACCACTAATGGCCAGTTTCCCACCATGTGGCCATCTGTAACTTAACCACTAATGGCCAGTTTCCCACCATGGGGCCATCTGTAACTAACCACTAATGGCCAGTTTCCTTCACAAAAGAAGATCGAGACAACCACACCCCTCCCCCTTTTTGATAGTTGAAATACAGCACAGCTTTCATGAGGCAGCTAGTCATTTGTATAGTGTAGACATGCCAAGATGACATCATTAGGATAGCAACACACCAATAGGACATCATTAGGATAAAGAAACACCAGGACCACATCATTAGCACAAAGACACACCAAAAGTACATCATGAGGAGAGACATGCCAAGGGAACATCACTCCCATAAAGACACACTAATGCAACATCCTTAGGATAGAGACACATACATCTCTCACACTTAGATTCCATAAACCAAGCCCAGTATAAAATATGAAGGGCCAGACTGAACATTAAAACTGTGGCAGTGACCGTCATTGAATCAATTTTAGAATTCTGTAATGTGTCACAGTCCAATGGCTAAACAAAAACTGTATTGAAACAAATGAATCACGTGAAGCCCTGGGACTGTCACCAAGTCCCACAATAAATATGAGAAGCACTGTGAAAAACAGCATGTTTCAGTTGCCATGGCAACACCAGGATTAGCCAATTGACTCCATCAGAGCTGTAGGTGAGTCACAAAGCTTTAGGGCCATGAGCAGCTGCAACTTCAATAATTTTACTCTGGGTTGTAAAACCAAAACATTTACTGTATGAAAAATGATCAAAAAGTGTAAAAAAATTCAGATACAATAATTTTCAATATGGATTGACACAGATCCCTGGAAGTGCTGGGAAAGCAGCACAACTGACACAGATCCCTGGAAATGCTGGGAAAGCAGCACAACTGACACAGAAACATTGGGAGGATGCAAAAAACTGTTTCGGGATTTAAAAAATTATTCTTTCTCACTTTGTACGTGTTCCACCAAATTGGGAAAATTGAAAAGTGAGTGTGTAGAACCATTAGGTCTTTGTTGTTAGAACCATTAGGTCTTTGTTGTTAGAACCATTAGGTCTTTGTTGTTAGAATCATTAGGTCTTTGTTGTTAGAATCATTAGGTCTTTGTTGTTTATTAATAGAATTGAAAATCTCTGAAATATTTAGAACATGGAGGCAACAGTTCTTTTATTCATTATTTTACACACAAGAACGTGCCAGGTTTTTTTAATCTAAATACATGAACCATTTGTTAAATGAACCATTTGTTAAATGAACCATTTGTTAAATGAACCATTTGTTAAATGAACCATTTGTTAAACAAACAAAACCACATCCACTCAGTCATAATGTTAAAATGTATCACATCTGGATGGGCCACAAGTTAGGTAAGAAACATGAAGTAGTTGACAGACACCAAGTGTACAGTGTACATGTTCATGAGAAGAGAGGTGATGGATGTTGACAGACACCATGTGTACATGTTCATGAGAAGAGAAGTGATGGATGTTGACAGACACCAAGTGTACATGTTCATGAGAAGAGAAGTGATGGATGTTGACAGACACCATGTGTACATGTTCATGAGAAGAGATGTGATGGATGTTGACAGACACCAAGTGTACATGTTCATGAGAAGAGAAGTGATGGATGTTGACAGACACCATGTGTACATGTTCATGAGAAGAGAAGTGATGGATGTTGACAGACACCAAGTGTACATGTTCATGAGAAGAGAAGTGATGGATGTTGACAGACACCATGTGTACATGTTCATGAGAAGAGAAGTGATGGATGTTGACAGACACCAAGTGTACATGTTCATGAGAAGAGAAGTGATGGATGTTGACAGACACCAAGTGTACATGTTCATGAGAAGAGAAGTGATGGATGTTGACAACACCAACCAAATGAAACAATCTTGGAAATTTGTCAGCATCTAAGAAACACCTGGCAGTGTAATAGTAATAAAAAAACATTATTTAAACAGCCAAACACAAAGATTTTAGAGAAAGGGAAATATAAATAGATATTATATAAGGAATTAATTTTAAAAATTTAATAAATAACAAAGGAATAGTAAAATGAATTATTAGCATACATTACCAACCTCTATTTATATACATGTACATAGTGAATTCATTTCAACAAAATAAATAAGAGATATACAGTAAAAAAAAGTATTTAAAAAAATGAATACAATTTTAAACATGGTTTGTAACTACACACATAATACAACCATTCAGTGACACACAAGTTGGAACAGTGGATTTGTGTGTTATTTATTTAAGTGCTCATCCATATATGATAAAAAAAAATTAGATTTGTGTATATAATGGGAAGAAACAAAAATTGCAACAAAAACCTACATGACGTCATTCTGCTCTAGGTGACAACTGAGACATGTGACAACTGAGACATTCAAAGACAAGCATAAACCAGAAACATTACTGAAACATTACTGAAACATTACAGAAACATTACAGAAACATTACTGAAACATTACTGAAACATTACAGAAACATTACAGAAACATTACTGAAACATTACAGAAACATTACTGAAACATTACTGAAACATTACTGAAACATTACTGAAACATTACAGAAACATTACTGAAACATTACTGAAACATTACTGAAACATTACTGAAACATTACTTTCTACAAGTCAAGATTATGTTTTTTAATGATTACAAGCAAAATGGTTTTCTTCAAAATTAACCCTTTGAACTCTGGGTTCTTAAATCCCAATTCCTGTAGTTCCTGGGTAAAATTCATACCAGGGTAATTGTCCCTAACTGATCTATCATTCTAGAGGGGTAGAGATTTTTCACATACCAGGGGTAATTGTCCCTAACTGATCTATCATTCTAGAGGGGTAGAGATCAGGCTTGAGGGGTTAACATTAAAGAAATTTCATTTTTTACAAATGAACATTTGACTTGCTGAGTGAATGCAAATAGCCTTACATTTAAATTTAACCCACAATTTGTTCAAAATAATCTATAAAATAACCCTGTAACTTTAAATGCCAGTTATGTCCCTTGGGAAGAATAAAGCTGAATGCAGATGGAGCTGTTGAGCTGGGAAGAGGAAACCTTGACCTTGAATGTACTAGCTGTGGACCACTGACCCCAACTAGCTGTGGACCACTGACCCCAACTAGCTGTGGACCACTGACCCCAACTAGCTGTGGACCACTGATCACAAGATGATCTGGTTCTTGTAGCAGCCATTAAGATCTTTGTGTGGCAGGACTATGGAGTTGAGAATGATCACCTCAGATGGGACTTGCACATTGGAACCTGCCAGACAGATTAGAAACATCACAATTCAGGGAAATGTTTTATAACACAGAAGTTGGAGACTAACAACAATGTTCTATATGTCAGCTGGGCTCAATGTTCTATAATTGTAAATATTTACACGCACAAAAACAAGGACAAATTTTCTGTTACAATTTTTAAAAAATATCAAACTGAAATAATAAACAGCAATCAAAGAATTTTTTTTAGGAAAGTTATCTAAAAAACTTGTTTTTAAAAATGTCTTCGTTAGATCTTTAAATATAGGTGTCCAGGAAATAATTAAGCAGAACACAAGAAACCCCAAGGTCTTCTGTGTAAAACACTGCACAACTTTCTCATTTATGTTTTATTTATAAGAGATGGTTGATGTGCACAACTTTCTTTGATGATATTTTATAAGACAAGTAGTGGCTGCATAGAATCAAGTAGTGGCTGCATAGAATCAAGTAGTGGCTGCATAGGATCAAGAAGGGGCTGCATAGAATCAAGTAGTGGCTGGCAAAGAAGACACGATAATTTCAGTAGCATTCCGCAGGTGGCGTAACCAGTTGTTACTGAGTCACGCATAGTCTAACTTTCTTTCAAAAGATGGCCATTGTACTAATATACTTCCGTCCGACTGCAATGGTTGTAGAGATATATGCCACTTACTGGCGAAAGAAATGGTACTCTCCTAAGTCGCAGCTACTACTCGGTTCGTATCCGGATCCGGCAAATAGTACATCCAAATACTCGGACTCGGTACTCGGTGGAAATTGTCTACTCGGTTATGCCCTAGAATCAAGTAGTGGCTGCATAGAATCAAGTAGTGGCTGCATAGAATCAAGTAGTGGCTGCATAGAATCAAGTAGTGGCTGCATAGAATCAAGTAGTGGCTGCATAGAATCAAGTAGTGGCTGCATAGAATCAAGTAGTGGCTGCATAGAATCAAGTAGTGGCTGCATAGAATTTTGTTTACAATGATGCAAAACTATTTCATAATACTGTGCCTGGATTGACAGGTTATCCTACCTGTATTCCACCTGATTTTATTTGAATGGTTAGTTAATTTGAATTTCCCCTACCCATTTTATGGCAGGTTAGTTTATCTATATTACACCTGATAATTTGTGGAAGGTTAGATTACCTATATTACACCTGATAATTTGTGGAAGGTTAGATTACCTATATTACACCTGTCTATTTGTGGAAGGTTAGATTACCTATATTACACCTGATAATTTGTGGAAGGTTAGATTACCTATATTACACCTGATAATTTGTGGAAGGTTAGATTACCTATATTACACCTGATAATTTGTGGAAGGTTAGATTACCTATATTACACCTGATAATTTGTGGAAGGTTAGATTACCTATAACTGTGATGGATGGATTCAACTTCCCGTCATCAGAGAACATCTCTGGGATCTCAAGTTTGGCGAATGGCTTGTTGGGGTTGGGGTCGTTGGGGGTCCCTTCCACTCTGCTCCAGACCCCTACGGTACTGTGCCAGCCGACAATACTGTGTAGTATGCAGCAGTGAGGCTGTCAGATTGACACAAACATAGAGTAGAAGCATAACAAACAATTATGTAGTGTAGTATAACAATTACGTAGTGTAGAATAACAAAGAATTAGATAGCGTAGTACAACAAACAATTATGTAGTGTAGTATAAAAAAAATTACATAGTTTAGTATAACAAACAATTACATAGTGTAGTAAAAGAAACAATTAAGTAGTGTACCATAACAAACAATTATGTAGTTTAGTATAACAAAAAATTATGTAGTGTAGTATAACAAAGAAATTAGGTAGCGTAGCACAACAAACAATTAGGTAGTGTAGTATAACAAACAATTGCAGTGTCATATAATAAACAATTACATAGTGTGGTATAACAAAAATTTATGTAGTGTAGCACAGCATACAATTATGTAATGGTAGTATAACAAATAGTTATGTAGAGTAGTTTAAAATGTTGCCTCTGAAATAAAATGTCATTGCTGAGTCAACATCATTACTAATTTTAAAAAAGAATCTGTATTAAGCATACGACACTAACACCATCCGTTGTAAGAACTGTAAGATCTCTCACAGTCAGTATTCACCATCCGTTGTAAGAACTGTAAGATCACCGACAGTCAGTATTCACCATCCGTTGTAAGAACTGTAAGATCTCCCCCCAGTCAGTATTCACCATCCGTTATAAGAACTGTAATATCTCCCCACAGTCAGTATTCACCAGTTCATTGTAAGAACTGTAAGATCTCCCCACAGTCAGTATTCACCATCCGTTATAAGATCTGTAATATCTCCCCACAGTCAGTATTCACCAGTTCATTGTAAGAACTGTAATATCTCCCCACAGTCAGTATTCACCAGTTCATTGTAAGAACTGTAAGATCTTCCCACAGTCAGTATTCACCATCCGTTATAAGAACTGTAATATCTCCCCACAGTCAGTATTCACCAGTTCATTGTAAGAACTGTAAGATCTCCCCACAGTCAGTATTCACCAGTTCATTGTAAGAACTGTAAGATCTTCCCACAGTCAGTATTCACCATCCGTTATAAGAACTGTAAGATCTCCCCACAGTCAGTATTCACCATCCGTTATAAGAACTGTAATATCTCCCCACAGTCAGTATTCACCAGTTCATTGTAAGAACTGTAATATCTCCCCACAGTCAGTATTCACCAGTTCATTGTAAGAACTGTAAGATCTTCCCACAGTCAGTATTCACCATCCGTTATAAGAACTGTAAGATCTCCCCACAGTCAGTATTCACCATCCGTTATAAGAACTGTAAGATCTCCTCACAGTCAGTATTCACCAGTTCATTGTAAGAACTGTAAGATCTTCCCACAGTCAGTATTCACCATCCGTTATAAGAACTGTAATATCTCCCCCACAGTCAGTATTCACCATCCATTGTAAGAACTGTAATATCTCCCCAGTCAGTATTCACGAGTCTTATGTAAGAACTGTGAGATCTCCCCACAGTCAGTATTCACCATCCGTTGTAAGAACTGTAAGATCTCCCCACAGTCAGTATTCACCATCCGTTGTAAGAACTGTAAGATCTCCCCACAGTCAGTATTCACAATCCGTTGTAAGAACTGTAAGATCTCCCCAGTCAGTATTCACCATCCGTTGTAAGAACTGTAAGATCTCCCCCCAGTCAGTATTCACCATCCGTTATAAGAACTGTAATATCTCCCCACAGTCAGTATTCACCAGTTCATTGTAAGAACTGTAATATCTCCCCACAGTCAGTATTCACCAGTTCATTGTAAGAACTGTAAGATCTTCCCACAGTCAGTATTCACCATCCGTTATAAGAACTGTAAGATCTCCCCACAGTCAGTATTCACCATCCGTTATAAGAACTGTAAGATCTCCTCACAGTCAGTATTCACCATCCATTGTAAGAACTGTAAGATCTCCCCCCAGTCAGTATTCACCATCCATTATAAGAACTGTAATATCTCCCCACAGTCAGTATTCACCAGTTTATTGTAAGAACTGTAATATCTCCCCACAGTCAGTATTCACCAGTTTATTGTAAGAACTGTAAGATCTTCCCACAGTCAGTATTCACCATCCGTTATAAGAACTGTATGATCTCCCCACAGTCAGTATTCACCATCCGTTATAAGAACTGTAAGATCTCCTCACAGTCAGTATTCACCAGTTCATTGTAAGAACTGTAAGATCTTCCCACAGTCAGTATTCACCATCCGTTATAAGAACTGTAATATCTCCCCACAGTCAGTATTCACCATCCATTGTAAGAACTGTAATATCTCCCCAGTCAGTATTCACGAGTCTTATGTAAGAACTGTGAGATCTCCCCACAGTCAGTATTCACCATCCGTTGTAAGAACTGTAAGATCTCCTCACAGTCAGTATTCACCATCCGTTGTAAGAACTGTAAGATCTCCCCCCAGTCAGTATTCACCATCCGTTATAAGAACTGTAATATCTCCCCACAGTCAGTATTCACCAGTTCATTGTAAGAACTGTAAGATCTTCCCACAGTCAGTATTCACCATCCGTTATAAGAACTGTAAGATCTCCCCACAGTCAGTATTCACCATCCGTTATAAGAACTGTAAGATCTCCTCACAGTCAGTATTCACCATCCGTTATAAGAACTGTAATATCTCCCCACAGTCAGTATTCACCAGTTCATTGTAAGAACTGTAATATCTCCCCACAGTCAGTATTCACCAGTTCATTGTAAGAACTGTAAGATCTTCCCACAGTCAGTATTCACCATCCGTTATAAGAACTGTAAGATCTCCCCACAGTCAGTATTCACCATCCGTTATAAGAACTGTAAGATCTCCTCACAGTCAGTATTCACCAGTTCATTGTAAGAACTGTAAGATCTTCCCACAGTCAGTATTCACCATCCGTTATAAGAACTGTAATATCTCCCCACAGTCAGTATTCACCATCCATTGTAAGAACTGTAATATCTCCCCAGTCAGTATTCACGAGTCTTATGTAAGAACTGTGAGATCTCCCCACAGTCAGTATTCACCATCCGTTGTAAGAACTGTAAGATCTCCCCAGTCAGTATTCACCATCCGTTGTAAGAACTGTAAGATCTCCCCACAGTCAGTATTCACCATCCGTTGTAAGAACTGTAAGATCTCCCCACAGTCAGTATTCACCATCCGTTGTAAGAACTGTAAGATCTCCCCAGTCAGTATTCACCATCCGTTGTAAGAACTGTAAGATCTCCCCACAGTCAGTATTCACCAGTCCATTGTAAGAACTGTAATATCTCCCCACAGTCAGTATTCACCATCCATTGTAAGAACTGTAAGATCTCCCCACAGTCAGTATTCACCATCCGTTGTAAGAACTGTAAGATCTCCCCACAGTCAGTATTCAACATCTGATGTAAGAACTGTAAGATCTCCCCAGTCAGTATTCACCAGTCCATTGTAAGAACTGTAATATCTCCCCACAGTCAGTATTCACTAGTCCATTGTAAGAACTGTAAGATCTCCCCACAGTCAGTATTCACCATCCGTTGTAAGAACTGTAAGATCTCCCCACAGTCAGTATTCAACATCTGATGTAAGAACTGTAAGATCTCCCCCAGTCAGTATTCACCAGTCCATTGTAAGAACTGTAAGATCTCCCCCAGTCAGTATTCACCTGTCCATTGTAAGAACTGTAAGATCTCCCCGTCAGTATTCACCAGTCCATTGTAGGATCTCCCCACAGTCAGTATTCACCAGTCCATTGTAAGAACTGTAAGATCTCCCCACAGTCAGTATTCACCAGTCAGTATTCACCAGTTTGTTGCGTGCCATTGAGCCAGGTCTCGACACTAAATGGCCCAAGCATGAAGTTCAAGTTGATGACAACTAACTCAAATGTTTGAAAACTGTCCAGCAAACTATGGGTCATCTTTCAAACAAACCAAACATTGTCTGTACTTACACGTTCTGGGAATGTGAAATCTAGTCATTTAGGTTATCAAGGGCAACAATTCTTACTTGCAAAGTAGCTCCTTCCAAGATGATTGTCTCCCTCACCCTGACCCCTTCTCCAACAGTTACACCCCTTCCAATTGTAACGTTAGGACCAAGCTGTGAATAGAAAACATTTTTACCATCCTATATGGAGCATAGCAGTACTTGTATGTAGTGTAATTATTAGCATGAAGGGGGCATGAGTAGGTAAGGATATATCAATAACAGTCTGGTTGACTTTTCCCCTTGCTGCAGACCTGTTGAGCTAACTTGACCTGTCATTAAGTGCTAAGTAGGAGAACAAACTGACAACAAAATACTATTAAAGTCACAGCATGGACTCAGTGCATCAAGGTGATGTTACAGGAACAGCTCATTACATCAAGGTGATGTTATAGGAACAACTCATTACATCAAGGTGATGTTACAGGAACAAATCATTACATCAAGGTGATGTTACAGGAACAACTCATTACATCAAGGTGATGTTACAGGAACAACTCATTACATCAAGGTGATGTTATAGGAACAACTCATTACATCAAGGTGATGTTACAGGAACAATTCATTACATCAAGGTGATGTTATAGGAACAACTCATTACATCAAGGTGATGTTACAGGAACAGCTCATTACATCAAGGTGATGTTACAGGAACAACTCATTACATCAAGGTGATGTTATAGGAACAACTCATTACATCAAGGTGATGTTACAGGAACAACTCATTACATCAAGGTGATGTTACAGGAACAACTCATTACATCAAGGTAATGTTATAGGAACAACTCATTACATCAAGGTGATGTTATAGGAACAACTCATTACATCAAGGTGATGTTACAGGAACAACTCATTACATCAAGGTGATGTTATAGGAACAACTCATTACATCAAGGTGATGTTACAGGAACAACTCATTACATCAAGGTGATGTTATAGGAACAACTCATTACATCAAGGTGATGTTACAGGAACAACTCATTACATCAAGGTGATGTTACAGGAACAACTCATTACATCAAGGTGATGTTACAGGAAGAACTCATTACATCAAGGTGATGTTACAGGAACAACTCATTACATCAAAAGAAAGTAATGGGGGTGAGACTGCAATCAGGCTTTTAAAAAGGTAAATGCATAAAATAAAAACAGGGTATTAGTAGGCCTGACAGGACGTAACACAACAGCGAACGTTTCGGCAAAGAGCCTTCTTCAACGGACAAATAGTACACAAATGAAACGAATAAAACGAAATAATAGAAAAAAACACTTAGCTGCGGTGAAATCCAAGTAGTCCAGTAGAGATAAAGCAAGGAGAGAAAAGTAAGAGCTTAAATAGGAAAGGAAAGGGTGGGTGTGGCCAATCAATCAGCTTGTCAGTGCGAACACAACGTTGATCCCATGTGGTGTAAGAGTCCCATATTCATGGATTAGTCTATTCTCCAGACTGACCCGGCCGGGTGTGTTTGTACAAGAAACCAAGGCGGTGACAGACATGTCATCGACGCCCATGTGGTCCCGTCCATTGAAGTGTCGGGAGACTGGACACTGTTTGTCTTGTTTAATGGCACGTACATGTTCCGCGATACGGCAAGAGAGTAACCTCCCCGTTTCACCAATGTACTTCAAAGGACAGCGCTTACACACAATGGTGTAGACCACATTGCGGCTAGTACAAAGATAGCCATTCCTAATCTTGAATGTCCCCTTAGGGAAGACAATCTGGTCCGTCTGGGTAACAAAGGGACATGTCTTGCAGCGATTACGACCACATGGCTTAGTGCCCAGATGGGAGGACGGAATAAGCAGACGGCTACGAACCAATAGGTCTCGCAGATTTTTGTCCCTCCTGAATACAATGAGGGGTGGGGTGGAAAATATGTTGTTTGTCTCAGGGTCCGCGAGGAGGATGGTGCGGTTTTTCACAAATATTTCCTTTGCTCTGATGTTGTGGGGATGGTATGTGAGCACCAATTTGCTCCTTTCATTACTATCACTGGAGCGTGATACAAAGGCGTCGGCACGAGTGAAGTTTTTAACTCGCTGAAGTGAACAACACGCTTCCCGATGATGAGTTATTCCCATTCAAAAAACAAAGGAAATCTACTTGGACACCACCGCCTGGTCAATCCAAGACTCTGGACTTATATATCAAAAGCACAGAGAATGATATTAAAAACCTTTTGTTTCCTCGACTCCGTAAATCCAATCTTTCTAAAGTTGAGTCGAAAGCCTTGTCTTTATTGCGCAGCCGTAAAGACATTGTCATCAAACCGGCCGACAAAGGCGGGGCCGTAGTTGTATGGGATAAGGAGTTGTATATTAAGGAAGCTCAGAGACAACTGGAGGACACCCAGTTCTACCAACAGAGAGCCACAGATCCCATCATGAAAAACAACACGGTGGTTAAAAAGACCATCGATGAGTTGATAACAGAATGCGCTCTACCTCAATCAGCGTCCAGGATGCACATTTTTGACAGTGACCTGGGCAAGCCATCCTTTTATCTCCTTCCTAAAATTCACAAGGATGGTAATCCCTGGTAGACCTTTTGTCTCTGCATGTTCTTGTCCAACAGAACACATTTCTGAATTCTTGGATAGTGTCTTCCAACCGATAGTGGCATCCCTCCCTACGTACATTAAGGACACCAACCATGCCTTACGGACATTCGACTCTCTGAGCATCAATCCAAACGTAAAGAACTATCTGTTCCTCCTTGATGTATGTTCCCTCTATACATCCATTCCCCACAACGATGGCCTTCTGGCTGTACAATACTTTTTGGACAGACAACCTCACCCCAATATACCTACACATGCCTTACTACGCTTGGCGGAATTGGTCTTAACCCTCAACTCGTTTGAGTTCAATGGCCAGTTCTTTGACCAAATCAGTGGGGTCGCCATGGGGACTAAAAATGGGACCCAGCTATGCATGCTTGTTCATGGGCCATTTCGAGCACAGAGTGGAACAAGAATACACTGGTCGCCTCCCCGAATTTTATAAAAGATACATTGATGACGGCATTGGGGTCACTCATATGGAGAGGAGTGAACTTGACACGTTCATCAACTTTGTTGATTCTTTTCACCCCTCCATTAAGTTCACTCACACGATTTCCGAACTATCGGTTAATTTCCTGGACATTACTGTAACTCTCCAGAAGAACCGCCTCCTCACTTCGGCCTACTTCAAACCTACGGACAGTCACTCTTACCTACTCTATCCCTCGTCTCATCCCAAATCCTGTAAGGATTCTATTCCATTTTCACAACTCCTTCGCCTCCGTAGGCTGTGTCAATCTAATGAGGACTTTTTGGAAAAGGCGTTGGAAATGGTGGAGTTTTTTAGACAAAGGTCTTACCCTGAAGCTATACTTCAATCTGCACTTCAGCGAGTTAAAAACTTCACTCGTGCCGACGCCTTTGTATCACGCTCCAGTGATAGTAATGAAAGGAGCAAATTGGTGCTCACATACCATCCCCACAACATCAGAGCAAAGGAAATATTTGTGAAAAACCGCACCATCCTCCTCGCGGACCCTGAGACAAACAACATATTTTCCACCCCACCCCTCATTGTATTCAGGAGGGACAAAAATCTGCGAGACCTATTGGTTCGTAGCCGTCTGCTTATTCCGTCCTCCCATCTGGGCACTAAGCCATGTGGTCGTAATCGCTGCAAGACATGTCCCTTTGTTACCCAGACGGACCAGATTGTCTTCCCTAAGGGGACATTCAAGATTAGGAATGGCTATCTTTGTACTAGCCGCAATGTGGTCTACACCATTGTGTGTAAGCGCTGTCCTTTGAAGTACATTGGTGAAACGGGGAGGTTACTCTCTTGCCGTATCGCGGAACATGTACGTGCCATTAAACAAGACAAACAGTGTCCTGTCTCCCGACACTTCAATGGACGGGACCACATGGGCGTCGATGACATGTCTGTCACCGCCTTGGTTTCTTGTACAAACACACCCGGCCGGGTCAGTCTGGAGAATAGACTAATCCATGAATATGGGACTCTTACACCACATGGGATCAACGTTGTGTTCGCACTGACAAGCTGATTGATTGGCCACACCCACCCTTTCCTTTCCTATTTAAGCTCTTACTTTTCTCTCCTTGCTTTATCTCTACTGGACTACTTGGATTTCACCGCAGCTAAGTGTTTTTTTTCTATTATTTCGTTTTATTCGTTTCATTTGTGTACTATTTGTCCGTTGAAGAAGGCTCTTTGCCGAAACGTTCGCTGTTGTGTTACGTCCTGTCAGGCCTACTAATACCCTGTTTTTATTTTATGCATTTACCTCATTACATCAAGGTGATGTTACAGGAACATTTTAATTTTAAAACAAGATCTCTGAATAATTATGTAGCCAGTCTGCCATCTTAGCTACAGTTCAGTGCAGATTATAGTTTAAGTGATCATTATAAAATGGGAGCACGCCAGAATGAGACTGGGCTCACGTGCTTCACATAAAAACTAGATAAAAATGTACATTAAATAGAAAACATTCATTTTCTAATAAAACAAAAGAAATAACGGCATTGGCGACACACATAAACTAAGTTAGCAGTCAAAGAAATAACGACATTGGCGACACACATAAACTAAGTTAGCAGTCAAAGAAATAACGACATTGGCGACACACATAAACTAAGTTAGCGGTCAAAGAAATGCAAGATTGTCAGTCTACAAAGTAAAGTTTGAATAGATATAATGTGTTATTATTATCTTAGGGAAGCTTTGAAGGCCTAAATAGTAGGAATGCTACAAATGTTTCATGGAAGGGAATGCCATTGTTTGATAACACAAAAAGTGAAAGTTATTGTTCTTAACTGGGTAGTAGAACAAAATGGGCTAGAATTTACCCAATATCGTTTATACTTTCTCTGCATACTACCGTTTATACTCGTTCTAAAGCCGACCTTTTTTGGACAAAGTTCTTTTTTGGGGGAAAAGTTGGGGGGTCTGCTTATGAGCTGGTCATAGGTGATTTCTGCATGTACATTGAATATCGGTGGTGTTATTGTAGATCATCAAGGTCCTTTTCTACAAGATTCCACTGCTCTACCAGAAGCTATAATATATTTTTGAACATCTGCACTTACCTTATTTAATAATTTTATTTATTTTTTGTGAATGTTTAAATAAATTGTTTTACAAATTTTGTTTTCAACAACGAATTTTTATGTACGTGCTGTTGCCACTGTTTACCAAAGAATTTTCTTTTAATACCGGTAACTCTTGCCTAACAAAGAGCACAAAGACAAAGATAGGCAGTACAAAGTAAACAATCATAATGACCGATTTAGCTTGTAGTTTTTTAAAAATGTGTACCATTTTGTTTAAGCTGTCCTATTATTTTTTGGGGGTCAGCTTGCAAGGGGGTTATACACTTTTAATACTTTTCTCCTCCAAAGGTGGTGCTATAGAACGAGTATAAACGGTAATTACCTCCTATGTCATCCAGAACTATTTGTTGTGTGTAGTACAATATAAAATGACTGTCTTTGCTGTACTACCCAATATTTTTTTCTACTTCCATGGCCAAAATAATATAGGTGAAAAATCTTCTTTTAGTTGCAGTGTCCCAAGAAGATTACTATGGAATAATCTCAAGATGTGTTTATCAGATTGTGAAATCTTCTATTACAAGCTCATGATTAAAAGTAAGGGAGTTGGAGAGGAAACGACATAAAACAAATTTAGTCTCTGTCAAATCTGGTGAAGTTTGAAACACCAACCATGACATATATGTATTGCCCAGCTAATTGCATTGTGGAGTCTGAGTTCGTTTGGTCAGGACTGGCAACTTACCACAGCTGTAGGGTGGACGGTGGTCAGAACTTGGGACTGGCAACTTACCACAGCTGTAGGGTGGATGGTGGTCAGAACTTGGGACGGGAAACTTACCACAGCTGTAGGGTGGATGGTGGTCAGAACTTGGGACTGGCAACTTACCACAGCTGTAGGGTGGATGGTGGTCAGAACTTGGGACGGGAAACTTACCACAGCTGTAGGGTGGATGGTGGTCAGAACTTGGGACTGGCAACTTACCACAGCTGTAGGGTGGACGGTGGTCAGAACTTGGGACTGGCAACTTACCACAGCTGTAGGGTGGATGGTGGTCAGAACTTGGGACTGGCAACTTACCACAGCTGTAGGGTGGATGGTGGTCAGAACTTGGGACTGGCAACTTACCACAGCTGTAGGGTGGACGGTGGTCAGAACTTGGGACTGGCAACTTACCACAGCTGTAGGGTGGACGGTGGTCAGAACTTGGGACTGGCAACTTACCACAGCTGTAGGGTGGACGGTGGTCAGAACTTGGGACGGGCAACTTACCACAGCTGTAGGGTGGATGGTGGTCAGAACTTGGGACTGGCAACTTACCATAGCTGTAGGGTGGATGGTGGTCAGAACTTGGGACGGGAAACTTACCACAGCTGTAGGGTGGATGGTGGTCAGAACTTGGGACTGGCAACTTACCACAGCTGTAGGGTGGACGGTGGTCGGAACTTGGGACTGGCAACTTACCACAGCTGTAGGGTGGATGGTGGTCAGAACTTGGGACTGGCAACTTACCACAGCTGTAGGGTGGACGGTGGTCAGAACTTGGGACTGGCAACTTACCACAGCTGTAGGGTGGACGGTGGTCAGAACTTGGGACTGGCAACTTACCACAGCTGTAGGGTGGATGGTGGTCAGAACTTGGGACTGGCAACTTACCACAGCTGTAGGGTGGACGGTGGTCAGAACTTGGGACTGGCAACTTACCACAGCTGTAGGGTGGACGGTGGTCAGAACTTGGGACTGGCAACTTACCACAGCTGTAGGGTGGACGGTGGTCAGAACTTGGGACTGGCAACTTACCACAGCTGTAGGGTGGACGGTGGTCAGAACTTGGGACTGGCAACTTACCACAGCTGTAGGGTGGACGGTGGTCAGAACTTGGGACTGGCAACTTACAACAGCTGTAGGGTGGACGGTGGTCAGAACTTGGGACTGGCAACTTACCACAGCTGTAGGGTGGACGGTGGTCAGAACTTGGGACTGGCAACTTACCACAGCTGTAGGGTGGATGGTGGTCAGAACTTGGGACTGGCAACTTACCACAGCTGTAGGGTGGACGGTGGTCAGAACTTGGGACTGGCAACTTACCACAGCTGTAGGGTGGACGGTGGTCAGAACTTGGGACTGGCAACTTACCCAGCGTGGACGGTGGTCAGAACTTGGGACTGGCAACTTACCACAGCTGTAGGGTGGACGGTGGTCAGAACTTGGGACTGGCAACTTACCACAGCTGTAGGGTGGACGGTGGTCAGAACTTGGGACTGGCAACTTACCACAGCTGTAGGGTGGACGGTGGTCAGAACTTGGGACTGGCAACTTACCACAGCTGTAGGGTGGACGGTGGTCAGAACTTGGGACTGGCAACTTACCACAGCTGTAGGGTGGACGGTGGTCAGAACTTGGGACTGGCAACTTACCACAGCTGTAGGGTGGATGGTGGTCAGAACTTGGGACTGGCAACTTACCACAGCTGTAGGGTGGACGGTGGTCAGAACTTGGGACTGGCAACTTACCACAGCTGTAGGGTGGACGGTGGTCAGAACTTGGGACTGGCAACTTACCCAGCTGTAGGGTGGACGGTGGTCAGAACTTGGGACTGGCAACTTACCACAGCTGTAGGGTGGACGGTGGTCAGAACTTGGGACTGGCAACTTACCACAGCTGTAGGGTGGACGGTGGTCAGAACTTGGGACTGGCAACTTACCACAGCTGTAGGGTGGACGGTGGTCAGAACTTGGGACTGGCAACTTACCACAGCTGTAGGGTGGACGGTGGTCAGAACTTGGGACTGGCAACTTACCACAGCTGTAGGGTGGACGGTGGTCAGAACTTGGGACTGGCAACTTACCACAGCTGTAGGGTGGACGGTGGTCAGAACTTGGGACTGGCAACTTACCACAGCTGTAGGGTGGACGGTGGTCAGAACTTGGGACTGGCAACTTACCACAGCTGTAGGGTGGATGGTGGTCAGAACTTGGGACTGGCAACTTACCACAGCTGTAGGGTGGACGGTGGTCAGAACTTGGGACTGGCAACTTACCACAGCTGTAGGGTGGACGGTGGTCAGAACTTGGGACTGGCAACTTACCACAGCTGTAGGGTGGACGGTGGTCAGAACTTGGGACTGGCAACTTACCACAGCTGTAGGGTGGACGGTGGTCAGAACTTGGGACTGGCAACTTACCACAGCTGTAGGGTGGACGGTGGTCAGAACTTGGGACTGGCAACTTACCACAGCTGTAGGGTGGACGGTGGTCAGAACTTGGGACTGGCAACTTACCACAGCTGTAGGGTGGACGGTGGTCAGAACTTGGGACTGGCAACTTACCACAGCTGTAGGGTGGACGGTGGTCAGAACTTGGGACTGGCAACTTACCACAGCTGTAGGGTGGACGGTGGTCAGAACTTGGGACTGGCAACTTACCACAGCTGTAGGGTGGACGGTGGTCAGAACTTGGGACTGGCAACTTACCACAGCTGTAGGGTGGACGGTGGTCAGAACTTGGGACTGGCAACTTACCACAGCTGTAGGGTGGACGGTGGTCAGAACTTGGGACTGGCAACTTACCACAGCTGTAGGGTGGACGGTGGTCAGAACTTGGGACTGGCAACTTACCACAGCTGTAGGGTGGACGGTGGTCAGAACTTGGGACTGGCAACTTACCACAGCTGTAGGGTGGACGGTGGTCAGAACTTGGGACTGGCAACTTACCACAGCTGTAGGGTGGACGGTGGTCAGAACTTGGGACTGGCAACTTACCACAGCTGTAGGGTGGACGGTGGTCAGAACTTGGGACTGGCAACTTACCACAGCTGTAGGGTGGACGGTGGTCAGAACTTGGGACTGGCAACTTACCACAGCTGTAGGGTGGACGGTGGTCAGAACTTGGGACTGGCAACTTACCACAGCTGTAGGGTGGACGGTGGTCAGAACTTGGGACTGGCAACTTACCACAGCTGTAGGGTGGACGGTGGTCAGAACTTGGGACTGGCAACTTACCACAGCTGTAGGGTGGACGGTGGTCAGAACTTGGGACTGGCAACTTACCACAGCTGTAGGGTGGACGGTGGTCAGAACTTGGGACTGGCAACTTACCACAGCTGTAGGGTGGACGGTGGTCAGAACTTGGGACTGGCAACTTACCACAGCTGTAGGGTGGACGGTGGTCAGAACTTGGGACTGGCAACTTACCACAGCTGTAGGGTGGACGGTGGTCAGAACTTGGGACTGGCAACTTACCACAGCTGTAGGGTGGACGGTGGTCAGAACTTGGGACTGGCAACTTACCACAGCTGTAGGGTGGACGGTGGTCAGAACTTGGGACTGGCAACTTACCACAGCTGTAGGGTGGACGGTGGTCAGAACTTGGGACTGGCAACTTACCACAGCTGTAGGGTGGACGGTGGTCAGAACTTGGGACTGGCAACTTACCACAGCTGTAGGGTGGACGGTGGTCAGAACTTGGGACTGGCAACTTACCACAGCTGTAGGGTGGACGGTGGTCAGAACTTGGGACTGGCAACTTACCACAGCTGTAGGGTGGACGGTGGTCAGAACTTGGGACTGGCAACTTACCACAGCTGTAGGGTGGACGGTGGTCAGAACTTGGGACTGGCAACTTACCACAGCTGTAGGGTGGACGGTGGTCAGAACTTGGGACTGGCAACTTACCACAGCTGTAGGGTGGACGGTGGTCAGAACTTGGGACTGGCAACTTACCACAGCTGTAGGGTGGACGGTGGTCAGAACTTGGGACTGGCAACTTACCACAGCTGTAGGGTGGACGGTGGTCAGAACTTGGGACTGGCAACTTACCACAGCTGTAGGGTGGACGGTGGTCAGAACTTGGGACTGGCAACTTACCACAGCTGTAGGGTGGACGGTGGTCAGAACTTGGGACTGGCAACTTACCACAGCTGTAGGGTGGACGGTGGTCAGAACTTGGGACTGGCAACTTACCACAGCTGTAGGGTGGACGGTGGTCAGAACTTGGGACTGGCAACTTACCACAGCTGTAGGGTGGACGGTGGTCAGAACTTGGGACTGGCAACTTACCACAGCTGTAGGGTGGACGGTGGTCAGAACTTGGGACTGGCAACTTACCACAGCTGTAGGGTGGACGGTGGTCAGAACTTGGGACTGGCAACTTACCACAGCTGTAGGGTGGACGGTGGTCAGAACTTGGGACTGGCAACTTACCACAGCTGTAGGGTGGACGGTGGTCAGAACTTGGGACTGGCAACTTACCACAGCTGTAGGGTGGACGGTGGTCAGAACTTGGGACTGGCAACTTACCACAGCTGTAGGGTGGACGGTGGTCAGAACTTGGGACTGGCAACTTACCACAGCTGTAGGGTGGACGGTGGTCAGAACTTGGGACTGGCAACTTACCACAGCTGTAGGGTGGACGGTGGTCAGAACTTGGGACTGGCAACTTACCACAGCTGTAGGGTGGACGGTGGTCAGAACTTGGGACTGGCAACTTACCACAGCTGTAGGGTGGACGGTGGTCAGAACTTGGGACTGGCAACTTACCACAGCTGTAGGGTGGACGGTGGTCAGAACTTGGGACTGGCAACTTACCACAGCTGTAGGGTGGACGGTGGTCAGAACTTGGGACTGGCAACTTACCACAGCTGTAGGGTGGATGGTGGTCAGAACTTGGGACTGTCAACTTACCACAGCTGTAGGGTGGACGGTGGTCAGAACTTGGGACTGGCAACTTACCACAGCTGTAGGGTGGACGGTGGTCAGAACTTGGGACTGGCAACTTACCACAGCTGTAGGGTGGACGGTGGCTGTTGGGTGGATGAAGACATCTCCGATAATCTTGGGCGAACCCTCGCTGTTTTTGGCCAGGCGCTCTGGATGAGTGTCACGGTAGATGGCCAGGTAGTGTCGGTTGGCGTACACAGCAGCCCTGAGAGATGATCAGGAAAAGTTCAAGTCATGGATATTCAATGAAACTTACAATAACATACGACAACTTTCACACATATTTGACATTAGGAAAAATGGACAAAAAAGCTTTTCTGTTCACATCTTGAGAATAAGGCTCTGAATCCATGCTTATTAAAATATTAGGTTTACCGGTAGATCTGTTTCCTGGTCCCCCCCTCCCCCCCAACAGTGAACTTACCCAGCAGACTTGATCTGGCTCCAGAAGCGACTGGTGGTGTAGACAAACAACTTTCCTGAGCCAGCCATGGGGATGAAGATGTCCTGCTCCAACCTGATGACTTCTTTACTTGGTGTCAGGAAGTCAAAACTAGGGGATTACATTTATTGTATGGTCAAAAATAGGGGATTACATTTATTGTATGGTCAAAACTAGGGGATTACATTTATTGTATGGTCAAAACTAGGGGATTACATTTATTGTATGGTCAAAACTAGGGGATTACATTTATTGTATGCTCAAAACTAGGGGATTACATTTATTGTATGCTCAAAACTAGGGGATTACATTTATTGTCAAAACTAGGGGATTACAAGTAGATTTATCAATATTTTGGATATATGACAAAAACTGCATTCAATCTTATTTGTCTTCAAACCTTTTTTGAAAAAGTTATGCTCTGCTCTAAATCTTTTTTTTTAATGGAATAAATCACTTTGAAGGATTGGTATAATTTTAAAAAACCAAAAAAACGACTACATGTACTATTAAGAATAGTTTGATGGAATTTATTTCTCAGGGGGTTTCCTTGATAAATTCTTTAAAGAAAAATCACTGTTAAATATCTTTGATCACTGTATAATATCTTGGGTCACTGTTAAATATCTTTGGTCACTGATAAATATCTTTTGTCACTGTTAAATATCTTTGGTCACTGTTGAGTTCTAGCTAAAACAAGAGAACATTAGTTTATATTTTACTTCACTATGGAGTAGACACAATGCCAGAAGGAGACATTCCATTGCACAAGAAGATTATGTGGGAAGAGCATTGGAAAACATCTAATATCCACTGTCTACTACCTACACCATGCACATGTTAATTTCTGCACAATACCATTCTATATTGCTATTCAAAGTACAAATCTTAAATTATAAATTATTTTTGGCACACGAACTGAAATGTATGATAGTTGTTTAACATCAAATTATTCTCTTTAAAAGCAGAAATGTGCAGGTGACTTTGTAGCAAACAATTGGTGGCTGTCAAGACATTAAATAAACTCTCAAGCATATTCCTGGGTAGAAATATTATTTCAGTTACTTAACTTGAAATAAACACCAACAAGGTAATAATAAAGAAAAGAGAGCAAAGTGTTGTGCTCAGTATTTCATATTACATAAATTTAACTGTTGAGTGATTACAATAAATCTCTTTTCATCTTATCAACAGATTAGGACAATGAACTTGTCATGTCTCCCAAAACAATGAGTTTATTTACTGTACATCTAATCAACATCAAAGAGATTAAATATTTATCTTATCTGTTACAGACTCTCCTTCTATACAGAAGATTATTGCATCCTAAAATATTTAAATGCTTGGCAACAGCAAAATACAAAAAAAAAGATTATATTCTAAGCTTTAACCACAACAAAAAGATTATTTACTAAACTTTAACCACAACAAAAAGATTATTTTCTAAACTTTTACCACAACAAAAAGATTATTTGCTACACTGCTTAACAACCACAAATAGATTATTTACATTCTAAACTTATTATCAACAACATAAACTTATTTTTTTGAACAGACACAAAAAGGTATGAAAAAAGAATCACCAATCTCCAATAAAATATTCTAAAACAGATAAATACACGTTATTTTTAAAAATGATTTTAACAGTCAAGTACTTTTTTATAAAAAATGAAAGAACAAGTAAACATATTTTCACATTATTAGATTGCACTCTTAATGAAGAAATCCCCGTTTGTCCCTTTAGCTTGACTTGTCATTGTGATGCCTTATTTCAACAGATTATTAAATATTAAGCCATATAATTTTGTATGCCATGAGTAGAAAGAGTAAAAGAAATTGGTTAGAATGCACTGGTTCCTAGATATGCTATGAAAAGAATTTTTACAAATCTTTACATTGATTACACAGGGGTAATTGCTTACAATGATTATGTGCAGCTGAGTTTAGTATAACAAGAAACTATCTGGAAAATTAAGTAATAAAAATTTATTAAACTTGTGAGCAATTCCAAAAAATTTAGCAAACATTACACATGCATTTACTTAAAATGAATCCATGACACATGCATTTACTTCTAATAAATCTTGCCAAAAGTGTTCACACGAATGAAACGCTATCTACGTAAATTTTTTAAAGTATTTAAATATTTAGTTCATAACAAAAAGCCAATCACAATAAAGTGTAGAGAAAGATCTGATTGGTTGGGTTAGAAATGTTAGAACGAGAAGCAGGGGAACAGTTCCATGCACTGACATTCAACAATCAACAACTGGTCAAGTTACAACAATTCAACAACTTCAGCAACCAAGTAATGCAAAGTAAAACAACACAGAAACAACAGCATATTACCTACCAAGGAACTCTTGAATTTATGTCACTAAAACTGTCATTTTTTTAAAGACAATAAAATGTTATTGGAGGAGAGTAGAGAGGAAAGAGAGGTGATTAAAACTGGGCGTGAAGTCAAAAATACAAACTTATCTGAACCAATGCATAAGATGTCATAGGCTGATCGGAGTTGAGTTATATAGTTATTGAGTTATCTGAGTTTTAAAAAACTATTCTGGAATATATGAGGTTTGACTTCACAGACCATTTTTAATTGAAGTAGTTAGGAATGTTTAAAAATCTTTGACTTGTTAAAAAAAAAGTAGAAAATGTAAATGCATATATATATGTATGAGTCAAGTGATTTAAAAGATGGTCACATAATTTATCCCAGTCTTGAATAGAATTTTGAGCTGATTTTCTGTTTTTATATTACAAGTTTTTCAACTAAAAAGGATATTTATTTGTTTGTAATAAGTCATTACTCTGTCATAGATTAGAGGGAGTTGCTACATAAACATAACATTGGCCTCAATTCAGATTATTTTTGTAAAAACAATATAATGTCAGATGCTTGACATTAAATCTGAACTCCTGTTAATGAAAAAATTAAGTATTACTTGTGACATATATATGACCAACTATGACCAGAACTCATAACCAAGTAATCAATTCAAATAATTTTAACCCAAGTGCTTTAGTGGATATGTGCTATTAACAGGTTATGTAAGTGCTTTAGTGGCAGGTCAAACAACTAAAATCATATTTCGTAAATAAATGACAGCCAAGTAAGTTATCTTGAAAAATCAACTTTTTAAAAAAACAACAAAAAAACACATTAAAACCGTTTAAATTTGTTCGTCTGTATTGATTTTTGGGGGAAATTTAAAATTAAAATTTTCTTTTTAAATAACTCCAATATGAGGAAACTTATCTAAGAAATTTAAGAATACCATAGAAAGAAGAAAACAATCATGACAAATAAACAAAGCTTAAAACAAGAATACACAAAATTAGTTGCTCATGTAAGAAGACTACCATAATTAGATTGCTAATGCCAATGTAAGATGTTCTCATGTAAGAAGACTACCATAATAAGATTGCTAATAACATTGTAAGATTTTCCAAACTCAACTCATGATGCTACAATTTGCTAACAGAAAGAAAAACACTTGTTCCTGTAAGGTTTACGCTAGTTTGCTGTCTGTTATTTTGTAGATTTTCGAGATATCATTTTTTAAATTTTTACTTGCTTGCAACCTGCTTAAATCTCAGAGTTCACTATAACAGCTGAAGCAGTCTACCTCAGCTCGCCTCCCCCAACTCTTCAATAAGTAAGATAAGTGTATGAGAGAGTTTTGTGGCAACAGAAAACAACACAAAAGTCTGCACGTCCAAAAGGTCAAAGGTCACATAAATAATATAAAGCTGGCTTGATATAAATTAACATCAGCTCATAGCCTACTCATATTAATGGCTGAGTTCACTCCCTTTTGCCAATGACTTTTGTAAAGAAATAAATAAATTTACATCCATGTATGAAACTAGGAAAATAGAAAGGAAATATCAATAAAAAGATGTATGTTCATGACATTAAAGGTACTTATCTAACTTTAATGGTAATTCCATATTGATTTCTTTGGCCCAGGCGACTATAAAATTTTTAGGCTAAGATATCTTTCATCTTTACAAAAGGTTATCAAATTATGTCTTAAGGTCAAAAGGTGGGCCGCCTTCTACCTATCACTATTGTGTGGGAGTGGGTTAGTTTGAAGTGCTACATTTTTAGATTTACCTTTTGGCTCAATACTTGGTGAAACCTTGATTCATGAGCCACCCCAATGCCACAATGAGCTGATTGGCTCAAAAATGTAATATTTGAAAGAGTAGCATTAACCTTAAGTTGACTCAAAGAGGAGACTGTCTAGAAAGAATAAATTTAACCCTTTGAACCCTATATCCAGTTTTATCGGTAAGTGTGATAAAAATCCATACAACACAAGACCGATAATTTGGTTTTAGGCCCTAAGTATGATGTGAATATTTCCCAGGAACCCAGGGGAATGTGGATTTAATGGGACAGAAGCCCGGGTTCAAAGGGTCAAAAAAATGGTGTCACAATTACTAGCAGATCTAAATTTAAAACCTTAGAAACTGAAACACTGGTAGTGGTCTACCTCTTGGTTCCTGACGGAGGGGCCGCTTCAATTCATGGCCAAGCCTCTCGTCAGGAATTGTCACAACCTTAGAAGCTGTCCCCCCAAAAAAAATGTTGCCTCAAAATCAACCGAGTGGTAAACAAAAACATTGAAGCAAGCCAAACTAAACGTGTACACCACACCAGGGTGGGGGTGGGGGCTTACTTGTAGTTGTCTTCCAAGTTTTTCTTGAAGGTCACCTCAAGAGTTTTGAATATATTAGGTGTAAACAAGTAGATGCCGCAGTTGATCGTTGTGCTGACAAAAGTCTCTGGCTTCTCTGCGTAGTGGAGGACCTGCCAGTTAGTCACAACAAAATTCACATTAAAAATTATTGTTAAAGACTTCTAAGATTCACTTGGTGTTTCACACACACTAAGACACACAGTCACACACACACACACATATATATATATATATATATTCATGCATATTTGAAACATTGGAATAAAAAAATAAAAAAAGACAGGGGTTATGGATTTCAAGCCTCATGCTTAAATGAAACATGAGGTTTGGTTATTGAAGTAGCTTTCAGCTATCATTCAAATGAGCAACTACTGTAAAATACCACTTTCAAAAAGTGGGAAAACTAATATTAAATCCTCCCCCCCCCCTAAACCAACAACTTATTACACCCCCCCCTACAAACCATAAATGGCTCTTACCTCATGCATATCTTTGTTTTCAAACATAAAACTATATAATTTGCAATTGTCACGCAAGTCAGTCAGTCTGTCCTGACGCTACTAATTTTAGAAAGCAGGGGAAAACCAAATTACTGCACCAATGCACCTAAAGCTGTGCAAATTAAAGATGCGCTGTAAAACATATTATATGACGTCATTGATTTAGCTCATATTTTAATTTTGGAAAAGGGAACATTGTAAAAAGAGAATTAGATGGTGATTAATTATAAAATTAAAAAAACAAACGCAGCACCGTAGGCGTCCCTGCAACCCCTATTATAAAATACTTTGTGTACATTTCAGAAAGTTTAATATTTCGTATTTATCAAACAAGGACAAGTTAGTTGGGCTTTTGAAAAAGATCGGTGCCGTAGGCGCTCTGAAAAAAGTGCATTTTTTATAAAATAAATAGATTTCAGCTGAAAACTTTCGTCATTTTTGACGGGTGTACGCTAGTACAACCATAAATGGCTCTTACCTCATGCGTATCTTTGTTTTCAAACATACAACCATAGGTTAATGACTGCTGCCTTGTTGCCTGTGGTTTTATAGAAGGGCAACGATTTTTAAGGAGATATAAACTTTACTTTACATACACGAAATATCAACTCTATATTATAGATAGGGAACTTAAATAATGAATAACAAATAAATGTATATTCTTAGCTTAAAACCACAACAGTTAAGGTTGATGTATTTAATTTTCCTGATATATTACCATAAGCTCCAGGGCTCATCTTACCTCAGTGCCTAGAATAGTACCATAAGCTCCAGGGCTCATCGTACCCCAGTGCCTATAATAGTACCATAAGCTCCAGGGCTCATCTTACCTCAGTGCCTAGAATAGTACCATAAGCTCCAGGGCTCATCTTACCTCAGTGCCTAGAATAGTACCATAAGCTCCAGGCCTCATCTTACCTCAGTGCCTAGAATAGTACCATAAGCTCCAGGGCCCCTCTCTCTGTGAAACTTGAGCATGTCCAAAAGAGGAAAGTCCCCACATACATCAGCGTTCATAACAAAGAACATGTCAGGGTTCCCTGTCAAGATTTGATCTCTGAAGTGGTACAAGCCCCCGGCAGTACCAAGGGCAGTGTACTCTTGGAGATATCTAAGAACCAATTGACACCAAGTTATCTTCTTTTTAGCACTCCCAGCACAAAAAATATATCGTAATATAACTTGTGTATTTACAATGAATAATTCCCTAGGAAGTAAGCACTGAATGTTGCCCTTTTCTTTATAAACTCATTTGTTTGAGTCCATGTTTAGTCCAGTAAATTTATTAGGTGTGAACTGGATGCTTTGCTCTGTGGGTTATTTCTAATGGTCTATTATAAAAGTTATAGATTGAAATTGTATGTTTGTGACTGCATGTCACAACCCCAGTAGAAATTCATGTTTCCAATTCATTTCTTGACAAACCTGATCTGAATCTGGAACTCCTGCTGTGCTTGCATGATGAACTTGGTGAGGGCATCGTTTGGTTGGTAGAAACCGATTATTAAGATTTCTCTCAAGTCTGGGACCTGGCAAAGCAAGGATGTGGACAGGATGTGGACAGTGAATGGCCAGCATATGCATTAACAATTACAAATCTTGGAATGGAAATAAGAAAAACAAAAACACCAACAAAAAAGTGCTTGGGAGAAGATATAATTGTTCATTAAAATGTTGTATTTAACTAAGAGATTTATAGTTTGGAGCCAAAAATGTTTCTCTCCTGATAAAGGATTTTTGTGAGTAGGTTAAAATACATTTAGAAAAAAATGTTTATTAAACAAAATATCCATTGGTTGCCTGACTACTAAGTTTATATACCAAATAGCGGACTATTCATTAATAGCCAATTACATGTAGATATATTTTACCTTGCAGCATGCCTCGATGTGATGGTAGATGATGGGGAAACCTGCCACTGGGAACAATGGTTTTGGAAGCTCTAAGGACAAGGGACGGAATCTGGTGCCTATTAGGAGGTAAATAAACATGATCATTATTTAAATATATTTTAATAAATATGCCCCACATAAATCCATATTCTAGCAAAAATACCAGATGTTTCTCGGGATTGCATTAGGGGGAAAAAACTCAGAATCCATTTAGTTAGTTAACATCAAAGTTAGGACCTTGAAAAAACAAAACACTTCATGGCTGAATCCCTTTATCCATCAGACAGCATCTTTGGATATTTATATTAGCTTAGATTCTTCCTTAAAAAAATGTTTTATTAAAATTACATCTCCATGGATTATATAATAATTTGTATGAACTATATTAAGCATACAGTAACACAATGTTACACAGCTTGCTCACTTGTTCAGTATTATCATATATATATTTGTGCACTCTGTATCTCTATATTTCAAGTTTATTTTAAATAACAGGTCTTGGCATAAGGCATCAAAAAAATTGCTCAGTAACCATTTTTAAGTCAGAATGAAAGTCATGTTAAATATAGTCCTGATCCAATGTTAAGTTTTCTCATATCACTCAAGCCATAGACAAATATAAAAACACAGAGTAAGCGTTATATTATATATATATTAATGCAATTATATTTTTAAAAAATTAAATTACCTTGGATTGGCATTAATCAATTTAAAATATTTTATAAATGTGATGAATTTTTTCTAACAATAAACTGAGTAAACAAATTTATGTCAAGAGGCACAGAATAAATTTGGAAAAAATCAATAAAATAAATAAGCATTGAAAGCCATGTAAGTATCAGATTACAAAACTCATGGTCCCATTTCTTTCACCTGGAACTTTCCCACCCTTCCTTTTATCTGTGCAGTGAGTTACAAATCATTTACAGTATGAACAGCTAAACTAAATCTTAATTGTAATCACTATGAAGAAAAAAAGGTTAAATACGTTTTTAGCCATAGAAATCAGAGTAAAAGGGTGGTGGCAGGTAGGCCTGTCAACGGGTACCCGGGAACCCGGGTACCCGATGCCGTGAAATTACCTGGGTAGTAAAATTTTGCCCGGGTACTCGTGAAAATGTGGTTTTAATGTCTATATTAACCAAACTTTGGCTCGCATGCGGATTTTTTGTGTTTAATTTGCGGCTCGCGAAACAATTTATCACATGAAAATGTTTGTATCAAATATATGCTGTGTAATACATCTAAGAAGAAAAATCTGTCAACGGGAAATAAAATACGGTCTCGACAAACTACAATGTATTTTGATACATCTTTTTTTCTGAAAATGAAACAGAAATCGCAAACACAAGAAGATTTTGGTTCTTTGAATTAATCATATAAGGAAAACAAAGCTCCTCTGACGAAAACAAGGCCGACGTCTTAGGGGCCGTACTGTGGCTACTGTGTGAGATGAGGTGCATGGAATGTGGCTAAGTAGCATTGTATAGCGATCATGACGGGGAAACTTATGCGATGTTTTGAACGGGTAACCCGGGTACCCGTTCAAAATTTGGACGGGTACCCGGGCATTATTTTTCAACAATATCGACAGCCCTAGTGGCAGGTAAACTATTTTGGATTCAATAATATGATACAAGCCACCTTTACATGGGCCAAGCCACCTTTACATGGGCAAAGCCACCTTTACATGGGCAAAGACACCTTTACATGGTAACCCTGGATATCTCCTGGGTGAAGCAATTGTGTCTATTACTTTGTACAATATCCTATTTGTCTCTTCAATTTAGGTCTAATTATCCTGACAGTCTCAGTGTTTCCCAACCATGGTGGGTCACACCCCACATAGACTTTTCAACTTACTATCCTTATAAGAACAGCAATGGACCAATAAGTAATGATAAGCCCAGGCCTACTTTATTTAAATATTTATTATTATTATATTGAACATTTTTGTGAAATTTCTTCATTAATTATAAACTGACAAGTTGGCCACACCACACCACACCACATTTTTACATTTCGGAGATCCCAAGATTGAGGGGCACTATTCAATTATTGCCATTATAAGTTATATAATGTGTAACCCATATGTGGGCCTATGAGTTTAAGTGGAAATTATTGGGGGCCATTTGAAAATGAGATGTCCAGAATTTAAACCTCCAATTGTAAACCCCCAATCTACCATGATTAATGTGTATTTGTAAACCCCCAATCTACCATGATTAATGTGTATTTGTAAACCCCCAACCTACCATGATTAATGTGTATTTGTAATAGGGGTCTACCGATATATCGGCCAAGCCGATATATCGGCACCGATATCTGGATATCGGCAATATCGGTATCGGTAGCATGTAAAGGTCCCGATATTGACGTCACCGATATTTCATAATAAGTGACATTTTGACCTCCCAAAACGGAAACGAAAAAACTATCATTTAGATTTACAATATCTCGACAAATTAATATATCGAGCCCGATACCGGTATTGAAATAGTCAAAAGAGTTCTAGTATTAATATGTGCAGCCACGATACTGTGTGCGATGTGCTGTGATATTGTTTAGGTATCGGCCGATTTTCGTATACTCAGGACTCAGAAATACTGTGTAAATAGTGCCGATGCCAAGTATACCGTAATTGCTATAATAAAATGTATAACATGTAAACATTATGTTCACGTAATTGCTCTAATACTAACAGCAAAGATGCACGCAGAATCGCAGATGTCTAAAACATTTCGTTTCGTATGGAATAACAAAATGTACCGTGTGCAGACTTGCTGTCATTGGCAACCATTCAACCTTCAACCTCATTTTCACTTATTACTATTAATTTGTTCTCATTGTTTCATTCATAAAAGGTGGCCGTGTGCAAAAGCCATTAAACTATTGGTTAGAATTAATAATTATGAGTCAAGGTTGAAGTTTCAAAAGGACTTCCTAATTTTGCTTGTACAATTTAATAAAGGATTGTTCGTTTTGTTATGAGTCCTATGTAGGTCATGACCTGGAACTTGTAAACACATCGGAAACTTTGTTTCGGGGAGCAAAAAAATCGGTAATATCGGCAAAACTGGAAATCGGTAGACCCCTTAATTATAAAATATAAATAATTACGAGTGATAAATTTAAGAATGGCGTCATCAAATATGACCGCTGTTATTTTTGTCCTAACAAATACTCATATCGGCACTCATATCGGAAAAAAATATCGTTAATATCGGCAAAAATGAACATCGGTAGACCCCTAATATTTTAAATAATTACGAGTGATAAATTTAAGAATGACGCCATCAACTATGACCGCTGTTATTTTGTCCTAACAAATACTCATATCGGCACTCATATTAGTCATATCGGAAAAAATATCGGTAATATAGGCGAAAATGCATGTCGGTAGTCCCCTAATATAAAAGATAAATAATTACGAGTGATAAATTTAAGAATGACGTCATCAAATATTACCGCTGGTTTTTGTCCGAACAAATACTCATATCGGTACTCATATCGGCAAAAAAAATATCGGTAATATCGGTATCGGCAATATCGGCAAAAAGGCATATCGGTAGACCCCTGATTTGTAAACCCCCAATCTACCATGATTAATGTGTATTTGTAAACCCCCAATCTACTATGATTAATGTGTATTCTACAACAAAAATAATTATGGAATCTCAATTGTCAATTCAAATATACTTAGGTACTTTGACAGAAAATTTAAATGTGGTCCTAAAGGCTTAAATAATATATCATTTTAAAGGGCTTGCTAAGACCTTTTCAAAACCACTTGTTTTGTCCTTCTATCTTTTATAGAAGTAAAGTTGTGAATTTTTTAGTCGATTTTCTTTGCCCCTTATATAACCTATATAATTAACTTAAAAAACTTGTGACCCAAATTCAATTTTCGTTACGCTTTCATTCACAACTTTTTTATTTGTATAGATAACTGCACCAAATTTTCAGCATACATTCTTAATCCAATATACAACACAATTATCAACAAAGGGTCTAGATAGCTGCTCAAAATTTTATTTTATAAATTTTTATATACCACAAGGGTACAAAAAATATATTAAAAATTTTTTTTTCAAAATTATTATAATCTCAGTTTGAGAATTAACAATACAAATATAATTTATATAATGCTTATATCAATCATTCAAATGGAAACTTAAAAGAAAACCTGCAAAAAAGGAAAGAAAAAATATTTATTAATATTTTTTAAACAAAAATCAAAGATTTTAACAATGTAAAATAAAGGCATTTTGTTATAACTTAAACCAAAAGCATGTTATTATTTGTAAATCTGTGCAAAGAATAAATAATAATCTTATCTGAGGCAAAAGATGAATAGCTCCTGAAAAGAAAAAAATTAAGAAATTAATATATAATTTATTGTGACATTTGGAAATGACTAATGTTTAATAAAAGGTTTTCAGTGCTGACTTCTCGCGTCTAAGCTCAGAAACCCTCTGTCTTCCTCTTGATGGTCTGAGTCCTTATTAATCTCAGATCCCCCTAAAGACTGTGGAATAATCTGTGATATTTGTAGAATAATGATTTCATTATGTATTACTGGAGTAATGTCAGAAGAGCTGAATGGCTCCATCTTTTTCTTTATTTGGACTGATGTCCTTGCAGTTGCAGGCTGGAAGAAAAGATCATGAATTTTCATCCAGTTGACACTTAAATTTCTTTTTAAAAATGAAATATTTTTAAAAACAATACAAGTATACTGCTGTGATAAAACATTCAAATATTTGAACCCAAACAGGGATTCGTTCCAGTTTTATCCCTGTTTGGGTTCAAATATTTGAATCTTTCCGGCAGGCTTCGTCCAGTGCAATGACAGCAACGTTCATCCCTTCCTTCTTGCTAGCACATCTGGTATAAAGGTAGAATGCATAGCCATTCCTAATAATGCCTTGCACTCCGTATTGGGCAAAGCTTTTCACCAAACTTTCAAAATCCTTAAGGCTTACAGACATTCTGCAAAATGTGGTCTAAAGATTAATATTTCATTTTTAGTTATTCTTAGTTATATTATATTTATAATTTAAAAATATTTTTCCATCATAATATTAATATTGCAAAATTTATTCATTGAAATCAGTGCAATCAAATTAAAGTTCAATAAGTTGAGTTAAGTCTAAGTAGTATCAAGTACCAAATTTAACTTAAAATACTTTAATTATGAAATTGTTCTTTATAATTTATCATGACAATTTTATTATTTTTATTTTAAAAATTTCTAGGCAGTAGATATTACTATAGTAGTAGTAGTTTAGGATTTTGGAATACATTTAATATATCATTAAATACATAATATATGTAAATAGTTATGATTTAAAAAACAAAATAAAAACGAAAACAATTATTATTATTTATAATACTAATACAAGTCAAGTGTTTATTCATTTTGATTTCATCAATTTATTTTCATCCATCTTAGATCATTATTGACTTATTAAAAGTATTATCATCAATTCTACATTATTTTACAATGAAATTTATATTTTTACTTGTATGTATTCGGATGTTTAAAGATTGCAAATATGCATGAGTTATTGTAAATAATAATCTTTCTTGTAAAACTATCGCTCCGGTGAACAAGAAAAAAATCGGCCATATTGTTTTTATACGGTGCCGATGTTCGGTTACAAAGGTATCGATCTACCGCTTATTGGCGAAGGCTACAGTGAACAAATCAATGATTTTCCAAACAGAATTAATATGGTAATCATGCACGATTTAGTCCGAGTAAGTTATGGATACTAAATATGGCATACTTGAGACATTAGTGGCTTACCGGCGTTTCGAAGAGTCACAGAAAATTCTCCAGTGAACATCTCGTTGCTTGAAAAGGGATATCATCACCGTAAGACTACTATTGGACGTACTCGATGACAAAATTCATTTGTTTTTCGATTACTGTGACGTAAAACGAGTAATTCGGGGGTCTCCGTAGAGCTAATCAAAATATTCCGGAAAAAAAATTCCGTAAATTTACGACATGCGCAGAACGATGCGCGAACGAGTATTGAAGTGCCTATTAATTTAAATTATACATACAATAAAAGATTTGTGAAAATATGTTAGTAAGTATTCTTAAGGAGCTGTCTTGATTAGTGCTTTGCCCATAAATATTTTAAAGTGTATTGCAATAGCATTATTTTATACAGCGCTAATTTGTGAGTCTTTTTAATTTCTAAGCCTAAGGCATTTTATCGGCTTTATATAAAACATAATCTGGTCACGATACGTCCATTTTGTTTACCTAGTAAACTGCTCGCCAGATGTTTTTTACCTGGCTCGACCCATGCTAAAATAAATTTACTGACTGAAAATGTTTTTTAAAAGGTATTTTTTGTCTATTTTAATGTTCTCAGTAGATAAATAAATATTTTAAAGACAATTTCATTTTTAATTTCGTTACTAGATGTTTGATTCTTATTTTGTTTGTTTGTAAGTGAGAAATTTCCATTTGGCATCTTATTGGGCATTGGGACAATCCGGCAAGTAGAGTAATAGATAAACAAAATGGTTGCATCACGATGAGACTATCTACTATTGAGAGCCGAGAAAATGCCTTAGAAACACTTACAAAGACTTACTAAATTAGTTAATAAGCATTTCATTAAATTTCGCTGTGAAATAATATACGTGTAGAAACTGCAGGATTACCAATATTAGTCTATATAACTCTATATCAGAATCAATGAGTTAACTTAAACTTTTACTTGTAGTTTGTAAAAGTTGTAGGCCTGATCGTACTTCATGTTGTATATATGTAAGTGTAAGTGTACGTCGTAGGTAGGCCTATCTATTTAAAACTTACTATTTATTTACAATCAGTGTCAGTGATATATATAAATAATTCTTACCTTTCATCGGACCTCCAACTAGTATAATTGCTTTAAGCATTGTAATTTTTAAAGATATGATAAATTTCCAGAAACTAAAGTCAAAACACCGATTTCTTGCACAGACCAAGAAAAGAAGAGTAATTTCTGAAGTGAAGACACGTAGAAAATATTGAACCGAGTGCCCACCCTTGAATAGCTAGCCAAATTAAAAGTTTCGAATAATTGTTTGCAAAAAATAATAAAACAAAATTTAGATCATATATATATTTTTCATGAATCTCCACAAAAAATGAGTTAATTAAGCCTACATTTTTATACATTGATAAATTGCTTAAAAAAGAAAAATCAAAATTGTAAAATTAAAAAGCAACCACAATATTTGACTTTGCCATCTCTAAGGACGCTGAAAAGGGGCGTAGCCCTTACAGAAATGATTTACTTGGTTATAGTTACAGTTAATTATAGTATTATTGTGAAATGTTATTTTAAGTAATTTTATCAATTTTAATTTCATAATTTGATTTTTCACGTTCACTCATGGTTATTAAAATATAATAAGTTTAAGTCAAAATTAGGTGCCGGTGCAGACTTGTCTAAAATTAAATATTAGGCTATCTTATCTATACAGACGCTCCTTCTATGCAGAAGATAATTGCGTCCACAGACCATGAGAGCTGATCTGTTGGCAATTGATGCAGCGTTCACAGGCCACGGCTTTGTGGGTTCCACACATTACCCAGCAGCCTAACTAGCGTTAGGTACCCATTCGGAGCTGGGTGACTCAGGAACGCCCTAGTCCCCGGGTACAAATCCTTGCCTTCACATGGATTCGACCCCGTGACCATCGGTACGCCAGTCCCTTAGGCTATATAAATATAGTATTAGTAATAGTCTATAATATAGTATATAAGTATATAATTACAATCACTGTTTGTGGATCTAAGACAACCATGACTCTGTCAATGAGGAAAACTTAATAAACAAATCCAAAGTGACTGTTTCGTCCCCCTTTACTAGCTATCTCCCGTGGGGGGTGATTATTTACGGACAGGAGTTCCTAGTAGCCTACATACTACCAGCATGTTTTTAGAGTCTAACACAAAGATTACTGCGGTCGTTCGGCTCGTGTTACAGTAATCATTTAAAATGGTCAACAGTGTTTTCATCAAGACTTACTTCATATTTGAACATTTGCGTTCAGAAAACAAGTGCTCTGCTGTTCATGAAATGTTTATTTAAATCTGCATATACAGTGGTACCTCGGTATACGTCCTTAATCCGTTCCAGACCCTGAGACGTACCAAACGACGTATACCAAAATTATTTTTCAAATAAGAAATAAAGGGAATTGATTAAGCCGTTCCCTTGAAACAAAATCATATAAATTTAAATTTAATCGTTAACTTTTGAAAAATGAATGATTAATTAATCGTTAATTAAAATTTATGATGTCATAATTTACACTAAATAACGCTGGAATGTCTCCTTTATATGTAATTTTTTAACCAAATACGCAAAAAAGCAAGTGTTGACATTTGGTTCAAGTCAAGTGATGAGCTGGTCCAATTGACAATATAACCAGCCAAGCTGAACAATCATTCACATGGGACAGAGGTAACTGGTATGCACAAAACGGTCTTGGCAAGGAATGACAGTATCGGATATCGGGGTTCATTAATTGTCCACCATTGTAGAGGGTTAATGGATTCAGGAAATTTCATCTCCATTTTGTAACGCAGTAATTCATCAGTAGAGCTGTCATCCCTTTCTGTCTCTGATTCAGACTCCATTACTGCCATTAGCTTAATACGCTTTCAATTTGGTTTGATAAGTAGGCGAAGTGTTAGAGCCATGGTAGACAAACTTTATTAAAATGTTGAACACCCACGTCAGTCAATAGTTTAAAACCAAAATGTTCCTGTAATCCTCAGGAAATTTATTTTTTATCGGCATCGGCCACTATTTATTACTATTTTTTTTTACTTTTTGACTTCCAATAATTTGTAAGTGATGGGTCCATTAATCGTAAAAAATAAATTAAGCGTTAAATTTTTTAAACGATTAATCGAGAAATGAATAGTTAATTTCCGCAGCCCTAATTATTTGCATATTATACACTTATTGATGTGGTTATATAAAATAATTTCAACACCGCTTATTACTAAAATACATACATTAAAAGAACTTAGATGGTATTTTTACTGTTTTTATGTAAAAAAAAATTTGCGCCCAAATAGATAGTATACCAAGTTGGATTTATTCCAAAGCAGACGTATATCGAGGTACCACTGCATATATTAAGGCGCCTTCTGAACACAATTATTTGGGAAAATAAGACATCAAAAATTTAAGTGAATATTTTTTTCGTCCATCCCAGGCAATTGATAAACTTGTGTGTTATCCACAAGCTTTGAATTTCGCGATTTTGCGCAAAATTTTGTTTAGGACAACGCGAAAAGCGCAGAATGGATTCCGAACGACCACCGTCTGACTAATCAACACGCTAGGAGTACACACGTGGCCTAGAGATTACCTGAAAGATGGTCTCCATGGTCTTGGAAGATGTCTGGGAAACTGCACAGAATTCCCTGTAACTTCTCGAGCTGTGTGTTTTTTACCACGTTTTTATTAACTCGCTTTCGTTGGGCATTGTTTGTTTGTCCAAGATTTTTTCAAATCTGCCAACATAAAATTGAACCACTTCTAATGGTCCTAGAGATCTGAAAATTTTACCACAGATAGATCTTGGATGACAATGCATTGTATCAAAAAATTTCAGATCGATCAAATGTACCGTTATTAAATTATTGAACTTTTAAGTTTAACTATAGTCTATATAAAAGCATCTGTACCGTCGGCTTTTGTTGACATCCGTGAGTTCGCCCCGTGACCACATCACAATGTTTTTAAAACGTTGGGCGGGCGCTTGTGAGGTGTTTGTTAAAATAAATACAGGTAAAAAAATATTTTTAAAAACCGAAAAACCAGGTTGTTATAAGTGGACTAAAAAGAATTAAAATAAATAGAAGTAAAAAAAAAGATGTTTAAAAACCACGTTTTTAGAAGCAGACTAAAAAGAAGAAAATAATTAAAAAACTTATTAGTTCAAGTACTTCGATTTAATATGACTAAAAACGTGGGGTGGGTGTTTGGTATAAAAATTAAAGATTTCTAATTTAGAAGGCAAAAGAGATCTATAAGTGAGAGAATGAGTGAACCGCATATGTTAAACCTCATAAGCGCCCGCCCCACGTTTTTAGTCATATTAAATCGAAGTACTTGAACTAATAAGTTTTAAAATTATTTTCTTCTTTTTAGTCCGCTTCTAAAAACGTGGTTTTTAAAAATCTTTTTTTTTACTTCTATTTATTACGATACTAATAACTAATTCGTGAGGCCAGAAATTTACTAACAAGGGAAAATTACAACTGTTTTCATTCAAGTTGGCAGACAAAGTAGCTGCATTTAAAACCGTAACTGAAGAAAGGCGAGTGATCTGAAACATTTTTTATTTGTTTCAAACATTAGCTGGAATTTTAGGCTTGACTAAGAGTAAGAGTGAGCATTCATTCTCCCAGTTGATGCACTATCACTTTAAAAAAAAAGTTTGAGTGCTACTTTCCAGTCACTAAAGACCAACGAACTGGTAAGGTATGGATCCGTTATCTATTTGTTAGCAAACCCGGCGAATATATTATGTCTGTACAAGAAGAAGATCAAGCCGCTGGAGATTACAAATGACGGCAGTCTTAAAGCTACGTTCGAGAAAACAACTCTCCCTCTGTGCTAGATTAAAGTCATGGTGGAATATCCTGAGATTGCCATCATGGCACTAAAATGCCTATTGCCATTTCCAAAATCCTTTCTGTCTGATGACAGGTTTTCTACAGTGACAACCAAAACAACACAAAGAAATAAAACTGGAAATAAGCAAAACATGTTGGGTGTCATTGTCTCTTATTTCCCCAGTTGGAACCGTCTCGTTGCAGAAGAACAAGCTCAGACACACACACGGTAAAACTTTCAAACAGTGACCGGTCTGGGGTGATAAAAAGGTTGGGGAACACTGCAATAGATAGTTTGATTCAGTTTCTTGTAAGTTGTATTTGCAGAAATATGCCTGACACCAGTTGAAGAATATAATTAATAAAATAAAATGGGATAAACTGGATTTAAAATCAATAAATTCAACTTTATTGATACCCAATCAAACAAACATTCATCTTCCAGCAGTTGACTACACAAATTAGTTTAGGTCCAAATTACATTTCACTCTTAAAATTTCAGCTTTTGTATGTAAAGGATTCTCAGTCACATAATTATGAAATAGTGCATAATTTTAAAGTTAATAAAAATAGTCTAATGTGAAAGATTAAAAATGACAAATCTTACACCTTTACAGTAACGAAATTACCATTGAATTTTAATCGGTGCTTTGCTTCTAATGCTACAGCCAAATTTCTATTTCAGACAGTCATAATTAATTAAAGTAATAGACTTAAAACATTAAAACAAATTATTTCAGTTAACAACAAAAATAATGACTGTTCATTGGTTCATGCTGTAGAATAGCCAAGGAATTGAAGGATATGAGCTCATGCCCATATTTCAAAATTGTTTATCATCAATGTTGGTTAACAAACTGCAACACATAAGAGGGTTTCATTAAGATCATAAAACTCTCTTGTCACCTTCCCCCAATGAGGTACTGGTAGGAGGGAAATATACCAAAACAACACTGGGATATTACATTTTTTTGGGCTATTTAAATTAAAAAATCACTTAAGTTGCCAGTAGCCTTTTTTAAAATAATTTTTTTTCGAAGCAAAGAGAGTCTGGAACAAAAGGATATCAACCTGTATTGTTCAACAAATTATGTTGTATATTTAATTTACACAAGTTGCAGCTACAGACAAAGTCTGCTCCTAATCCCCAAATACAGTTTTATAATTTACTATAATATTTATACAGAGTATTGGAAGCCAGTCGTAACTGAATATTGGAACTCCATTGCTAAAAATATTTGTGTTGTTTTGTTAAGAAACAGAAACCTGATGTTGGTGCATGTATCACTAATATATTTATTAAGCCTAGTAAGCTTTGAAAATCATTTCTTTTTGCCAGTTAAACCAGCCCCAGCATTGAACTTGAAAAAAATAATGTCACCATCTTGAACCACGTAGTCCCTTCCCTTCTGTTTGTACTTTCCATGGGCCTGGAGACATAAAAATAGGTTTGATTTTTATTCTAATTCATGAAAATCAATCAGGTTTCACTGCTGATACTGTTAAAAAAGGTATAATTTAAATATAATTATTTCTCTGTAAATAATAATTAATAAAAAGTAATTTCTTTGGCAATCACTACAAGAAAACTAAATCTCATTTTGTGGATTAAAAGTTTACTTATTTAACAAGCTGTGTCCAAGTATGAAATAACATTTACTTTAGTTAAAAAAGACTGACCATAAACAAACAAAATCTATGTTATGGATTTCTTTAAATATAAGAGAAACAAACCTTGCATTCATTTTCACTTTTCAGTTCAAAGAAATCATCATATGCCATGACCTCAGCCATGATGAAGCCTTTCTCAAAGTCTGTGTGGATACGTCCTGCTGCACCCGGGGCTTTAGTTCCAACCTGCATCATGGTAAAATGATAAGAAAAGGAGAATCTATATATATAAGTATGTGCAAATGACCCTCGCTAAGGTCAACTAATCACAGTTAACGGTAGTGGAGGGGTGGGGCATGCCTTGAGACCAGCAATGCTTTTTGCATTCACTTTCGTTGTTCCTTCACAGAGTACATGTATTTCGTAGTATATTGGTTATTACATCCGCCTGATATGCAGAAGGTCTTAGGTTCAAGCCCCAGCTGCAACATTTATTTTTATTTTAAAAAAATTAAATTTTTATGACCGTTCTTTTTCCCCCCTTTCTTAACGACCATAAACACCGCTTTGCATGTATTTCCCGGAAAAAAGCTTCGTTCAATGTTACACCAATTATTTCATCAGGTAGCTGTCTGTTTCTATCGGTTGCATATTTCTGGGAAAAGATCATAGACGAAGTTTGTTTGCTCTCCAACTTGGCTACATGGCTGTAATATTTGTCTCTCAACATTGGGATAACTTCGGCGACAAGCTCTCTGTTGTTCTAAATGACGGAAACCTAGTCATACACTCTCAACAATATGCTCAGCACATGAATACTTCAGGAGTATATGGTGGCAATGCAGATAATGTTGTGATGTCCGAAATACTTCCCAAAAATGCTTCGGCCCCCACCAACGTTCACTCGCGTTGTTCCCATTTATTAATGCTACTGTTGGTGTCCGTTCTCTCTCCCCCCCCCATTTTTTTGCACTATCTATGAGTAAGTTTGCGCCGTATGCTAGGCCCCGGGTCGTATCTAGTGTTAAAATAAAGGACCCAAGGGGAAGGCAAGAGAGTTACATACTTAAGAGGGGTCTGTACAAGTTTTATATGCATGCATAATAAAAGCTAATTTAAAAATCATTAAAATGTTTTGTATTTAGCTTTCGAATTAACTTACCTGGATGGTCCAGGCTTTTACTTCATCCTTTCCTGAAGTGAAGAAATATATAAGGTTCAAAGCCTTGTATCCATTCACAATAATTTTTTCTAGAGCGCTGGGGAAATAAAAATATTTCAACTTTTTCAAGCAATCTAGTATACAGAAATAATCTCAAAACTTTTCCTTCTATTAGCCTTATAAATCAATTTAAAAACAATATTTCAAACTGCAACAAGCTGATCAACTTTGTACCTTGTTGTCTCCAATTCCTTAAGATATGCATCTCTCTCTTCCTGTGTCTGCATATCCAATAATTTAGACTCCAGGGCACCACTAAACAAAATGACCAGTGCTCCAGGATCTTTGGTATCAATCCACTCCTTGATCTTCAACAGCCTAGTTTAAGGAATAAAACAATTAATTATACACTTTGTGAATACCATTATTACATAATTTAACGCCAAAATTTGCTCTTTAAACATTAATATTACAATTATGAAATACCCTGCTGGTAAAATATGCTTCAATGATTAAGATTAATTCTAATCTAATTGGTTTGAAATACTTTTAAAAATCTGACCAGAATATTTGTCTCCCTGAGAGACTACCCATTCAGATAATTAAATTACACGACTTTTTCATCAGAAAATTCAAGGGCATTTAAAAAATAAATAAAGACCACAAGTCGGTAGTTCAAATACTGATATCTTGCTGATGAAAATGTTCACCCCACCCTCAGTAAAATTCACTCGGTTCAGGACATTTAAGAAAAGATTTGGTAATTTAACCCTAGAACTGTCCAGTCAATTTTTCTGTAGCGTCCTGCCATTTTAGCTTTTTTCATAGGCTTATTAAAAATGGCAAAATCCCATACTAAATTAACTCTGAGACCCTAACATGTATACATTTTCTGAAAGTACATTGGATGAGGTTTCTTATGGTATATAAATAATTTGTTTTTATATTATGTATGTTGACATTGACCTTGACCTTCACAGAATGAGTAAAATTTTACTACTCATCTTCTGCATTCAAACCACCCTCACACTCTATAACTTGTTCTAACTGTCATAAAACCAAGATTTTCAGATACTAGAAGCAATACTCTTTCAGAAAATGTATAGTTATATGTCATTTGTTTGACAAATGTAATTTTGGTGAATTATTTTCTTTCATAACCTTCAAATTTCGGTCACTCCAAAAAAAAAGAAAAGGGACATTATATCACTTTGATCATTTAACTGACTTAACAAATTCCTTTTCTATTAAATCAAACAATGTTTTATTACAATATTTGTGAAAACAAAGACCACAAACATGAATGTCTTTGATTATTTTTCTTTTCCGACTAAGACCCTGGTCGGTCTGATGAATGAAGTGAGGCTCGCAAAGCTCGTGGCACCCAACTTTGCAACCAGGACACAAGTGTCATTTCTGTCCTCTGCCCTATCAAGTTTTTTTGTCTTTTCTTCTGTCACTACAAACAAAGCAGTCCTTCTTGCTTTCAATTATAGCAGCTGATGCACAGAGGTATCTGTGTATAGCAAGACACATTGAATCCCAGGTTGTTGAACCTTTATGTCAGAATTTGCTTTCACTTTCACCGACATTCAACTTTGATACTGTTAATAGTTCATCATCAGAAATTAAAATTTAAAAATTAATAGGCTCTGATTACTCTGAACACATTTCAAAATTTAAATTCTGATAGTAAAATTAGGATCTATTCTGAGTCTGTTCTGCTCTATATCAATGCACTCCCAAACAAATTTGTCAGTAAAATCACATCACTATGACAGGGAGATGCAGTGCTAATTTCGTCAATGTTAGACTCTATGTCGTCCTCACTGCTACTAGCACTATCATCACTTAGTTGTGGAAAGTCCATGAAATTATTATTTTTAATGGTCTCCAATTAAAATAAATTAAATAAAGATATTCAATGTTAATTTCCCGATCCAGATGGACCCTCTCCAGTGCCAGACATTTTGGCAGTCCAAAAAAAATTCAGAAAATTTTCACTCGCCTTTACTCACAAAATAACACTCGATAAGCACACGTTGTAAAAAAAACAACATAAGGAAACAGGAAGGTAATTCATTTATTAACAGTGATGTCCCCTTACTAAACGTAAATAAAATAATTCGCATTTTTAATGACGATTTTACTAACGGCCGTTTATATCGGCCGGGACACCACAGAACGGGGGATAACGGCCGACCATCGGCCGTTAGGACAGTTCTAGGGTTAAGGAGTTTTTCAGAATTTAATTATGTTTAAAAATTCCAGTCCTCTGTAAATGTTTGTTTTCTACTCACACGCACAAACAATTCTTATACCCAAAATCGTGAAGGTATACCATTTATTTTTCCTTCGAATGTAATCCTTTTCAGAGAGATTCACTAGGTAAATCACTGGCTTGGACGTAAGAAACAAATGTTGATTCAACACTTCAATCTGAGGAAAGTCAATATAACATTTTATGCACATGTTTAAAAATAATCACTAATTTGTAACAAGACATCAAGCAAATATCTTCATTGACTTAAAAGACTGTCAATATACTTCTTTTCCTAAAGATGCATTTGAAATTACGTGGTGACCTCAATACCTCTTTTATGTCCCACATGGCATTTCGCACCCATCTGTTATCATTTAGAATATCTTGAACTTTTTTCAGAACATCCTGAAAAAGAAGACCAAAAAAAAACCAACTTAAAAAACCAAATCAAACAGCTATTTTTTTAGTTTATTCTTTCCATTCATACTGATTCAGCTAAATATTACTCTTACTGTTGACTTACTTTAAGGGTTTGTTAAAGAATTCTAAGAGTTAGTTATCTCATTCCAAACCATTCAGTTGTAAGCAATTGTAACAAAAAGAGATGAGGTAACTCACTAATTCCTCTTTCTTTTTCTTGTCCCCAGCTCCTCTAGTGACACTTCTCTCCAAGGGTTCCAAATGTTTGTTGAGATATTCCAGATCTTTGAGACGTATTTCATCATGTATAATTTCCAGGTCTCTAACTGGGTCCACATCTCCCTCAACATGAACAATCTCTTCATCAGAAAATGCACCTGAATAGAAAAAATAAGTATGTATCTTTTAGTTGTTTAAAGAAGATAGAAGAAAAACAAATAGATAAGTGTTATAAAATCAAAATTATTTCAAAATAAATTCTAGGTAAGTAAATGCTAAATACTATTAGCAAGCTATTACAGGGGGTCCTCGGATTCTGACGTTGACCCGTTTTTAATAAAAGTTGTAACCCGATTTTCAGTGTAAGTCGGAACGTTAAAAAAATATAATATACTGTAAAGTACTGTACGTACAGTGTACAGTGCTATAAAAAACTGTTAATAACATAAAAAAGTATTGAAAAATGAGAAAACAATTCTTACCACATGAATTAAAGTAAATATTAATAAAAAAAGAAGACGGAATGACGCTTAATATTATTTATATATTTTTATGGGGGCCTGTTCGTAACCACGAAACAGCGCAAGTCGGCACCGGTGTAACCCGAGGACTCCCTGTATTTTATTTTAGCAATAGGTGGAAAACAAATACTTACGAATTACATGGAATATAGCATCACAAGCACTGATATTTGACAAAAAGGCGTTGCCAAGACCTTTCCCTTCATGGGCCCCTTTGACCAGACCAGCAATGTCTACAACATTGAGGAAGGCTGGAACTTTGCTATCCGGAATAGTACAACAAAGAGATTATAATATAAATACATGTATGTACTATTATCTTACTTATTAAACTTTAACAGATGAAGATGAAATATGTGTTTAAAAAAAGAGACCAGGAGAAATGAATTGAACATTTTAATAATTTTATTATGAAGCATTCAATTTTTCAATCTAAAAATTCTAACAGTGAGTTAAAAATATGGTGAAAAAACAAATTACACAACAATATTTATAGATAGTTTAGATTTTGTTATTATATATATGATTTATAATAATTTATCCAACTCTCAAATTTTTGTTATCTAAACTGGTAAATTGGTCTCAAGAAAATATTAACATACCTCAAGGGCTCATATGTTTCACAAAGATAACGTTATTAACATACCTCAAGGGCTCATATGTTTCACAAAGATAACGTTATTAACATACCTCAAGGGCTCATATGTTTCACAAAGATAACGTTATTAACATACCTCAAGGGCTCATATGTTTCACAAAGATAACGTTATTAACATACCTCAAGGGCTCATGTGTTTCACAAAGATAACGTTATTAACATACCTCAAGGGCTCATGTGTTTCACAAAGATAACGTTATTAACATACCTCAAGGGCTCATGTGTTTCACAAAGATAACGTTATTAACATACCTCAAGGGCTCATGTGTTTCACAAAGATAACGTTATTAACATACCTCAAGGGCTCATATGTTTCACAAAGATAACGTTATTAACATACCTCAAGGGCTCATATGTTTCACAAAGATAACGTTATTAACATACCTCAAGGGCTCATATGTTTCACAAAGATAACGTTATTAACATACCTCAAGGGCTCATATGTTTCACAAAGATAACGTTATTAACATACCTCAAGGGCTCATATGTTTCACAAAGATAACGTTATTAACATACCTCAAGGGCTCATATGTTTCACAAAGATAACGTTATTAACATACCTCAAGGGCTCATATGTTTCACAAAGATAACGTTATTAACATACCTCAAGGGCTCATATGTTTCACAAAGATAACGTTATTAACATACCTCAAGGGCTCATGTGTTTCACAAAGATAACGTTATTAACATACCTCAAGGGCTCATGTGTTTCACAAAGATAACGTTATTAACATACCTCAAGGGCTCATGTGTTTCACAAAGATAACGTTATTAACATACCTCAAGGGCTCATGTGTTTCACAAAGATAACGTTATTAACATACCTCAAGGGCTCATATGTTTCACAAAGATAACGTTATTAACATACCTCAAGGGCTCATATGTTTCACAAAGATAACATTAACATACCTCAAGGGCTCATATGTTTCACAAAGATAACGTTATTAACATACCTCAAGGGCTCATATGTTTCACAAAGATAACATTAACATACCTCAAGGGCTCATGTGTTTCACAAAGATAACGTTATTAACATACCTCAAGGGCTCATATGTTTCACAAAGATAACGTTATTAACATACCTCAAGGGCTCATATGTTTCACAAAGATAACGTTATTAACATACCTCAAGGGCTCATATGTTTCACAAAGATAACGTTATTAACATACCTCAAGGGCTCATGTGTTTCACAAAGATAACGTTATTAACATACCTCAAGGGCTCATATGTTTCACAAAGATAACGTTATTAACATACCTCAAGGGCTCATATGTTTCACAAAGATAACGTTATTAACATACCTCAAGGGCTCATATGTTTCACAAAGATAACGTTATTAACATACCTCAAGGGCTCATATGTTTCACAAAGATAACGTTATTAACATACCTCAAGGGCTCATATGTTTCACAAAGATAACGTTATTAACATACCACAAGGGCTCATATGTTTCACAAAGATAACGTTATTAACATACCTCAAGGGCTCATATGTTTCACAAAGAAAGTCAAATCTCTTGTCAGGTACTGGGACTCTACCTAAAATTAAACATTACATGTAACTAAAAAAAAACAAGAACATAATTTTGAACTTTATTGTCTGTGTAATTCAAAATAAATAATTTAATGTGATAAACTTTTAAAATTAGGAAATTCCAGTTCTGATGAAATTATGCATGCACACAACTTCAATAAATAAAATATCAATAATAAATAAATAATACTTTTTAAGAAAATGGAACTGACATATTTTGACAAATAATTTTACAGTCATTTATATCATAACTTCTTACTTTCATTGGGGTCTATTGTGCAGAAAGGGAAGTTTTCTGCCTGAGCTTGACTCTTAGTTAAGCAATTAAAAAAAGTTGATTTCCTGAAACATTGAATGAAAGGAGTGCAATTTGATTTTTAAATGCTGGTCATCAAGACAACAACTTAATCTAACATTTATGACACCTACTTTTATATTTTGGACAAACAATAATTTTTTAAAACCTTTATACACTTAGTTTGTCGTAGTGCAAATTCATAACATTGTACTGAACAAACTATGATGTGTTGGAAAATTGAACGTTGGTGAAATAATGTCAAATTTCTTTGAATAAACAGTAAAATAAACTTTAAAAATATGAATAAGTTACAATTTTTTTTAAAAAAATTAATATACAAGGCCATTATTGAAATTTTACAATTATAAAAGAAACTTTAACAAAAAAAATAATTCAATGAAAAACAATTTTAAAAATAATTTCAAATTCTTTTTTAAAAAAACACATTATAAAAATATACTGTGCTAAAGTAAGATAAGCACCAAATGTAACTAAAACATTGAAAGTTAGAAGAAACTTAAATCTGATTTATATTAATTTTTGAAAATACATTGTGCACAGAGTAACAAAAAAGAAAGTCTGGAACTGTAATAAACCCTTGACTTACCCAACATTAGGCAAGCCAACTATACCAATTTTTAAATTGGTACCTACTCTGCCAATCAGTGGTGGCTTTTCAACTTCTTCTTTCTTCTTTGGTGCCATTGTAAATATCTAATGCTGTAAATAAATTAAGTAAAATCATAAAATTATAAAAACATTTTGTGACAACAGTGCTTAGTTTTTTTTTAAAGACTGGCAATAAATGTGAAAGGCTAATTTATTGGCCCCAAAATTCTAGAACACTCAAGATTGGCTGGTCAGGCATTGTACCAGTTATAATCAAATTAGTTTTCTCATTTCTGTCTCATCTCACCATTGTAATGGTGCCTTTATTTGTGTGTTTACAATGCTATGTTAATTTTATAGACATTTTTAATGTTTTAAATTAAAATGGATTACCCTGTAAAATTTAATATTAAAAAATCTATACGCCTCACTATTACAATATTTTTTACAGTTCTGCACACTGAATATAATTCTGTTTGTTATAGCTTATTTTGGCTTTACAAATATGAATTTCCACCAAAACTAAACAAGTAGGACTCAGATAAGTTTGTTGAAAGTCTAAGTTTTGGAGATATAAAAAAATGTAATATTGGAGTTTCAGGGACAATGCACTACATATAATAGAGGGCTTATTGGTTTTAAATAAGTATTATGGTCAATTAGTGTTCTCCTTTATATTACAAACAGCTTGAAATGATTGACTTAATATTTTTATAATTATATTCATGTTGTGCTCAATTTACAAAAATTTACATATGCAAATTTGACAGCCATTTTGAATATTAATGTTGCATACAGCAGAATCAATTTTAATACGTCTGAGCAACCATTGCCTAAACTTACTTAGACTATACTATATTTCTGCTTTCGTCATAATCATATCATTGCCGCAACGATATGGGGCCGTCCATAAATGACATCACGCACCTAGAGTCACACTTTTGTGACAATGTGTGATGGGGGGGGGGTGTTTAAAAAATGTGACGTCACATCAGAGCGTGTAACTTTAAATAAAAGTTCCACTTAAATATTTTATTGCTTACAATTTATTTAATGACGGTTTACATGGCTTCCCACGTGTTACAATATTAGAATTTATCCTTACACTAAATCATGGGCATCCAAACTTTTTGCATAGCGGGCCATATTCCATGAAGTAAAGATGTGCAGCGGCTCAATTAAGATAATAAACAAAAATGACATACTTGGAGAAGTTTTTTATTGCAAAATTTTAATGTGAAGGGTGAAACTGAGATCTTGACTGCAGTAAATATGCAAGGCCAGGCTCAATGCCACTAGTTTGATACGCATGATATCACACAGGTGAGAGTCAATTAGTCTCGTCAATACACAATTCTTGTTAAAATTTATATCTGAGAATGTCTGCTCACACATGTTAAGCCAAACAAGCTGAGCATTTTTGTAGTAAATGTTCTAATTTCTTGGTATCTGTCATAATCCAGGAAAACGGTAAAAAGGCAATGAGAAAAGGCTGTTGTTGTCTGCTGTGACATTCAACATCCCTTTGAAACTCCATGAGTTCCAGTTGCAGATTGCCTGGAGCATCATCTCTGTCCAAAGAGAAATGTGAAGACAAAAAAATGGATTTCTCTTCAATAATTGCTAAGCCCTGAAAGAACCTCTGCCTTTACTCATTGCAGTTACTTTCTGGAAAACTTGCCATGATTTCGTGTAGTGGGGAAAAATGTCTGGCATAAGCCCTGCATTTGAGACAGTTGCCTTTGAAAAATTTGCAGCTTGTTTCCAAAGGCCTTGATTTGTGAATAAAATTGTTATACCACTGCTGTTCGCCCTTGAAGATTTGTGTTAAGAAAGTTTAGATAGTCTTGTCATATCAAGTAAAAATAAAAATCTGCCAGCCAAGCAGGATTAGATAGTTCTGGAATTGGTTGTTCCTAATTTTCCATGATGAATAGCCCTGTTTCTTATTTAAGTGTGTAGAGGTGCTTAAGTGCTGTCCCCCGACTGAGCCATCTTATACCATTGTGATATACAACATCTTTGTATTCTCCCTGGATGTCAAGAATAAACTGCTGAAACTGGTGATGAAACAGAGCTTTAGAGTGAATAGAGTTTATAGCTTAAATCACTGGCTGAAGGACACAATCACATCTAAGGTGTTAGGCACAAAGAACTTGGTGAATGCTACAGTGAAGTTTAAAATCTTTGGCAGCCTCTTCGCTGACTTTGTTACAGACAAGTTTTGCTAGTCAACTGTGCTCACAAGTCATGGCAAGGGCACCATCAGTAATGAATACAGAGATTGTTTTCTTGGTAATTTAATGTCATTGACAGCAGAACAAACAGAAGCAACTAAATTTGTTCCCCTTGTTTGGTCTTTAAGACTGAAAGTCTAGTACAGTAACCCCTCGCTACTTTGCGGTTCGATTCTCACGGATTCACTACTTCACAGGATTATCAATATACACATGTATTGTTGTTTTTTTTAATAATTATTTTATTTGCCTCTCTATTTTGTAATTTTTGTTTCAGATTCAAAATTTAATTTTTTTCATACGGATGAACGTATTGTAAAGGCTCTCTCTCTACTTGCTTAAATTATTTATTTTATTTTTAGAAATCGATTTTTTTTACATATGTATGTATTGTACATGAATTGCCACAGTAACTAACTTGTTGCATGTACGTACTTGCTTAATTCTCTAGCGTTACAGGTATATTTATGTACAATACTGTACTGTACAACCTAACAAGTGTTACAATCTTTTGATTATTATTAATATAGTAAAGGGTGGGTTATAAATAAGGTTGTTAAGACCGCTAGTTTTTGAGGACCGGTTAACCTTTAAAAAAAAGACCGGTTAACTGGTTAGCGGCTCCGTATTTATACAATTTATACTATGTTTAGTGCACCAACAAGAGAATGGATCATATTTTCCCATCGCGTCGTTTGATTTGACATCAAAGAGCCCGTGATGTACCGACTCTAGTGTTGCTGTCAAAACAGCGATTCAAAAAATTATATTTTTTTTTAATTCCCAAAAAAGAATTTTACTGTAATGATATTCAATTTTTATGTAATAATAGTATTAAAACGGCATATTATAAATTGTTTTCAAGTCAGTTTGTTTTTGAGGACCGGTTAATCATTTAAAAAAAGCCCGTTTTACTGAAAAGAATATTATTATTATTATTAAGAAAACGCTTTGATTTTGACGTCACTGTCGCTCGCGTGTTGGCTCTGGTATTCTGCCGTAACACAACAAAAAATTAACTCCGGGTAATAAGCTAATATACCACGTAATAAGCTAATATACCGACTAAATGAAGTTACGGTTAACCAGTCCTGATAAAACAGAGTAAACAGTGATAATAAGATGGAATTTATTTAAATTAAATACCATATTATGTTTCACTCGTCAACTTGCCAGAATTATTGAATTTCGCCGCGCACACGACGACCCCCCCCCCACCCAATAGGGTGGGGTTTAGGTGGGGTTGAGCTACACTCGCCATTTTCCAAGGTATGCTCTGACTCAATTTAAAAAGAAAAATGTTCCTTCCCCCAACCCACTGTAGATGTATAACAGTGGGCGGTCTTGTATTGGTATGTCAAAGCAAGAGGCTTCCTTTTATATAAACATCAAAGACCTTTCAAGCCTTCTAGCGTCCCCCCCCCACCACCCTCATTATCCCTAACTAGAAAACTCTGTAACTTGTCCCCCCCCCCGTCCCTTTGAGTTCACTTAGAGCGGTCCGACTGTAGTAATAAATAGCCGTGACCTTTGACCGTGGTTCTCATGAAGCTCTCATACAGTGCCTCGACAACCAAGCAAATTAAAATAAAAAATAAAAAAAGCATTCCTTAGCCTTGGCGAAGTAGACTAATAGTGATGACGTGTATATTATTTAGATACCGGAATAGGGAGAAAGCCGATTTGAAGTCAACTCAACACAACAAAAACGAACTCCTGGGTAAAAAGCTATTACAGGCTTATTGAAGTTGCGGGGGGCTTATTGAATTTGCGGTTAAACGATCCTGATTAAATAGGACCGGTCCTGATCTGAGGACCGGTTAACCGTTAACAACCTTAGTTATAAACATTACAGGGATGGTTTTAAACAGCCTATAAACAATTAAATAAGTTAAAAATAATGGTTTTGTCCTACTTCGCGGATTTTCGAATATCACTGTGGTCTCGATCCCTATCTACCATGATATTCGAGGGAATACTGTAATAGGTAAACAATAAAATGTTATCGATTTTTGCTCTTATTTGAGGTACTCTAGGTAACAGTACAAAATTTTGACTTTTTAAAATAAATATGTCTTTACAGAAATAATATGTCCGTCAATTAGTTATTTTAGATGATGCCGAGGGCCATTTAAAATTTAAGCGTGGGCCCTACTTTGGACACCCCTGCACTAAATACATACTTAAATGACAAGAAAGTGATTTGAAACATGTCAGACCGTGACGTCACAGCGACCCTACCAGTTGCTGACCAAGAGTTGCTTCCCTTGATTTCCTGTTTGTTTTCCTGTTTTAAAAACCGGGGGATGGGTCTAAGGGGAGGGGGAACGCCTCCCCTTAAAAATTATTAGATACGAATAAAAATTAAAACAAAAGGGGGGTGGGGTTTGGGGAGGGATCTCCCTCCTCAAAATAAAAAAATGAAACGGGGGAGGGGTCTAAGGGGAGGGGGAACGTCTCCCCTTATAATTATTACGAAACTGCGGACATAGCGAGTGATGCAATAAGCCCGCGAATTTGAAGGCTCGCTCTTTTTCGCTTTGCCACCGTAGCGCAAACATCCCGTTGGAAATTTATTAGTGATTTACTAAATGGAAGCCGATTTAAGTGTTTTACTAGTGATATGTCAGAAGGATATAACTCGAGAATTATTTATAAAAGTAGTGACTAGTGATAAAAGTGTATTTTGCGTGATTATCTTCCCCATTGCCCGGCCCGTTTCAATTTCAGCACTTTCCCTTGGTTGGGACTATCGATCCGCCCGCCAACTTTGTCACTTGAATATCAACAAAGATTGCAGCTGGAAATGACCTCATTTTGGCCCGGTCGGAGTAGTCAATAATAATATTCACCTAATTTATAGTTCTTAGTCTTAGATTAATTAGTTAGTTTATTTTATGGTGCCGTTAACTTGCACGGTATGATACAGTGTAAGTTAGTAAAAAAATAACTTGCACGGTATGATACCGTGTAAGTTAGAAAAAAAATAACTTACACGGTATGATACCATGTAAGTTAGTAAAAAAAATAACTTGCACGGTACGGTAATGTTTTAATGTAAAAAATAGACAATTAAACCTAAACCTGACCCTAAAACTAATAATTATTGTAATTATAAGAATGTTAAATTGATTTAATTAGTTTTAGTCCCTGTATTACTGTATTTGTTTTTCTATTTTAATGTAAAAATAGACAACTAACCCTAACCTTGACCCTAAAACTAAAAGATCTAATTTAATCGTAATTATAATAAGAATTTTTAATTGATTTCAATATAGAGTCTATTTGTTTTTCTATTTTAATGTAAAAAATAGACAACTAACCCTAACCTTGACCCTAAAACTAAAAGATCTAATTTAATCGTAATTATAATAAGAATTTTTAATTGATTTCAATATATTTGTTTTTCTATTTTAATGTAAAAAATAGACAACTAACCCTAACCCTGACCCCAAAACTAAAAGATCTAATTTAATAGTAGGCCTAATTATAATAAGAATTCTTAATTGATTTCCATATATTTGTTTTTCTATTTTAGTGTAAAAAATAGAAAACTAACTCTAGCCCTGACCCTAAAAGTAAAAGATCTAATTTAATCGTAATTATAAGAATTTAAGAATTGTAAAAAAAAGAAAAAATATTAGTCTCAACCGAAAATAGAACCCATGCCTGTTCTTCTACATTCCGTTCTCCAGTCCAACTCTCAATCATGAGACCACGGAAGTTCGGTAGTCTTTGTAAATTTTAAAAACTTATAAGTGACTACAAAACCGTCTCTGCGCATGTGCAAATACAGTGTAACTTAGGAAAAAAATAACTTACACTGTATGATACCGTGCAAATTAGAAAAAAAAATAACTTACACGGTATGATACCGTGCAAGTTAACACTGACACTGTCTTATTTTATAATTTATATCAACTATTTCATGAAGTAGGCATAAGTAAGTCCTAATTCAGGCTAAGTGAGCTAAGTCTATGTCTAGCCCGACTTAGCCAAGGCAAGGGGTTGTGATTGTATTGTATTTGGATAAGAGAAACATCTTTGGGGCGGGGGGGGGGTGTCTGAAGTGAAGTTAATACATTTCACTCAATAACGTGTTTTAAGTTAGATACATGAAAAGACAATGACATTGACATGTAAACAGTGGTTTTAATGTAAGGTTTTGAATATTAATGTAACTTATATCGCAAAGGCTAACGCAGCAATAATAAGTTTTAACAAGCCTATTTATTATATTTACTACTAAATACTAAACTTAAACTACTTGGCCATAAAAAACTAAAAAAGGCATAATTTCCGCATAATCAACCGTTCAACGTCAACGTTTTCATTATTTAATCTTATGTTTACTGTTGCATATATCAGACTTTGCAGTGGAGTGTTAAGATGTATCGCACATATATAATACTTATTAGCTTTAAAGACTATCACAATGTTGAAAGTAGTAAGTAATAGAAATGAATTGCAAATTCTTACGTATGTACATGCACCTCTGAACCGGAACGCGTGTATTTCCCAATATGGCAACAAACAACACAAGTAGCGTTTCCGGTTCATTGCATTGGATATTCGCAAATTTTGTCAATTGACAAGTCTATGTACATGTACTGCTATTTCTATGTACATTAAATACAAGACTAAAGAAGAAAAAAAATTAAGATATTTTTTCAGTTTCAAAATGTATTGTTTAATTGACAACAAAGTATTTCTATCAATATTGCACGGTAAAGTACAGATTTGGTCCACATTTTAATCTCTACAATTTATTACATGTAATAAGTTAATTAAGTGTATCAGTGCAGTGAGTAATAGTAATACATGTTTTTTTTAAATCTTTATATTTGAACTTGAACTAAATATAACCTTAACAAAAATTATTTTATTTATTCTCAATACTTAGCTAAACCAGGAAAAATCCTATAAAAACCAGCAAATCAATTGTTTAAAAGTTTTATTTTAATGTGATATCTTTTGTGCTAAAGATTTTAAAAAATTACATTTACACCTCCTTACAGCATGCAAGCTTTCAATTCATGGTTAGCTTGGAAGAATTTCAAAACATGACTTACCCAGGCCTAATTCACCAAACAAACCTAAACCTGTGTTTTAAAAAGCTAATGGACCACAAGCAACTTTCAGCTTCAGGGCAAAAATGTGAAAACTTCGCAGTGAAAGCTATAATACTGTTGCAAGAAACGGCTATGGATTTTAATTATAGCAATCTTATTGAAATTGACCCTCAGATGCCCATATTTTCTGCCATAGAGCTGTTTCATTGCACACATTTTTGTATAAACATTCTAAACTTTGTAGGGATTATAAGTTAAATTTGTTTAGACTCTCTATTGAGGTTTCTGTGATGATAAGCTACCCCCCCCCACACACAAAAATGCCCCACAATACTACAGTTAATGTGTGCCTTACAATAAGGTCAAATTTACAATGATTTTGGCAAGTTTCATTCAAACTTACAAAATATTTAAAAATACAAAAAAATTATTGATTTATTTCAATCATTTTACCAGTCTCTGATCTTTGACATGAAATTTTAATTATTACATGTATTGATATAAAATATTAAAAACAAACAAATCTGCTTGGCCTACAGCTACACTTAGCACACTAAAATATAAACATATACAAAATAAGGAATGTGATAAAACAACTTCTTCTTTTTAGGGAATATTCTGTAACTTGTGCATAATTCTAAAAATGACACATTCATGTCAAGAAGAGGTTAATAATAATAATAATTGTAAACATTACCATAAGACTATCTGAGCTAAATGCAAACATTTCAGGATTCCACAAAATATTTTCCTCAGGTCCTCCACTACTTGTTGTAAAATAAAACTAAGGCATTTTAGAAATAGATTTAGATTCATAGACGCAAAAGTAAACATTAATCAAATCTCACAATAGGCCATCAACAAATTAATATTGAGATAAAAATTATTTAAAACCAATTAAAGTACAGACATAAATTTGTGGTGACCTAAAAATAAACAAAATCCTGATTAATGAAGGGACTTATCTATCTTATCTTTACAGACGCTCCTTCTATGCAGAAGATGATTGCGCCCACAGACCATGACAGATGATCTGTTGGCAAGTGATGCAGCGTTCACAGGCCACGGCTTTGTGGGTTCCATGCATTACCCAGCCGCCTAACTAGTCTTAGGTACCCATTTGGAGCTGGGTGACTCGGGGACGCCCTAGGCCCTGGGAACAAATCCTTCACATGGATTCGAACCTGTGACCATCGGTACGCCAGTCTAGCGCGCTGCCACTCGACCACCGCGCCCCCCCCCCACTCGACCACCGCGCCCCCTTTTATTTTTTATATCACATTTCTTTCCAAGCATGTATTTAAATAAGTTTGAATTTCTGACATTTTTTAGCTCACTGATAAACAAAAAGAGTTATGAGTTCTATTATGTTAAAAAAAGTTAACAATCGTGTTGATTACAAGCAAATTTTTCTGAAATACATAATATAAAAGTAGGGTTTATTTTTTACATAAATTATCACATGTATGAAATATAATCGGCGAAAATGGAAGAAATGCATTTATGGTGAAAGAACGTCTAAAGGGGTTAAAGTTAAAAAGACAAACAAGGGAACAAGGGTTTATAAAAGACACACACACATTGGTATTTCAAACATTTAATATTATGGTTTATTTCTAGACATAAAACTTGAGGTAAGCCCAAACTCTATGGACAATTACTGACAGTAGAGCTTACTAGAGGCTAGGAGCTGAAAAAAATACAGAAGTAAATTACCATAGATTGATAGTATAGGAGAAAATTTGATATCAAACTTGTAGAACTCAGTGAAGCATGCAGCAATCATTTGGTAACATTAGATTACAGAATCTTGCCTTGTATTGTACTTAATATCACTATTAAAAACCCATTGGCCTATAAATAAATAACAACTTTACAAAATGTTATACACAGAATGCAGACATTCTTGTTTTTTTTAAATAAATGATTAATTATTCATGGGAGTGACCTTAATTGGAAAGTCAAATAATATGTTTGAAATGATGGCTCTTAAAAACTATTGACACTTTTGAAGGTGTATCATTTCATAAATCACCTGTTTTCATTACTCACAAGTTTTGTAATTATTAGTTATTTTATCAGATTCTCATCCCTTTCTTGCAAATGGCAAAAATTAGAATGTGATTATTGACTGGAAAAAAACCCCATTTGCAATCACAAACTGAATCTCTTTGCACCACTCATTCAGCAAGTGGTCTGCACACATCAAGGTCTGGGTTATTTATTTTTAACTTCTGGAATCTTTTGTTAGTTCTACATTGCTGCAGTCTTTGATTTACATTTCTAAACCCAGTTACACTGGTCCGATGTACAGCCATGTTAGGCCTATGCCACAGCTACATGGTGGCCTAAACACTAACTGCACATAAAATACCATTTAGGAACATTTATAAGAAAAACTTCTAAATAACATCGATGAGAGAGAAAAATGTTAATTAAAGTCAATGGCCCCTAGGTCTTCCAACAGATGACTTAGTCTGTCTGCTCTCTCTCCTGGCTCCATCTGTGGTAAGAAAAATGTGTGTTTTTTTTTAAAAGTAGTACTGGAGCACCCCTATAGAATGCAGAGTAACTAAATGGTAAAGGGAGGTTTACACTATAAACAGACATCTTTTAGAGTAACTAAGTCTGAATGGGCAGATCTAAGTATTTGAGAGAATAGATCACTCTCAAGAATGATGTGGTTGTGTGGACCAGAATCCTTCCTAGACTTTAACACAACAGTTGCTCACAGTACATGAATTAATATCCTAAAAAAAGAATGCTTGATTCAGGTATAAAATTTGATCAAATAAGAAATTGGAATTTTAAATGGTTTAAAGTTGTTATTGTAAGTAAAAAAAATTGATTTTCAAACATGTTTTCACATTTAAGTGTGTAATTATTTCAGCAATTCCATTCAGTTACTTTCCTACTCTCTAACCATGCAGCTAATAATTGTTTCCAACATTAAATACCTGTCTGGCCATGTCTATCAGGGTGATCAGGGTCTTGATTCCAATAAACAAACTGAAACAATTGAAACATAAATCATGATGAACTTTTACAAAGAAATATTGCATCATGGCTTTTAATTAAAAAGTCTTTAATTTTAAAAAGCAATTATTACATGCAAATTTATGCCACTTATGAGCTATTAAATGGTTATGTCTCATCATCTAGTGCATTATTTTATGCCAAAGACCATATTTTAAATCTAAGCATAATTATAATGAAACTCCACAAGAAAACCATAATAAACTTTTTTTTATTTGTAACATGTCATATATTTAAAACAAGATTATCTTAAATACAGAATTTCCTTTCCTTTCAGGTCAAAACTAGAAATCTTCTTTCACAAATCTAGTTTTACATTGTTAAAATGAGGTGTCTCCTGACATGCCCAAACAATTGACTCACTGTTTCCCAGAAGTTTTGTGTTGTATGTCTTTGATCTCCTGATCACTGAAGACTTCTGAATCATTGAGGACTTTGATCAGCTGATCACTGGTGGATATGGCACTAACATGGGCCACAGTCTTGAACAGGGACAGCATCTCAAAGTCTTGGAGGACATCCCTGCGTGAGGTGGTGCCAATTATGAGGAGCTTGTGACCCTGCAATCATGATGAGATCACTTTCTATTGAGTTCATTTGGTCCACTTGCAAATACTACACATACATTCTAATATTAATAATCCTATATAATAAAAGGAAATTTTCTGTCCGGTCATCGATAGCGATTTGTCCCTCAAACTCCTACAGCCAATCAGAAAAATTAAATCTCATTTACATATTGAACACGTTTACGCGGACGTTCAAAACGAGTTATTTTTGGAGCAGTATTTTTTTCCAAGACTTTATTTTGAGCGGTAGGCGTTGGGATTTATAGTCAAAAACTTTGTTTTTACGGGTTAACTATAATGAATAGTATTTTTGAAGTGATGCACATGTATGGCCAGTCGAGACGGTTGTTGGAGGGGAGTTACAACATGCCACCGAAACGATGGCGGAACGCCCTTGGACGGGGTGTGTTGCTCGTTATAATAATAATAATAAAATGTGAACTTATACAGCGGACTATCTCAGCCTGAGCTCACCAACCTTGACATTAAATAAACAAACATTTTAATTGAACTAAACTTATGACATGGAAAGCACACATGAGCTACGTTTATTTTTCAAATTTCAGATTATTTCATAGCACAAAAAGTGAAAGATTGTTCATCAAATGCTTTAGTGCATGTCTTAGGAACAAAAAGAAAATGTGTGTCTGCAGAAGAGCGAAGGTGGCAAAAGGGTGATTAGACAAAGAGATGTTCAGTAAGACGGAAGGGGCATACTATATGTAAAAGCCTTCATAACAATTAAAAAGGTTAAAATTAAGGTAGTTTTTTTTTAAATAAAGAATTTCAGATCAAGGTATATCTGGAATTCAGAAGAACTAATGATTTGAATATATTGCGTAGCATGATAAATATAAACATGAATATATTTCTTAAAGCCAAATATGCATGACTACATTGCCATATCATTCTGACTAGGTGTGACTATATTAACATATCACTCTGACAAGGTGTGATTATATTGCCATATCATTCTGACAAGGGTGTGATTATATTGCCATATCATTCTGACAAGGGTGTGATTATATTGCCATATCATTCTGACTAGGTGTGATTATATTGCCATATCACTCTGACTAGGTGTGATTATATTGCCATATCACTCTGACTAGGTGTGATTATATTGCCATATCATTCTGACTAGGTGTGATTATATTGCCATATCACTCTGACTAGGTGTGATTATATTGCCATATCATTCTGACTAGGTGTGATTATATTGCCATATCACTCTGACTAGGTGTGATTATATTGCCATATCATTCTGACTAGGTGTGATTATATTGCCATATCACTCTGACTAGGTGTGATTATATTGCCATATCATTCTGACTAGGTGTGATTATATTGCCATATCACTCTGACTAGGTGTGATTATATTGCCATATCATTCTGACTAGGTGTGATTATATTGCCATATCACTCTAACAAACCTTAGGTGGGTTTTTCTTGAGCAAGACCAGCATAGCCTGAAGCACAAGGTTGGAGAAACGAGGACCAACAGGCACGTAATCTGATGGAGACATTAACAAAAAAATGAATTTGTGACAATCATCAAATCACAACTAACAGATTGATTTACAATCAGTTTATTTATAATCTGTCTGGTTTACAACCAATCAGTTTATTTACAATCTGTCTGGTGGCTCGATGAAGATTGTGGCAATAATAATAGTAAGCTGAATGTCACTTTTAACTCCACCGTAGCCGGTCCCAAGCCCGGGTGAGAGAGGAGGAGGGTTGTGCGAAGGGCTAGCATCCCTATCCGTAAAAAAAGCCTTGCTACAAAAACACGAACAAAGATAAAAATGCCAAAATCCAAAAAGAGCGGGCACAGCTGGGGACAGTTGGAGAGATTGGCGCAGGACCGGGATGCCTAGAGAGACTTGGTTCGTGGCCTATGCCCCAGATGGGACGACAGGCGATGATGATAATGAATGTCACTGAATTCAGAATTGAATTGTCTATTATTTGATGGACTTAATGTCAGGACAAAGGATTGAGTTATCTTCAGTTTTAAAAAAATGGTCCACGTATTGCAAACAGAAAGAAGGAAAGCACTGGGTACAGATAAAGATTTAAAAATATTATTGATATAATTTTAGTATTAAAATCACCAATCAAAGTCAACAAATTTACTAACAACAAATGCTCATAAAATATTGGTTAAAGTGGATAAAAATTTTAAATTAGATCTGACCTATTTCCCCACTCAATACAGCAAACACTGTCAATAATCTGAGTGAGGGCAACACATCATCTAACCAGATCTAAGGAAAACTTCAACAACACACAAAAAGGGAATACTTCAGCCACCATCAAGATAAGTACAGAGAAAGTCTTTAACAACACCCATCATTTTGAATATGAACATACGATTCAATTGGAATATACACAAAACTAATCAATACAATATGTTATTTAATACCATATGCCATTAAATATATTATCTAAGTTCCATAAATTGTGCAGTGTCTTACCTAACAATCTTTCGATATCATCAATGATGATACAGTGTCTTACCTAACAATCTTTCGATATCATCAATGATAATACAGTGTCTTACCCAACAATCTCTCGATATCATCAATGATAATACAGTGTCTTACCCAACAATCTCTCGATATCATCAATGATGATACAGCTGAGTGGTGACTTGTAGGCATCATCAAATATCTGTGGCCAGGAAATAAAATAATCTGGAAATTATTTTGGAACAGAATGGAACTCACTGCTTAAATTCTGCACTCAGATGTTTATCAGTTTACAAGTGATTCATTGACTTTCATTTTTGTCTACTAGGTCAGTGCTTCTCAAACTTTTTAGTATGGCGGACCGGCAGGAATTTTTTCCATTGCACCAGGGACCGGTGCATTATTTTCCCTGCACTGACAATTTTTTCTGTCCTTTTTTTTTAGAACATCTGCGGACCGGCAGCGGATGGCCCACGGACCGGCACTGGTCCGTGGACCACCACTTTGAGAAGCACTGTACTAGGTAACCACAAAACTTCCTACATGTTTTCAATCAGTGATTATTTTTTTAAATTTCTGCTTGTTTAACTACTGTATTAAAATCTGAGATTAAACTCAACTAATGAATGACTATAAAGCCAGGCAAACAAATATGTTGTTCAAATTGAACACACCTTCTTGATGACCTGACATTTGGCAGCTTCCGTGTAGCCAATCATATTTTCTGGTGAGCACAACTTGAGGAATGGAAGATCAGACTCCTTTGAAATCTTAGCCGCAAGGGCAGTTTTACCAGAGCCAGGGGGACCTGCAGAGAATACAGCATATCTTGTTGAGTTACTTTTGAAAATAAACTGCAGTTAAAATGAGTGATGTAAAAACCTGTAGCTACAAAGCTTAATGTTGCTTCTCATGTTCCACTAGGCATAGGAGCCTTGAGGGTGTTAAGTTACCTTCTAAGAGCAAGGTCACGAGAGATATCTGGTCACTGTTGTTAAGTTACCTTCTAAGAGCAAGGTCACGAGAGATATCTGGTCACTGTTGTTAAGTTACCTTCTAAGAGCAAGGTCACGAGAGATATCTGGTCACTGTTGTTAAGTTACCTTCTAAGAGCAAGGTCACGAGAGATATCTGGTCACTGTTGTTAAGTTACCTTCTAAGAGCAAGGTCACGAGAGATATCTGGTCACTGTTGTTAAGTTACCTTCTAAGAGCAAGGTCACGAGAGATATCTGGTCACTGTTGTTAAGTTACCTTCTAAGAGCAAGGTCACGAGAGATATCTGGTCACTGTTGTTAAATTACCTTCTAAAAGCATGGTCATAAGAGATATCTGGTCACTGTTGTTAAGTTACCTTCTAAGGGCATGGTCACGCGAGTTATCTGGTGACTGTTGTTAAGTTACCTTCTAAGAGCAAGGTCACGAGAGATATCTGGTCACTGTTGTTAAGTTACCTTCTAAGAGCAAGGTCACGAGAGATATCTGGTCACTGTTGTTAAGTTACCTTCTAAGAGCATGGTCACGCGAGTTATCTGGTCACTGTTGTTAAGTTACCTTCTAAGAGCAAGGTCACGAGAGATATCTGGTCACTGTTGTTAAGTTACCTTCTAAGAGCATGGTCACGCGAGTTATCTGGTCACTTTTGTTAAGTTACCTTCTAAAAGCATGGTCATAAGAGATATCTGGTCACTGTTGTTAACTCATTCGCTACTAAGTGCAATAACCAAAACACCCCCTGAAATACTAAGCAAAGGGAGATTACTCTCAAAAACATGCACCCCCATGTTAAATAAAAATATTTTTAAACACCTAAATGAAATTTTAAAATAACAAGACACACACCAAAAAAAAACCAGAAAATTGGATGAGCTTTTAAAAAATGTATAGGGTGATGCACTTTTATTCACAAATATATTTGAAATAAATCTTGAAAAGTGTTTTTTGAAAATTTACATGGCTGTTTTGGGATGCGACCTCCGTTGTTTGTCACCTCTTGTTTTATTTTTTTGTCACATGAAACTTTGAGAAAAATCTTATCCACTGACCAATACAATTTTGTAAATTGGTTACTTGAGTCTAATCATAATGTTGATGTAGAGGAATTTATATATGTCCTTATTAGTAAACTCCTTCCACTGGGTGTCTTTCTTACCCTTGGCTGTTTGCTGCAGTTCAGCGTATCTGTTTGTTTCAGCAACTAACAACTCTATCATGGCAGAGTTCATGAAAAGTACGAAGTAGTCTATGACAGTGCTTCTCAAAGTGGTGGTCCGCGGACCAGTGCCGGTCCGCAGAAGTTACCAAGAAAGGACATTTCGCTACCACGTCAGTACAGGGAAAATAGTTCACCGGTCCCTGGTGCAATTGAAAAAATTCCTGCCGGTCCGCAATACTAAAAAAGTTTGAGAAGCACTGGTCTATGAGACTGCGGTCAATAGGGAGAAAATGATTTCCCCTGTAATTTCATTTAAATTCTATAGCTAGTATGTAACACTATTCAAATTGTCTGACCAAGATTCAGTGACAGTATCTCCTTCATTTCATAACTCTCGTTAGTGTCACTCTCACTCTGATTAGAGTTAATTATGATCAGTATCACTATCACTAATTTCAACATCTGATTCCTCATTGTTTAAATTATTAACTGCTGCATAATTTAAACGTTGAAGCAGCAATTAAAGAGTCAAGTAAATGAAAGGCCATTGTATAAGAATATTCAGAAACCACACAATCAAATTTCACCAAATACAGTCCGACTTCTAAGCCACACAACTTTTGAACTGTAAATGACATAAACATCAGTTTTTTAAAAACGAAATCAGCTATGTTTCTACTTTTTAAAAAGCCGAGAGCTATTCGCACGGTAACAATGCTTCTCGCGGGATCATTTTTTTTATATGTGCATTGCTAGACGCCATGTCGCATTTGGGCGCATTAGTAGCGAGGGGGGTATGTAGCATTCAGTCGCATTAGTAGCGAATGAGTTAAGTTACCTTCTAAGAGCATGGTCATAAGAGATATCTGGTCACTGTTGTTAAATTACCTTCTAAGAGCATGGTCATAAGAGATATCTGGTCACTGTTGTTAAGTTACCTTCTAAGAGCATGGTCATAAGAGATATCTGGTCACTGTTGTTAAATTACCTTCTAAGAGCATGGTCATAAGAGATATCTGGTCACTGTTGTTAAGTTACCTTCTAAGAGCATGGTCATAAGAGATATCTGGTCACTGTTGTTAAGTTACCTTCTAAGAGCATGGTCATAAGAGATATCTGGTCACTGTTGTTAAGTTACCTTCTAAGAGCATGGTCATAAGAGATATCTGGTCACTGTTGTTAAGTTACCTTCTAAGGGCATGGTCATAAGAGATATCTGGTCACTGTTGTTAAGTTACCTTCTAAGAGCATGGTCATAAGAGATATCTGGTCACTGTTGTTAAGTTACCTTCTAAGAGCATGGTCATAAGAGATATCTGGTCACTGTTGTTAAGTTACCTTCTAAGAGCATGGTCATAAGAGATATCTGGTCACTGTTGTTAAGTTACCTTCTAAGACCATGGTCATAAGAGATATCTGGTCACTGTTGTTAAGTTACCTTCTAAGAGCATGGTCATAAGAGATATCTGGTCACTGTTGTTAAGTTACCTTCTAAGAGCATGGTCATAAGAGATATCTGGTCACTGTTGTTAAGTTACCTTCTAAGAGCATGGTCATAAGAGATATATGGTCACTGTTGTTAAGTTACCTTCTAAGAGCATGGTCATAAGAGATATCTGGTCACTGTTTTTGATCTGTGAGACCACCAACTCTCCATCGGTCAACACTCTGTGGACTGGTTCCCCCCAGACCAGGATACCCTGGCCCAGGAACACATCAAGCTCTTCCTTACTGCTTCCAAAAGCCTTGAAGATGACATAGAAATATTGCAAGATGACATAGAAGTATTGCAAGATGACATAGAAGTATTGCAAGATGACATAGAAGTATTGCAAGATGACATAGAAGTATTGCAAGATGACATAGAAGTATTGCAAGATGACATAGAAGTATTGCAAGATGACATAGAAGTATTGCAAGATGACATAGAAGTATTGCAAGATGACATAGAAGTATTGCAAGATGACATAGAAGTATTGCAAGATGACATAGAAGTATTGCAAGATGACATAGAAGTATTGCAAGATGACATAGAAGTATTGCAAGATGACATAGAAGTATTGCAAGATGACATAGAAATATTTCACAACAAATAATAATTTAATTATGAAAGAAGTCATTTACTTATTAATTTTTTTTTAAACTTTGAATTCTTCTTTCCAGCCACTATTTTGAAAAATCCCCTGGCAACACGATTAAAACAATGTGAAAAACAACATCTAGATATTCAATGTTAGGTACATTGAAAATAGGCCGCGGGATCTAGATTATCACAGAACCATAATGCACCAGTAGGGATATAACTATTCACCCTTAATTGAAAACATAGACTCCAGCTTGTAGGCTGATAACCTACATGTATTAAATGATTTTGAAATTTTCTGAAGATGCCCCGATGACAAATATTTATATTATTGTAACCTTTGGGTGATTGAAACAAACATAACAGCAACTACCGAAAATGAACCCAAGATTAAAACAGTTCTTCAAATAAAAAATATAGTCTTACAGGTTTGATGTCATGCTGAAGGGCATGTAAGAAATCAGCTCTGGTAATCTTCAGTCTCTCAATGGCTTCTGTGTCCACCTCAACTTTGGATGTAGCCTGGTCATCATTGAACATAATAGAGTTATTACAGTTAAACTATACTCTAGGGAATTGTTATGAACAAATACTCAAATTAGTCAAGAGAGTTGGATTTCTCTAAAATTTCAAAGTAAACTAAACAATTAACAAATTTTGAAGACCCTAGTGCTAAAAGTGTTCAAGCATTCACCTTTTTTTCAAATTTAATCTTAACAGTGAACTTATAACATCTGATTTAGACCAATCTACTGTATCAATTTGAAAACAATACAATGTCCTTTGGTCAAATTTTTTAACAGCCCAAAAAATTAAAATGCAATCATCTAAGAGACAAAAAATAAATCAACGCTTGATTATCTAAAATGTGCATTTTGCGACTTAAGTACTTTTAGCACTAAGCTACTAATTTATACTTTTTTAAAAAATACAACAATCAAATGATAACAACAAAAGTGTTTGCTGAATTAACTAAAATTTAACAGGAATAGTCTATAAAAAATAAAAACTTGAATCTGCCTTTAAACACGTGCCCCAAAAACTAGAACATGCTTTTAAAACACTTGCCCCAACGACTAGAATCTCCCTTTTAACATGTGCTCCAACAACTAGCATCTGCCTATAAAGAATTGGCCCAATGTTTACCTTTATCAGCCTGTTCATTGCTGTGGACTGGGCAGCTCTAACCAGACCCTCAATCTCAGCACCACTGAAGTTCTTGGTGACACTGGCCAGCTCAGCAATGTTTACATCAGAGCCCAGCTTGCTGTTGTTTCTCATGGTCTCGGTGTGAATGTTGAGAATCTGCGTGCGGCCATGCTCGCTGGGCAGTCCGATCTCCATCTGGACCTCCAGTCTGCCTGGTCTGGTCAGGGCTTCATCAATCATGTCCTTTCTGTTGGTCATACCTGGTCAGGGAGCAATGATATCATGTGTGAATGTCAAGCTAACAAAATCCTTTACACTTTAAAACAAAGAAAACACAAATAGACTAAGGTAACAACTAAATCTACATGAAGTAGAATGGATCACTATTTTATTACTACCTCGCATCTCATCCTCTAAAATGGCAGTTTAAACATTAATCTTTCATTTAGCTGACTAACATTGATCAAATATAACACTTACAGGTATACTAACATTGATCAAATATAACACTTACAGGTAAACTAACATTGATCAAATATAACACTTACATGTATACTAACACTGATCAAATATAACACTTACAGGTAAAGGTAATTACAAGAAGTTAATGGTCTTTAGTATAAAATTTTTAAAAACATTTTGTTGTTGAAAATATCAATGACATGGTAAAAATATATGTGCACTAGGTGAGTAGAATGCCAACTCACTAGGTGAGTAGAATGCCAACTCACTAGGTGAGTAGAATGCCAACTCACTAGATGAGTAGAATGACAACTCACTAGGTGAGTAGAATGCCAACTCACTAGGTGAGTAGAATGACAACTCACTAGGTGAGTAGAATGCCAACTCACTAGGTGAGTAGAATGACAACTCACTAGGTGAGTAGAATGCCAACTCACTAGGTGAGTAGAATGCCAACTCACTAGGTGAGTAGAATGACAACTCACTAGGTGAGTAGAATGCCAACTCACTAGGTGAGTAGAATGCCAACTCACTAGGTGAGTAGAATGCCAACTCACTAGGTGAGTAGAATGACAACTCACTAGGTGAGTAGAATGCCAACTCACTAGGTGAGTAGAATGACAACTCACTAGGTGAGTAGAATGACAACTCACTAGGTGAGTAGAATGACAACTCACTAGGTGAGTAGAATGACAACTCACTAGGTGAGTAGAATGCCAACTCACTAGGTGAGTAGAATGACAACTCACTAGGTGAGTAGAATGACAACTCACTAGGTGAGTAGAATGCCAACTCACTAGGTGAGTAGAATGACAACTCACTAGGTGAGTAGAATGACAACTCACTAGGTGAGTAGAATGCCAACTCACTAGGTGAGTAGAATGCCAACTCACTAGGTGAGTAGAATGCCAACTCACTAGGTGAGTAGAATGACAACTCACTAGGTGAGTAGAATGCCAACTCACTAGGTGAGTAGAATGCCAACTCACTAGGTGAGTAGAATGCCAACTCACTAGGTGAGTAGAATGACAACTCACTAGGTGAGTAGAATGCCAACTCACTAGGTGAGTAGAATGACAACTCACTAGGTGAGTAGAATGACAACTCACTAGGTGAGTAGAATGACAACTCACTAGGTGAGTAGAATGACAACTCACTAGGTGAGTAGAATGCCAACTCACTAGGTGAGTAGAATGACAACTCACTAGGTGAGTAGAATGACAACTCACTAGGTGAGTAGAATGCCAACTCACTAGGTGAGTAGAATGACAACTCACTAGGTGAGTAGAATGACAACTCACTAGGTGAGTAGAATGACAACTCACTAGGTGAGTAGAATGCCAACTCACTAGGTGAGTAGAATGCCAACTCACTAGGTGAGTAGAATGACAACTCACTAGGTGAGTAGAATGCCAACTCACTAGGTGAGTAGAATGACAACTCACTAGGTGAGTAGAATGACAACTCACTAGGTGAGTAGAATGACAACTCACTAGGTGAGTAGAATGACAACTCACTAGGTGAGTAGAATGCCAACTCACTAGGTGAGTAGAATGCCAACTCACTAGGTGAGTAGAATGCCAACTCACTAGGTGAGTAGAATGCCAAATCACTAGGTGAGTAGAATGCCAACTCACTAGGTGAGTAGAATGACAACTCACTAGGTGAGTAGAATGCCAACTCACTAGGTGAGTAGAATGACAACTCACTAGGTGAGTAGAATGACAACTCACTAGGTGAGTAGAATGACAACTCACCAATGACAAGAATATTATTGAGCTGCTCCACGCCATCAAGTTTGGTGAGTAACTGGTTCACCACTGTGTCATGGACTGCAGAGTTACCTGCCTACATATAAGACATTCAAGGTTAATGGCATGTACTGCAGAGTTACCTGCCTACATATAAGACATTCAAGGTTAGTGTCATGGACTGCAGAGTTACCTGCCTACATATAAGACATTCAAGGTTAGTGTCATGGACTGCAGAGTTACCTGCCTACATATAAGACATTCAAGGTTAGTGTCATGGACTGCAGAGTTACCTGCCTACATATAAGACATTCAAGGTTAGTGGCTTAGACTGCAGAGTTACCTGCCTACATATAAGACATTCAAGGTTAGTGTCATGGACTGCAGAGTTACCTGCCTACATATAAGACATTCAAGGTTAGTGGCATGGACTGCAGAGTTACCTGCCTACATTCAAGTTTAATGGCAAGTCTTCCTCTCAGGATACACTAACAAATTTATTCGATCAGATGTGGGCAGTAGGAACCACAATGGAGTGTTGAATGTGGAATGTATGAGACAATTAACACAAAAGTGAAGACAGAACAAAAGTGAAGACAGAACAAAAGTGAAGACAGAACAAAAGTGAAGACAGAACAAAAGTGAAGACAGAACAAAAGTGAAGACAGAACAAAAGTGAAGACAGAACAAAAGTGAAGACAGAACAAAAGTGAAGACAGAACAAAAGTGAAGACAGAACAAAAGTGAAGACAGAACAAAAGTGAAGACAGAACAAAAGTGAAGACATAACACAGACTTATTTACTCCCCCCCCCCAGTAGTTCTCTCAGTAGCCTTCCACCCAATTAACGCTCTTATAGTAGTACAAAACATGATGACAGCGTGAACGCTCTTATAGTAGTACAAAACATGATGACAGCGTGTTCTTACCACAGAGCCTCTGGCCTTACAGATGGCATCTATCTCATCAAATATGATGATGTGAAGTCCACTGGCTGAGCCACACTGAGCAAACAGAATACAGGATAAATTTAAACATTACTGAGGGTAAGATCATCATTCTTATCATTCCATAATGTTTTAGCACCATTAATGTATTTTAAAATACCAGCACACTAAGGTCAAGATATCAGAGAAATGAGAGAGCCAATATATAATACTAATACAAAAACTGAAAGACTTATCTTTACTATTTAATATTTCTTATAAATTGAGAAGATGGTCTAATGACATCATGTTATATCAACATAAAGAATTTTTTTGTTTAAATTGAGTTATCACCCTTTTCTCTTCTTCCTCGGCAGCAGCAAACAGTTTCCTGATGTTGGCCTCTGACTCGCCAACATATTTGTCCAAAATCTGGGGGCCGTTTACTATCTGGGGCTCCCTGGCATTCAACATCTTGCCAATTTGTCTGTTAGGAAAAGGTGAGATTCATAGACAAGGGGAAAAATAAAAATATTATTTTTAAATAAAATCATTGATGCCTAAGTCACAACATATCTATCAATATAAAGAAATAGGTGACAAGGAACTTTATCAAGCAATTTATTGTACATGTATCCAAGTCCACAAAATTCTTACCTTGCCATAAGAGTCTTGCCTGTACCCGGTGGACCATACAACAAAATGCCACGAACATGTTTCATACCTGGGGATCAAATTAATCTTTCATGTTATTTATTACTATTACAAGATAAATCTAATGGAGGTTTTCCATTTTGAAATAATTTCCAAAAATAATCAGATGTCCTTAAATTTTTAATGTCTGGTCAAATCACGTACCTAACCGTTCAATGACCTCTGGTCAAACCACTTACCTAACTGTTCAATGACCTCTGGTCAAACCGCATACCTAACTGTTCAATGACCTCTGGTCAAATCATGTACCTAACTGTTCAATGAACTCTGGCCAAACCACGTACCTTACTGTTCAATGACCTCTGGTCAAATCACGTACCTAACTGTTCAATGACCTCTGGTCAACCACGTACCTAACTGTTCAATGACCTCTGGTCAAACCACGTACCTAACTGTTCAATGACCTCTGGTGGGAAGACCCTTGAGGCAAAAGCTCGTCTAAAGATTCCACTAAACTCATCATCCAGGCCGCCAATGCCCAACTTTGTGAAGTCCCAGTCGGGGTTGATGATGGATGTATGGGACATTTTACTGACAAGATTATAGGAAATACATTCATGCTTGTGTTTACTGACAAGATTATAGGAAATACATTCATGCTTGTGATCATCTTATGTATAAATGGAATAGGGAAAAATAACAGGTTTATAACTATAAATAATAGGTTTATAACTATATTTTTTTATTAATCAAATTTAAATTATTTTTATTAATGCATCAATAAAATAAAGTTTAAGTAAAGAATTTGGAATTTATTTTTTAATGATAATTGTCTGGGGGTTATTTTGAATTAAAGAGTGTTTGTGCAAAACTTTTGTTATATATCATACATACCCTTTAGATTTTCCAATAAAACTGAGAAGAGAACCTTCAGCTTTCTCAAAGATTATGACAGAATTTGGTGGTAAAACGCCAAATCGAGCCTGAGAAAATAACAATGAATCGTTACTGAAATAAAACTGCTTTCCCCCCTTTACTTAACAAATTTGTAACATCCATATTTATCAGTAATCCCTGAGCTTAAGTACTTTTAAATAATATGGACACTTAATTATTCTTCCTCTATTTATTTAGGCCCACAATCAGTATTCTTATCATTATGGTTCCCTTTCATCAAAAACTTTGAGGTTTAATTTGATTTTTAAAACATTATATTAAATAATGTTGTAACTCACAAGAAAAAAATATTTGTTTAAAAGAATGGTTTTTAAATGATCAATTTCATTATGTCATGTGCATTTGTTACTAAACGTAAAAGGTGTTTGTCGTGGCATCTCTGAGTTCAATAATTTGTAACTCAATTCAAATTACTATTGTGGCACAACTTACAGGTTTTGGAATACTAGACAAGTTTCCCTTGGCATCAACTTTTGGCAGGCCCAGAACTGATAAGGAAAATAAGTCAATTTATCAACATAAATGTGTATAAGATCTAAGCACACAATATATTCATGTACCATAGTATTCACTCAGAAGTATGTCTCCCCCTACCAAGTTCAAGGTCAAATAAAATTATTGTGATCTTTTTAATGTTATGTGTCATATACTACAAGTAACCCAATGTGATCTGTTGAGAATCAAATATAAATAATTAAGTAGTGTGAAGCCTCAAAAAACCTTGAATGTTCTTCACTTTGGCAGAAAACAATTTCTTGTCATATTTGAAAACTAAAAGTTGCTCTTCCGTAAAAGCCACATTAGTAAATTCTTGGGAGAATTCTTCAGCCATTTTGTCACTATCAAGAGTTGTAGATTGCTGGCTAGGAAAACAGAAAAAATTCAAATATTATGATAATTGAAACAGTTTAAAATGTTTAGTATGTAAATTAATGTGAAAAATGTATTTAAAAAAAAATTATTAATGGTGAGCAGCCCCATATAAATATTTTAACTTTCGATAAAGAATCAAAATGCACCCCTGATCAATAAATATTTTAGATAGCTACAAATCCCTCTTGAAGAAATAGATAAACAAATGGTACACATTTTCTTTTAAACTACAAGCTAAATCGGTCATAATGATTGTTTACTTTGTACTCTCTATCTTTGCCTTTGTACTATTTTTTAGGCAAGAGTTACCGGTATTTTTTTAAAAAATTCTTTGGTAAACAGTGACGAAAGCGCATACATTAAAATTCGTTGTTAAAAAAAATTTGTAAAGCAATTTATTAAAACGTTCAAAACAATAAATAAAATGATTAAATAAGGTACGTGCAGATGTTTAATAATATATTATAGCTTCTGGTAGTGCAGACGAATCTTGTAGAATGTAGAAAAGGACCTTGATGATCTACAATAACAACACCGATATTCAACCCATGCGGAAATATGTTAATTACCTGCTCGTAAGCAGACCCCAAAGATTTTGTCCAAAAAAGGTCGGCTAGCGAATGAGGATATACGGTATTTACTATTTGTAAATAAAAACCCCAAAAATGACATCATCTCAAAGAAATTTCAAAATGAAATTATGGTTTTAAATTCCTTAGCCTGGCTGTGATAATAATTACATACATGTTATATATCATAAATAATGAAACCCACAATAAATATCAATACAGATGGTTATTTTACTAGATACACTTTGCCACATACAGTGAACTTGCTTTAAACATTTTAAACTGTAGTAAAAGTAAAAGCCTTGTCTTCTAGAAAAAATCTACATGAAAAGGTTTTAATGGTTAATCTGGAATTTTGTGTCTTAAAATGTGTCTGTTGCGTAGGTTAAAGAACAAAACAATAGATATTGAAAGTTCATAGCTGGCATATCAAAGTGACCAGCTAAATTCAGTCTGAAACACAGCTGACATATCAAAGTGACCAGCTAAATTCAGTCTGAAACACAGCTGACATATCAAAGTGACCAGCTAAATTCAGTCTGAAACACAGCTGACATATCAAAGTGACCAGCTAAATTCAGTCTGAAACACAGCTGACCACATTATCTACAGCTGAACCTATAACTGTAATTACAAATGTGCATGTTTGAAAACCCCCCTTCCCCCCACACACACAAAATAGATTGTAGGCATTATGTGTAATTACTTTTAAATATTTTTGTCCAGTTGGGTTTGATGGAAACATAGAAGCATAAAAAATATAATTGAACGAACACTAAAATTAACCCTACCCTTTTTTGGAAAAGAAATCAACCTCAACAGTGATGGTACTTATGCTTTCGGTATTTGGTTTGAAATCATAACGTTCAACTTTCAACTCAGCTCCCAACATGATGTCTGCCCACTTGCGCTAGGGAAATAAATCATTGACAAGGCTGTTGAGACTCTTGGAAGGCTAGCAAGTTGTAATCTTGAAAGAATATTGTTGGGTTGGGAGGATCATGTTTGAACATGAACTTATGAATGGAACTGAAGGAAAGGAGTACAGAATGTTAGGCAAAGACTTGCAATAATCTGGCAATGGAGGAAAGGAGCAATGTTATTAGAATCAGCAAACATTTAGAAGGAAAGAGAAGTAAATAGGTCATTTGTAACTATTGATTGTTGAGCAAGTCTTCTAACAATAAAACACATAGCAGTGAGAACTGAACTTATTTTTTACGTGCTGCCATTTTCTATCTTAAAAGCATGTCACTAAATACCCCTACAATCTACAAACTATGTTGAATTGGTTTTTGTTGTTTTTTTTTATTTAAAAAATTAATATAAACATATTTTTTAGTGAGGAAGCTCATCTTTCCCTACATCTCAAACATTTGTTGCTATGATTCTAAACTTGAGATTACAAAGCATTTGTATTTTTAAATTTTATAAAACATGAAGAAAAAAAAGTAATATCCATCTAAATTTTAAAAAAATAATTAAAAAAACAATACATCACAATCAGATTGATATAATAAATATTCAAACTATTGTATTCTTGACATAATAATGCTTAACAATTTTTACATAAAATTAAACATACATGTGCTGCATTGAAGCCCATTTCTCTTGGACGCTTCATGGAGGCATGTTGCTGTATAGAGAAAATAAAGTGCCTCTTACTGTCAGCCAAAGTAATTGACACATGTCTGAAAGATAATGTGTAATATATTGATTCATTTATTCAGGGGGGTTGTAATGTGTCATAAGACACTTATATACATATATATGTATTGACTATGGAATATTTAACTTATTAATTTCCAATACATTGAAGTAAGTGGGTCTCTGTCATTGAGATAACTTGAAAATAAAACTGTTAGCATCTTGTGAAACTGATAACAATAATAATAATTCTCTACAAATCTCTGTACAATAAAAACACATTTTTTTTTAAAAAAGCTATTGTTACTTACTTGACACCTGGAAGTTCACTTTCATGGACTATGACACGATTTCTAATGGAAAGCTCCTCATCAGGACATTTGGCTGCTTTAAAGATCTTTAAATTAAAAAAAAAGTGGCCATTAAAATAAAAACTATGCATCCTACACTTATCCATTAATAATTTTAAATGTTACTTGAGAATATTTAAAAATTGACAAGAGTAACATTAAATGTTAAATCACTAAACCTAGAAACACAACAGGATAGAAGAACAAAGAGCAAAATAGTAATTAGTAACTTTGAAATAAAACACAATGATAATTCAATACAACCCTCGGAAAGACACAGGGATAATGGTACACCACTACCAATAGCTAATGGCTTTTGGTACTCTTCTATTTTTACGCTGATTTTCATAATTGTAAAGCAGACTTTTAAGCATGTAACTAAGGTATAAAGGTTAAAAATAAACTAAATAGTCCATTGGTTCCTTGCTCATGCTTTGCCTTTACTACAGAATCGGCCTTGCAGCCTCCCAGGCCAAAAAGATCATTCATGAAAAAACTTCATCTTTAGAAATTAGTTGTTTTTCGTGAATGAAAAATTAGTTTGCATTTATTAAATTACTATTTGTTTATTTTTCTTTGACTTTGATAATGTTGGTTTCAGTTGATTAAATTATTTTAATATTTTATGCAAACCCAGCAATTTATCAGTGATCAGTAAGATAATTACTAATTAGCAGTGCTTTTTTTTCTTGTGTAACAAACATACTGGAACGGCGTTCCGGCACCTTTTTTCCACATATTTTTTTATTACTGAATTTACTAGCTGGAATGTTTTTAATTTATTAAACGCATTATTACGAACTAAACCAAACCATTTGGTAAAAGGTCATTCTCTTTTTGTGCAGCCAAACAACGGATACCATTGCACACCCGGAGTATTTCATCTACCAATTCCTTCAAGACTGCACTTAAGACACATCTTTTCAAAATTTATTTTCAAAATTAAAGAAACACCATTTCTTTTTAATGATTAACGTTGCTTATGTGTATTGTACTGTTATTTATGTGGTTATTATGCAGAGAATATATATTTAAATTATTATATGTATGTTATTATCTCCATGTAAAGCGCTGTGAGCCCGGCTCCTTGCAGGGAAACAGCGCTATAAAAATTACCAATTTATTATTATTATTATTATATGTTGTATTATTTTAGCTACAGTGGCACCCGCTTAAGTCGACGGCCTCGGGGTATGAAAAATGGCGCCGAGATAACTGATCACCGAGTTAAACGAAAACCAATATGGCTGCAAAATATTAACATGCGCTTGAAATTTCTTTATAATTATATATATGATGTGCGTTAATTAGTGATGGGACGATTAATCGGAATCGTATCGGAATATCGAGACCCTAATAAATTCTTCACTCTTTCCTAAGGTTGTTAAATATAACGTAATGGGGGTGAGACTGCAATCAATTTAAATAATTTAAATATAACCCAGGGTTCCCACTCAGTCGGGAATTCTTAAAATAATTTTCCCGGTCTTGAAAGTCGGGAAATAGTCGGGAAAAGTTATGACTAGTCGGGAATTTATATATATATATATATTTTTGCCGAAGTAGATGACTTTGATTACGTCTCTGTGGTCATGTTTCAATTCAATTTAATTTTTTTAAAGTTACCAGTTTATAAATTTTTTAAATCAATTTTAACAATAATCTGAGTGGACCTGCATAATATCGTTAGTTAATCATTAGTTAATTATAATTAATTAGTAACACTATGGATTTAGCTGATATTAAACTATTATTAACCGTTCCAGTGCACTCAAACTTTGTATTTTTATTCTATATATTATAAAGTACATTTATTAACTTTCATTCATAATTGGACGAGGCTCTGTAATTAAAAAGGCTAGTTATTATTCTCCCCAAAAACTAGCATTGTACCTGTAATCATCATAAATCAATTAAGTTAATTTAATAAAGCATGCAAAAGCGAAAGACGATATAATATTAATGGAATAGCATAGAAATTTTAAAGTGAGACTCTGTAACAGTGAGTAATATTAAACAGAATAGATAAGACAGGCATGGGTGGGGGAATAATAATATGTTTCTGGGAAAGAGCCTGCTTGAGTGTTTGCAAACATCCTCACTAGTGTTGTAAAACAAACAAACAAACAAAACACAAAAATAAAAAAATAACTAACCCCCCCAAAAAATATTTAAAAAAAAACATAAGTAAGACCGTCCTGGGATTCGATCCGCATACCATTATGCTTCATGGAACTAAGCTACGACTAACCACTCACCTAGAGAAGCTGACGATTTATGTGCGTTATTTTAAAATTATAAGAGTTATCATTAATTGGACACAAATCATTTTTTTTATGGCAGTGCTACTTTAAAACTTCAGTAATCATGAAATTTTAATTTGTATTAGCATATAAATTACACATTTTAGCCAAAATCGAGTAATATCGGCCTTTATTTTGTCTACACTGGGCGCGTTTTTTTTAAAACGTGACCAGCCCCTAGAAGACGCATGCGCCGACGACCCGTGCGGATAATAAACGGCATTATCCCCACGGCCAAACCCGTGCGAATAATCACTTCGTTTGAGAATCTCCACCCCACCCCTTTTTTCCTTTGCATTTTCGCTGGTTTTCAAAATCCCCGCCTCACTAAAAAAAAATTTGATAGTCTCCATCCTTCCTCCCCCCACCCCCTCCCTTAAAAGTTGCGTTTGGCACTAATTTTTCCCTAGGTCACGTACCTTAGCGACAAAGATGGCGCGCGGAAATAACCCTATTTTGGGCCCGGCCTTTATAACGATAATTTAACAATAAAAATATTAAAGTTAAAGACTTTACTTTACTTAATTGGATTGTTTGTTATTAGTACTCTTTAAGTTAAAGAGTACTAATAACAAACAATCCAATTTTGTATTACTTGCAACTTACCATAGGTTGCGACATCTTATTCTGTGACAGCTTCTTAATTGAGTAGATTAAATTATTAAGGCCTACTAACCATCCTTATAAATATATAATTTTAGGATATGTCATTTCTGTATACGTCTGTTGTTTTGACAAATTATCCTACAGGACAGTGCTGCCAGTGACAATTTTGGGAAAAACCTAGCCAACACGTCGAAAAAAACCTGATCGAAAAAAAACCTAGATCCGAAAGAAAAAACCTAGACACGCAAAAAATAAACAAATATGACGTCATAAAGCCGTATTTCCTATTTGAAAATTAGATTGTTTCAAATCATTACACGCTTTTATTTGATTGTCATTTAAGTGTGTATTTAATGTGAGCTACAGTCTAATATCGTAACTCACGCCAAAAACGTCAGTAACTAAAACAAAGATAACTTAATACAACCCTCAGATAGACATAAGGATAAAAACACCTTTCTTATTCCGTATGCAAGAACAAACACATACAAGTTTTCCTTCTTCCCGTCCGGAATTCGGGCGTGGAATGGGTTGCCTGAAGAATCCAGGAAAACCAACACTTTATCAACATTTAAATCTCTAATAAAAATGCAGGACTAAACACAAACCATAGATAAGCGTAGGACGCAATAATCTTCTGTATAGACGGAGCGTCTGTAAACAGATAAGATAACTAAATTGTAAGCAATCAAATATTTAAGAGGATCTTTCGTTTCAAGATGCGCGTTTTTGATGTGACGTCACAGTTCTTAAACATCCCCCTCCCCCTTGTCACACATATCACTAAAGTATGACCCCCCTCCCCGCTCCCCCCAGATGCATGTCGTCATTTATGGACGGCCCCTAAGGTACCAGTATGTTCTACATAAATACTTGTAAAATATACTTACATCTGCTTAATTCATCACTTATGTCATCTTCCTTATAAATGACAATCTTATCAGCATTCTTGGAATCATTCTTATTTTATCTATTACAGACGCTCCTCTTATACAGAAGATTATTGAGTCCTGCCCTTAACCATTGTTTATGTCTCATCTTTTATTTTTATTTGAATTTTAATGTTGATAGAGTTTTGGTTCTCCTCGTTTGATCAGGCAACCCTTCCACGTCCAAATTCCGGACGGAATGAACGACAATTTGTATGAGTTTGTTCTTGTATACGGAATAAGAAAAGTGTTATTTTAACTATGTCTATCTGATGGTTGTATTAAGTTATCTTTAGATTATACCATGTATACGTGGGAGAATATTCTCTCAACGCAGGCAGAAGCAAATGGTAGAGCTGTTAAGTTTGTCATGTTGTCGAATACAAATTGAATATTTTGGCTCATTCCAACTGTTTTATCTTTTACCAAATTTCTTCAGACAGATGGGACCGCAGCAGCGCCACCTTTCGAATTTAGCGGGATAAAGCCATAGATATCATAATGTAACATGACAGAGCAGCTGTAAAAAAAACTGTTGCCACCTAATGCTTAATACTATTTTTGAAAAACCGAATTTATTTAGGATATTAATTGCACATATTTATTAATTTTTGTACTTTAACATATTTTATTTATTTTTTAAAAAGAAAAACCTAGATCATGGCTATTTTTAAAATAAAAAACAAAACCTAGACAAGGTCGAAAAACACCTAGATCTAGGTTGAAAAAACTAGCGCTGGCAGCACTGCTACAGGAACAGGAAATCGTTTTTGAAATGGTCTCTTTACCGAGATCACAGTTTAAACAGATTTTTCAGAGGAAAATCCTTATAAAAAGAATAATTAAATAACAACGTTAATTTTCATAACAAAATACTTTTTAAAATCATTTGTTTAAATGAGAAATAGATTTAATTTTTTTTAAACCGATAATCGAACATTGTTTAAATAATGGGCCTACAACTTAAATTCGTAGTCGCAAAGTAAAAATAATTTAAATACCGTAAACAATTGATATCTTGTCTTAGTTGTTAATTAATGGTGTTAAGACAGTTAAGACGCTCCTTCTTGTACAGAAGATTATTGCGTCCTACTATATATAGACAATTTATTTATGTGTAATGTTTCTGAAACTTCAGTACCCACGAATTTACTTTTTATCACTGAATTTGAAAATGTTAAAATAATGATATACAAACGTTTTAAAATACTTTTCAGTGCATTTCTCATATAGCAACCAATGAATTTAAACGTATTTTTAAAATATAAATTTTAAATTTTACAATATTTTTTTTCTATATTTGCCTGTAAGTGGATTAAAATTGCTGAGCATTTTCGGGAGCCTTATAAATTTAATTACGGTACGTTCGATCCATCTGAAATTTTGATACGATGCATTGTTAGGTGAGACGGGTCCGTGTGCCAAGTTTCAGCTCGATCGGATCACGGGAAGTGGGTCATTTTTTACTTTTGTTTTTCCGCCCGCCCAGAGACAGACAGAGAGAGATGACGACAGAGACGGCCGTGAATTTAATATAAGGGATTTAATAAAAACAAACCCGTAAAAACAAAGTTTTTGACTATAAATCCCTTATATATGAGTCATAATTAAAAGTATTGATCATCTTCAAACGCGACAAACATTTACAGACTGTATCTGCCTTAACTCAACTTTGCTGTATAACCGGGGGGGGTGGGAGAGGGGAAAGGTCTGGTCACCGATCGCTTGACCGAGCTCAGCGTGACACTTAAAATGTAAACAAAAGCACGCCGGTACTTCGATGGGTCGCGTCAACGTGTCAACTCAAACTCTCACGTGGAAAAAAACAATAACAAACAGTGAATTTGAATTACATACGTTATATAAGGATAAACTAAAAATGCATAAATTACGGTACGTTCGATCGATCTGAAATTTTGAAACGATGCATTGTTAGGTGAAACGGGTCCGTGTGCCAAATTTCAACTCGATCGGATCACGGGAAGTGGGTCATTTTTGACTTTTGTTTTTCCACCCGCCCAAGACAGAGAGAGAGAGAGATGACGACAGAACGACAGAGACGGCAGTGAAGTTAATATAAGGGATTTAATAATAATAAAAATGACTCACTTTCCGTGAAGCCATCGAGCTGAAATTCGGCACATGGACCCGTGTCGCCTAACAATGCATCGTACGTACCGTAATTAAATTAATGCATTTTTAGTTAATCTCTATACAACATATGTAATTCAATGTCACTGTTTTTTATTGTTTTTTTTCCACGTGACAGTTCAGTCTCGCGTTGACGCCACCCGTCGATGCCCACACTCCCTCCCGTCCCTTCCCCCATTTTTAAAGCCAGGGATATCACTCGTTGTCAGTCTGTAAATGTGTGTCGCGTTTGAACATAATCAATACTTTTAGTTATGTCTCATATATAAGGGATTTATAGTCAAAAACGTTTTTTTACGGGTCTTTTTTTTAAATTATGAAATCCCTTATATTAACTTCACCGCCGTCTCTTTCTCTCTCTCTCTCTCTCTCTCTCTGTCGTTCGTCGTCGGGCAGAAAAACAAAAGTAAAAAAATGACACACTTCCCGTGACGCTATCGAACTGAAATTTTGCACATAGACTCGTGTCACCTAACAATGCATCGTATCAAAATTTTAGATCGATCGAATGTACCGTATTAAATTAATGCATTTTTAGTTTATCTCTATAAAGCTATCTGTAGCAGTCGATATTGTTTACATTTTACGGGTCACTTGACTTCACGCCAGCGACCGGTGAACACATCTCGTGTTTTAACCAGGTAAACCACCTGGAGTTGAGTTAACGCGTTTACGAATCCCGTTAATGTCCACACCCCCTTCCCCCAGTTTTTAAAGCCAGGGGAGATAATTTCGGTTTCAGTCTGTAAATGTTTGTCGCGTTTGAACATAATCAATACTTTTAGTTATGTCTCATATATAATGGATTTATAGTCAAAAACTTTGTTTTTACGGGGTTGTTTTATTTATCTTCTTCGACTCAGAAAAAGATATTTCTCTGGATCAACTTGCAAACATCATACTAAGAAACAATATGAAAATTCCTTCTACATGAAGTAGTGTTAATTGGACACGATTGTTTAATTCTACATTATGCCCTATACAAATCCTTATAATATGTCAAACTATGTCAAGCTGATCAATATGATAAAACATGGGCCTTACTACGTCTTTCATATTATGAAAATGCTTTGAAAAATGACAACAGTAATGCTCATTTATATTATGTAGACGATCAAAATAAATAATAGTATCTTGAACATTTCAAAATATTTTTGCTGCATCTAAACAACAGGCAACTGCTGCTCTGCCAACACGATTCGGGAAATTACCAGCATGTGAAATATACATTGCATACTTGATCTTCAATATTATTTCCTGCATACCCTTGTATTTGCCACACATTTTGGCAGCATTTTCGTGTAAATTGTCTTGACCCTAACTAAATTATATTGTTCACTAATTTGTAAGGAAGTTTTGTACCATCTTAGCTATACTTTACCCCGTGTGGCTACCCATCTTTAGGAAAGTTAGAAAACGTTTAATAGGTGGCTCATTATCTGGTGAAACATACGTCACAATAACAGTGAGCTGATCAATGGGACTGGTCTGGCGTGGAATGTACACATGGTTTGAAGTTCTTAAATCATCCAAGATTGTTTCTCTTACATCATGTACCATAATTTGGATAAATGCATCACATATTGCAATAGTAAGATGAAATGTGACACATGATCCTTTATTCCCTAATTTTTTTAAAATGGCTTACTAGAGAATGATCGACTTTTGCTATAAGTTCGAGTTATCCAAGTAAATAGCCATTGTGAGGAGAGCAAAATGTTTCCTTATCTCCTCTGAAAGGTAAACCACGCTCTTATCTTATCTTATCTGTTTACAGACGCTCCTTCTATACAGAAGATTATTGCGTCCTACGCTTATCTATGGTTTGTGTTTAGTCCTGCATTTTTATTAGAGATTTAAATGTTGATAAAGTGTTGGTTTTCCTGGATTCTTCAGGCAACCCATTCCACGCCCGAATTCCGGACGGGAAAAAGGAAAACTTGTATGTGTTTGTTCTTGCATACGGAATAAGAAAGGTGTTTTTATCCTTATGTCTATCTGAGGGTTGTATTAAGTTATCTTTGTGTTGTATTTCTAAATTAGAATTAATTGCTTTATGTATGATTACTACTTTGCTCTTGGTTCTTCTATCCTCTAGTGTTTCAAGGTATAATGATTTAACTAATGGTGTTACTCTTGTCAGTTTCGAATATTCTCCAGTAATGAATCTGGCAGCTCTTTTTTGAATTTGTTCTAGTTTATCAATGTTTTCTTTGGTGGATGGGTCCCATACAGAAGATGCATATTCTAGTGCAGGTCTCACCAAAGTGAGGTAGCATTTGTCATAGTACGCTCTGTCATAGTAATTATGACTGCAACAACTCGTTCATATATATCATATTTTCGACTAGTGTCGTTTATCATTTATTTGTTTAGCAGTCCATTGTTGAGCTACGTTTGGTTTTAAGTTATGTTACTGAGGCTGTTCAATAATCTAAAGAAATTTAATAACTTTAAACTACACAGGTGTTGCGCAATTCACAAATTATTTAATTGTATATAACAATAGCTCACTCGAACAATTTTTAGGGGGCCCCCAAGAAAGCTGGGGCCTTAAGTCTTAAGCTTTTCTAGCTTATAGGTAAATCTAGGACTGGTTGCAAAACTAATGTAATACTTTTGCTCGTTTTAATAATAATAATAATAAATTGATAATTTATATCGCGCTGTATCCCAGTAAGAAACTGAACTCACAGCGCTTCACATAAAAAATAACATACATGTAAGTATTTATGCATTCAATAAACATTCATATCCTAACAACCACATAAATGACAGTACGGTACACATAAGCTACGTTTTTAAAGTTAAAAAATGAATAACTTTTTTTAAAAAGTATTTATATGTGCAGATTTAATAGGAACACAAAAAGGAGAATTAAATAAGTAAAATTTGTTTAAATTTAGGCAATTTAAAAAAAAAGATTTTAATATATATAATTTGCTATGTATGTTAGTTCGATCGTAACGCTATGTAATCAGGCAATAAATGATTTGAGAAAGCGCAACGCTAAAATTTAAAAAAAAGCCTTGACAAAAATTACTGCACCAAAAATAACAGTTTACTATTTTCCAACGTCTGCATAAAATTGTTCATTATGGAAATGAGATTTAATTTTTCTCTCTTTGTCTCTAATTTCTCTGATTATTTAATTAATTGATTTCAGCTGAAATATATTTATGTTGAAAACGTCCGTCATTTTTGACCGGTAATACACTAGTATCACATAATTTTAAAAAAAATCTTAATCACTGTTATAATTATAATCATAAGTATAATCAAAATCATATTCATCATCACTAGAATCACTGTAATAAATATCGTTATCGATATCAAAAAGGGCACTTGGAGACCATAACCTGAATGATTGTTGTTCATTCTCGAACTGTAATTTTGGCCCACAACAAGAACTGAACAGCAGTTTGTCCTTAAACATGTTTGGCAGAAGAAGTGCCCGGACTCTTAGCTCTCTGTCTGGTCCTGTTCCTATTGAAGTGGATACGGCGACGAAAGACAATTTTTGTAGTGATATCGGCTGTGAGGAGAATTCCTCCAGAAATGTTAGACTCTCTTTGTGACGTTGGCTCGTGAGATGACGTCTGATGTCCTTGTCCTGGGTTAGTGTTGACACGTCTGAGATGGTCAAATAACAAATGTCTGAAAAGTAACGGGCCAGTTTCACTTGATTGCACAGAAGGGCGAAACAAAACGGTGATATCTTCTTTGGTGCAGAGCGGATCTGTATACCTTAACTCTAAATGCCTAGCAACAATGTCACTTGGTCCCAGCCCGGCTTCTACAAGCCTCTGGACAATGGTCAAACAACCCTTCAGGATAAAATAGAAAAGATTTTGAAGACTCACACATGAAGAACTTGCTCCTCTGTCGATAAGAGACAATAATGAGTCACACACGTCACCACAAGTTGTGTTTTCACGATAGAGTTTGTCAACAAGAATGGAAATAGCGTCTTGTTTGTTGTCTTGGCTACGCATTCTAACATCGGCATTAGCTTCACACAGTAATTTGATTACTGCATCATTTCGGCGTGAGGCAGCTTTCATTAGAACTGTTTCCCCAGCAGCGTTTCGATGATTTACATTCGACCCAACTTCAAGTAAAATTTTCAAAACTGCAAGACAGTTTTCTTTGTAACTGCTACTACTAATAACAGGCAGGAATAACACAGTGTTTCCACTAGCGTCCTCGGCATCCACATCTGCACCATGCTGTAACAAACATTTCAATATGTCTTCATAATGTATCGCTTCGTGGAGCGCTGTGCGACCGTCGTTGTTCTTCTTGTTCACTTCTGCTCCTGCTTCAATTAATATTTCAACATTCTTAAGACATCCAGAATTCACAGCGTCGTGTAGAGCAGTGACGCCCTTACAATCAGCTCTGTTTACCTCGGCTCCAGCTTCCAATAAAACCTTCAACACATTTCTGCATCCTTTTTGTAGCGCTGCAGCCATTAAAGGAGTCTGTCCACTAGAATCTGTATCGTTCACATTTTCTCCATTTCTCAACAGAATTTCAACCATTTTTTTTAAATTTATATGTGATGAAGATTTTTCTGCATTCTCTTCTTGTTCACTTGTTAGTATTATGGGCAAGGGTGGCCAGTATTTCCTCAATTCTCTAAATATAATGTGAGTTAATAAATTTATTCTGCTCTTAATATTGGCCTGCTTGACTTCCGCCCCTCGTCTAATTAACAGTTCCATAACTTCTGGTGTTTGAGCCTTCATTAGTGGAGTTATACCATAATATAAACGGTTAACATCGGGTCCTAAGTCAAGCAGTCTGTTTATAATATCGACGTCACCCAACTCAACAGCTTTATGAAATAGACCTTCATGTTTATTAAGAATGGCAGATCGGCAAATATCTGAAAACTTGCTGATTAAAAATCTCAGAGAATTTAATCTTTTATGTGTTACAGCAATGTTCAGTCCCGACGCTACATCGATTGTCACTCCGTTTTTAATCAATACCTTCACGACATTCACATTGCCACATTGTAAGGCTGTTACTGTTGCAAAGCTCAGACGAGCTATGTCAAAACAATTGTACGTTTTTGCGTAGTTTATTAGAACTTTCAGCAAATCACAGCGACCCTTCTCTGCCACAGCAAATATTGCCTCTGTATATTGGGTGGTCAATAGGAGTTTGTCTGAGATAGCGACATGTTGACACAGCAACTCAACGAGTTCGCAACTGCCAATGTTAACTGCTACCACGAATATTTGCTGAGCTTGGTATGAAGACATTAAATTATATCCAGCGGCTGTTTTAAGAAGTTTTCGAATGATTTCCAATTCAGTTTCACTCACGGGTAATTGTTCCCATGGTTTCCTCTCTATATCTTCCATAAAATCAATCAGTAATCTTCCATCGTTATATAATTGATGAGCAAATATTCCATAATCGATCAAATACCTAACACTGTTTAAATCACGTTCAAACACTGCAAGCCTCAAAGAACTTTTGAAGCCGTTTGCCTCACGCTCAAGAAATGATATGATGCCATTGACATTAAAAGTTGGAGTTGGAGTGTCAAGTCTTTTCGTTACCGATGTTGTGCTTACATTTCTATTTGTTGGTTCTTTGTTTATGTCTTTGTTGACTTCTTTTCCTGACTTGATGAGCAGCCTCAAGGTGTGAAAATCCAGAGCTTCCACGGCTTTCATCCAGCATGTGTAGCCATCTTTATTTCTGTGATTAACATTAACTGATTTCTGCTCTAGCAGCAGACTGACCATATCTTTAGATCCACAGGTTCTAACGGATAAGGTCAAGCCCGAATCACCACGTATGTTTGACGCGTTCACGTCTGCTCCCTTGTTGAGCAGTATCCTAACAATTTCTATGAATCCTCTCTCAACAGCAAGTAGGAGTGGGGTGTAGCCCAGTGCGTCCCTGGTGTTGATTGAAGCACCTTTAAGTAGCAGATGTAGTACAATAAATAAGCGTCCTCTGTCGCACGCCATCAAAAGCCCCTGGTCAAGAGTCGTCTGGTCGAAGTAATTGTGTTCAAAGTTGGATGACTCAATCATTTGGATGACGTCATCTGAGTTACCTGACGAGATGGTTTGATACAGATCACCACACATAGCCTTTAAATAATCATCGGTCATTGAAGGGAGACAACTGTCCATCGTGCCGTATTTCGGTGGTCCTGTGGTTGCACCTGGTTTAAATGAATTATTTACATCGCGGGTTTGAGACCTACACAAATCATTTCCTTGGATCGGTCTATTGCCAAGTCTCGATTTAGATTTTCTAGATGTGTGTTTCTTTGGCATCGTAAATCTGGAAAGGTAAGACACTATTAGTTTAAGTCAGTAATAGCTTTAAATGTAACTATTTTATTTTCATACCTTAACTATAGACTCTTGGTTAAATCTAATGCTGAATTCATGAATGGACAATAAATATGTTTTCATAAACATGGAAAATATTGAGCAATTTGTGTCACTTTCGATTTATTAGTGACGATTTTTTAATGGCAAAGGAATTAAATTTTACATTCCTTGTTTATAAAGAATTATTTGAATTATAGAAAGTTTATTTAATTCATTACCATTTTGTCTTATTTATGAACGAGCGCAATACCCGTGATTTTCTACGTGGTAAGCACACAAAGAGAAAAAAATATTTTGTTAATCGGTCTCATATTCCCCTTAACAATTTATAGATGAGTATAAAATCATCTTGAAATTTGGATAGTGAGAGTGAGACAGCAACCCTCTTCTTCATAAAAAAAACTACATGGGTAGTCGAGAAAATATTAAGTTTGATGATTTTTTAATGATATCTAAGAATTTTGGTATTTCAACTTTAATAACGCATGCTTTTCTCTAACTGCTGTACCAGAATATAAAAAATAAAAAAATTAGTAAAAACCCAAGTTTTAGACTATAAATCATTTATATTTGAGACACAACTAAAAGTATTGATCATGTTCAATATAATACGCACCACGCAACAGACTAGCGAAATTATGTTCATATTGTGAAAATATTATGAAAGTATGTTCAATATAATACGCACCGCGCGTTCAATATAATAAGCACTGGGCGACAGACTAGCACAGTGATGGCGAACATAAGCCACGCATGCCACAGACGGCACGCAGAGCCTCATCGGCCGGCACGCAACTAAAATATTACTTTCTTAATCAAACCACTTTGCTGACACTTTGTGTTTGCATTTTGCTATATATAAGTAGGTTTTAATTGAATATTGGGCACGCGGCCCCAAAAAGGTTCGCCATCACTGGACTAGTATAAATATTTTCAAGATAATCTTTTTTAAAAAATCATTAATTTAATTACAGTACACGCGATCGATGCAAAGTTTTGATGGATCATTTTTATCGTCGCCACGAGTCTGCATGCAAAATTTCAACTCGCTAGCATACAGGGAAGTGGGTTAAAAATCGATCCAAAGTTTTTGTGGCAAACAATCAAGCAAGCAGACGCCACGAGTTAATATAAAGGATTTAATTTAAAAAAAGGTACGTTACATAAGTTTCGTAAATCTGATGCGAAATGGCTGATTTTCTTTTCATATGAAACATTACATGAAAACTTTAGGGGCCGTCCATAAATGACGTCACGCTATTTCGGCCGATTTTTTACCCCCTCCCAACGTCACAAAAATGTAGACCCCCCCCCCTCTAAAAATACGTCACAAAGCTTTGACCCCCGCCCCTCCTAAAAAACACACCTTATTTTCTATTTGAAAATAAGTATTATCAAATCACTTTTATTGTCATTTAAGTGTTTATTATTTATTTAGTGAAGGTCTGCATTGTAATATCGTAACCCACGTGAAGCGTTTATTTAAAACGTTTAACTGGCCTTCAGAAAACGAACTGTGTTAACATCCTTAGATTATATTTTATTTTAATACATACAAATTAAACTTGACTATTAATCATCACGTTTAACGTCTTTGATTGACTTTGTTGTAAAAAAAATTTCTTGGGGGTAATGCAGACTCATTTTGGACATATAACATCCATTACAATCCACTAGATATATTAAAAGTACGTCATGTGTACGTGTACGCTTGGAACATATGCCCACTATTGAACCGGTTCCTTCCAGAAAATGCATTTTAAAAAAGTTGACAACTATGTAGATTTCTTACCTACGTACTACACGAAGACACCATAAATCCACCCTACTTTCATTTATATTGACACGAGTGACCATAATCTTAATCCACATGACTTGACTATACGAAGTATCCTTTCTGTGATATTTAAAATTAATGCCTTAAAAATGAGCTAAGAAGAAAAATTGTTTTGTGCTCCTCTCGAATTGCGATGTCAAGAATTTGATGCATTCAATAAAGTTAATGAATACTTGACTAATTTTAAACGGGCTCATTTATCATTAGGGGCCGTCCATAAATGACGTCACGCACCTAGGGGGGGAGGGGGTCACACTTTTGTGACGATGCGTGACGAGGGGGAGGGAGGGGGTTGAAGAAATGTGATGTCACATCAAAAGGGTAACTTTAAATAAAACTTACACTGAAATATTTGGTCGCTTACAATTTAGTTAATGACTTTTTAAAAAATCAGTGCTTCTCAATATCTCAATGTGCCGGTCAGACGAATGGTTGGCGTAAGCTTTCAAGACACGAAAATTAAATCTAATTATAATCTTTAAATTTGAGAACCCACAAGATAACGTATAAAAGTGTAACCCTGCGTCGTTTGATGTTGACAACAAAGCATTTGTGATGTAACCGCAGCTCCGTTTGGTTCTCTCACGGCAGGAGTCATCGAACTTTTTTCCCCGTTACCCCAAAATATACAAGTTTATGTGTGCGTTACCCCCCAGGCTATACGTCCTGCTCACATGACTCGGGGATTTGAGGGAACTTCGTTAGCACCCCCCTCCCTCGAAAATGAAACTGGTGAGTTTTACAATAATGACAAGTGTATAAAAATGATCTGAATAGGATTTTGTGTAGATATTTTAAGTCAAAACGACTCGGAATATCCTTTTTTCTTTAAAAAAAGGGGGGGGGGAATCTATTTGATAGAATTATATACGTTTTAAGTTTGATATAATTGTTCAATTGGTTTTTGGTAATTTATGGACGTCATTTATGGACGGCACTTATATCTAAAAAAGTAATATTAAAAAATTGCCTGGCGATTAATCCTCTCATTTAAAATTATTTAATTCATATTAAATTAATAATTAAATAACGCCCCGTGATCTTTATAAACTTTCTTTCAGGTAGTGACGAAGCACAAACTGGCAGATACTTAAAAAAAACTGATATATATTTAAAAAAAAATTATATTGAATTATATTGAATCTTATTATTTTGAATATTTGTTTTTATAGCTTATAAAATAACATATTTTTGTAACGCCTTAAAATATAACATTAAGTAAGCATCATATCTTAATTCTGGATGAATGAAGTTACAACTTTCAATAAAGTGTAGATCTTATATAGTTTCAAAGAACACCACCATTTAGACTAATTTAGAGAACAACATCATATACCATCAAAATCGGACACTTCAATCTCGCTGCTTAAAAATTCTCTAATAATAATGTAAAATCGGACACTTCAATCTCGCTGCTTAAAAATTCTCTAATAATAATGTAACAGCCTGTCACAGTATTGTCCATTGTTATTGTATGTCCTCAATGTACTACTGACGTTTTATCCTGTATAGAAGTCGTAATACCCGTGATATTTCTTTACACTCGGCATATTTACCCCTTAGACAACTCTACAGTTATCACTCGAAGCGTGTGCCATGCCACCGCATTATTCTAGAAATATCCCAATTATGGTCAATGGTCAAGTGTAGTTTGATGAGTATACCAGGCATGAAAGAAGGCTCAATAGCTTCCACCTCAGATGCCTGCACCGCATCTTGGACATCAAATGGCAAGAGAAAGTCCCCAACACAGAGGTCCTGGCTCAAGCAAGCATGAGTAGTATTGCAGCAATATTAAGCCAAAGACGCCTCCGTTGGCTTGGACACGTCAAGAGGATGTAAACTGGTCGCATACCCAAGGATATGCTTTACAGCGAGCTGGCGACAGGGAAAAGGTCGGTTGGTCGGCCATGTCTCAGATACGTGGACATATGCAAGAGAGACATGAAAGTAGCCAACATTGATATGCAAAACTGGGAAAACCTGGCAGAGGATAGGTCCATGTGGCGGGCTATAGTGAAAGAAGGATCACTAAGAGCAGAGGAGCAAACTAGGGCAGAAGCAGTCGGGAAAAGAGCGAGGAGAAAGGCCAGGCAACACTGCCCCACTGCTTTCGTGTGTGTGTCATGCAGAAGAGACTGCCACTCAAGGATTGGTCTCATCAGCCACACCAAGAGCTGCAAGTAATAAAGATAAATCTATCGTCTTTCGTAGACGGACAGATGCCATACATACATACAGTTTGATGAGTACCCTTCAAACAGTTCTCAGAGTTGTCCCTCTTTATCAAATATATGTTCCGCTCATTAGCCCCACCCTTATGCCAGGGTGTATAACTATAACTCATATACATAATCAATTTTCTTCTTTAAAATACCAGATTGTTTACATCTAATTAGGGGTGTACCGGATTTCGGCTACGGCCCGTAAATCCGGAATCCGGCAATTTTTACAAATCCGGCTCCGGCTCAATTTGTCGGATTTGGCAATAGCACAGTAGCACTTCAAGTTTATTATTTCTCGCTGATGTAAATAACAATTTATTTGCGTTTTTTGCAAACATCTTTCTTGACAGACAAAACTTGGGAAGAGAAGAATGTTCTCAGTTTTCAAATTTTTCGAGATAGCGCAATAGAGATAATTTGCAAAATATTTTGCTGGCATACTGTCAACACCCTAACGGCTCTTCATGCACACATGAAACCAATGTTTTGAAGACATTCTTCACCTGAATATTCCCCAATTTTGAACCATTTTGGCTTGGAACAACTCAGATCCCAAACACAGATGAGTGTTTACAGGAGCATCTTGTTGGAATATCTACAAATGAGGAACTTGACCCATTTCTGAACAAGGACACCAAAAATTATGGTTTAAAAAAAAACAGTTCCCAATTTTCTATCTTGGATTATGGATTATTGTAAAAAAAAAGTGTTTATTTTGTACTGAACTGTTCTTCTATCTTCCTATTTGACAGAACGTGGATTCAGTGCTCTTCTGAAACTCATTAAAAAGAAAAAAAGCTAAAAAGAATAGAAATTGGTGCTTATGGAGATTATATTATTTGCTACTCACAAACATTGAGTCGGACATAAATACAATAAATATATAATCATTGATCATGTTCATCCAAGTCATTAATGGTTTAAAGTTGTTGTTTTAATAAATTTTATTTCAATAAATACTTCTTCATTAAAATGTTGCTTTTTTGAAAGTGTAATTTTTTTCTCTATGATCTATGCATTTGGTATTCAGGAAGTTTTTCAGATGCAATCCGTGGGAAGGTTTTGACTATAAACAAACTTACAAAGCGTCCAAAAAGTTAAATTTGTTGAACTGAATCTCACCACTAGACACACAACACACTGATCAAAGGAATTATGGTCGAGTGGCAGCGCGCTAGTCTGGCGTACCGATGGTCACGGGTTCGAATCCATGTGAAGGCAAGGATTTGTTCCCGGGGCCTAGGACGCCCCTGAGTCACCCAGCTCCGAATGGGTACCTAACACTAATACTAGTGATCTTATCTGTTTACAGACGCTCCTTCTATACAGAAGGTTATTGCGTCCTATACGCTTATCCATGAACCATGGTTTGTGTTTAGTCCTGCATTTCTATTAGAGATTTAAATGTTGATAAAGTGTTGGCTTTCCTGGTTTCTTCAGGCAACCCATTCCACGCCCGAATTCTTGGACGGGAAGAACGAAAATTTGTATGTATTACTAGTATTTGGCGGCTGGGTAATGCGTGGAACCCAAAAAGTCGTGGCCTGTAAACGCTGCATCACTTGCAAACAGATCATCTGTCATGGTCTGTGGACGCATAGAAGGAGCGTCTGTATAGATAAGATACAATAAGATAAGATTTTACTAGAATACGTTGAATAATAATATCGGTTTAAGTTAATACTTCACTTCATTTTACAAATTGGAGTACTTACAGTTTATGGTGATTAACATATGAAATATGATTTCTAAATCATGCTTTAAATAAGTTAAAGTGAAAATGAAAGTGTTATATTTGAATTTCCAATCAATTAAATAAGGAAATCTTTTACGTGTTTAAAATTGGAAATTCCCAATCGTATTTCTTCGTAGTATTATAAACTAAATTAACTTCAATTCCAGCTATACTATAAAAGTTATAATATTAATTTTGTAATCGCCCCGTGTTTTCAAAAATTTAAATGATCAATGGGCTATCAAACAAACAAAATAAGAATAAAATTTTAAAATTAATAAAATTAAAAAAATAGTAATAAATTTAATAAATATTTTTTTCCGAGCAATAGAAGGTTGAAAAAAATTAAAGGCAAAGGAAAGGTGGGTTAAACAACTAGCATCTATTATTTTTTCCAGGGGCCATGTGTGTCCCTGAGTCCACTCAGCTCCGAATGGGTACCTGACAATAGTTGAGGAAACAAAGGCGGCTGAAAAATTGCATGGTCCCTCATAGCCGGTGCCTGTGACCGCTTCTCACTCACCAATACGTTTTTACCAGAACGTAGGACGCAATATCTTCTGTATAGAAGGAGCATGGATATGACAAGACATCTATCTATATATATAATTCACCAAATCAAGAGCGAGTAGTGTGCAAATAAGCATGGCGAATGACCCTCACTTGGAGAATAGACTGATCCAGGAGTATGGGACCCTAACACCACATGGGATGAATGTGGTGTTTGCACTGACAACCTGATTGATTGGCCACACCCACCCACTCCTTTCCTATATAAGCTTTTACTTTTCTCACCTTACTATATCTCTACTGGACTAATTGGATTTCCCCGCAGCTAAGTTTTTTTAAAATTCTTTCGTTATATTCGTTTTATTTGTGTACTATTTGTTCGTTGAGGAAGGCTCTTTGCCGAAACGTTCACTTTTTTTGTTAAGTCCTGTCAGGCTAACTAATACCCTGTTTATATGTTATACACTTACTAATTTAAAAACCTGGTTGCAGTCTCACCCCCATTTTTTATTCACTTGGGTTGACCAATCTGTTCATGGCTGTCAAGCGAAGGTGGTGGAGAGTTGGGTTGGGAGGGGGGGGGGTCATCGAGACCAGCAATGCTTCTTGAGTTCACTTTCGTTGTTTCTTCACAGAATAACATGCTGTTCGTAGTGTAGTGGTTATTACATCCGCCTAACTCGTGGAAGGTCCTGGGTTCAAGCCCCAGCTGAAAAATTATATTTTTTATTTTTAAAAATGTTTATGTTTGCGCCCGTTCTTTTCGCACTTGCTTTGCGAACATGACTTCGCAACATTGCGGTAAACGTTGTTTCTCAACATTGGGATAACTTCGGCGACGTGCTCTCCGTTGTTCTCAGTGACGGAAAAGTAGTCATACACTCTCCTCAACAATACGTTCAGTACATGAATACTTCAGGAGTAATGGTGGCGAGGCAGAAATTTTCGCGATGGCCGAAATACTTCCCGCGATTATCATCATTTACTTCAGAGAACGTCCTCATACCTCTCCTCGAGTTTACAATCCTGGTCAACATTTGTCTATATACCTGCTCTTTAGCGGTCCTTCCGATCATGGCCATTACGAAGTTCTATTCCCTCTCAAACGTGATGACTTTCTGTTGCCATGTATTGACAACGTCGATATGTCCACACAGTGACGTAGCTAGAACTTTTGCCGCCCGGGGTGGTCTCCAATTTGCCGCCCTTTTAGGGCTCGTCCATAAATGACGTCACGTAACTGGGGGGAGAGGGGAGTCATACATTTGACGTCACATCAAAACGCGCAACTTAAAATAAAAGTTACACTTAAATATATGATTATCGACACTTTATTTAATGACGTTTTACATGGCGTCACGCGTGTTACGGTATTAGAGTGCAGCCTTACACTTACATTAAAAACATATTTAAATGACATAAAAATTGTTTAGAAACATGCTCATTTTCAAATAGAAAATACGGCTTTTATGGGTGGGGGGGGGGAAGCTTTGTGACGTCATATTGAAGAAGGGCTCTAAGTTTTTGTGACGACGTGTGACGAGGGGGGAGGGGGTGAAAAATCAGCCAATATCGCATGACGTTTTTATGGACGGCCCCTTAAGTCAATCATAATCTGGTTTTTATAAATTAATAAACACGAGATACGACCCGTGACGTAGCATACGCCGCAGACATGCTCATCATAGATAATGCAAAGAACGGGGGGGGGGAGTGAGAGAAATGACACATAAGCACGAAAGAATTGAAAAAAAGCAGAAACAAACATTTAAAAAAAACTTTTTAAAAAATGTTCACGTGTGGGGTTCAACTAAGGACTTTCCGCGTGCAAGGTGGACGTAGTAACCACTACTCTACTAATCATATGTTATTCTGTGAAGGAACAACACAAGTGAACGCAAGAAGCATCGTTGCCACCCCACCCCCTTTTCCCCTTTCTTTTCATCCCACTAAGCTTGCCAACTGTGATCGGTCGACCCCATCGAGGGTCATTCGTCATGCTTACTTGCACATACTCGTTTAGGTGAATTATATATATATATATAAAGATAAATAAATAATTGTAATTGAAACGAAGTAAAGGTGAAGAACATTTTTACCATTGCATGCCCTATTTATTGTAAGCAGTAATAAAAGAGGCCACATAAGATGATATACTGAATTTTCCCCACTCATATTTTTTCTCCATCTAACTCGGCGTTCAGTTGATATCTCAAATTCTCTATAACAGCGTTCAGTATTAGTATTAGTATTAGCACATCTCTTTGTTCCATGAAATGGGTTTGCATTAATTTTTTTTAAAAACACGGGTTCCCATAAATTGAGATAATATAGAAAAGAAAAAAAATTGCAAGGAACTGAGTAAAATTCCGTACCAAACAAAATAACTAACATCATCCGAAGTCTGTACGAAAACTTCACCTGCCAAGTAGTACATAATGGTAGACTAACAGATGAATTCCATGTCACAACTGGAGTCAAACAATTAAGGATGCCTCCTTTCACCACTTCTGTTCCTTCTTGTGTTAGACTGGGGCACAAAAGAAGCTTATGCAAGCACAGGAAAAGGAATCCAGTGGAACCTAATGCAAAAACTAGAAGATTTGGAGTTTGCGGATGACTTGGCCATTCTGTCCCACAGACTTCAAGACATGCAAGACAAAATCACAGCCTTTAGCGAGACTGGGAAAAGAGTAGGACTTAATATAAACATTCAAAAAACAAATTTTTTTTGAAAATAAACTTCCTACAAGATGGAGTCATCCAAGTAGAAAACAGCAACCTGGAGCAAGTAAACAACTTTGTATACCTTGGGAGTGTGGTCAGTGTATCAAAAGCCTGTCGCGCCAAATTTATTCTTCGTTTGATGTCCTCATCTGTTCCCAGATGAGGACATCAAACGAAGAATAAATTTGGCGCGACAGGCTTTTGCCAATCTGAAACAGGTCTGGAGATCTACACACATCTCTGTCAAAACAAAAGTAAGGATCTATAACACCAATGTTAAAACTGTCCTACTCTATGGATCCGAAACATGGCGGACGACAGAGACAACAAAAAATAGACTCCAGACCTTTGTTAACAGATGCCTCAGAAATATTCTGAAAATAAAATGGTTCGATAAGGTCGAAAACTCCAAGCTGTGGGAGAGGTGTGGACAAAGAACAGTAGAACAACAAATCATGGAAAGAAAGTGGAGATGGATTGGACACGCCCTCAGGAAAGATAACAGCAGGGCTAGGCAGGCCTTAGATTGGAACCCCAAAGACAAACGACAACGAGGAAGACCCAAGCGTACATGGAGACGGAGCATGTTGGACGAGGCTGGAAGGACTGGGAAGAGCTGGGAAGAATTGAAGCGACTGACAAGGGACCGTGTAGAGTGGCGAGCTTTGACAGAGGCCCTATGTTCCACAAGGAACTCAAAGGACAAATGATGATGAGTAAAATTCCAGTATTTGATCCCGTTTTACTAGTACTTCTTCAGATGTCATTTTTTCCAAGACGCTTGGAATTTTACAGTATGTCCTTTTCGAAATTATTTTTGATATAATTGTGGTGTTTATCAACGGAGAAAATTGAATATTTTCATGTTCTTGCCATAAATCTTAATAATTTTCCATAAATTTAATAAACGAATTCAAATTATTTACACATTACTTTAATTTTAATATTTAATTTTAAGTCTTTTATTGGATAGGCCTATAGCGGATTAAAGGGGGGGGGCTGAACGGGCTAAAGTCAGGGGCCCCCGATGATTTAGGGGCCCCCAAGTTTAGTATATTTAATAATAAAAAATGAACAAATGTTTACAGGGATCGCTGAAATTTATATAAATTAAACAAATTGATAAAATCGTATCTATTATTAAGCACGTTTTATTAACTCGCTTTCGTTCCTGTGGCATTGTCAACGTAAAATTGAACCACTTGTGATGGTCCTAGAGATCTCAAGATTTTACCACAGATAGATCTTGGATGACAATGCATTGTATCAAAATTTCAGATCGATCGAATGTAATTATTAAATTATTGAACTTTTTAGTTTATCTATAGTCTATATATAAGAATATGTACATATATGACTAAAAACGTTGGGCGGGTGTTTGGTATAAAAATTAAAGATTTCTAATTTAGAATGCAAAAGATAGATCTATAAGTGAGAGAATGAGTGAACCGCATATGTTAAATCTCATAAGCGCCCGCCCCACGTTTTTAGTCATATTGAAAGTAAGTACTTGAACTAATAAGTTTTAACTTATTTTCTTCTTTTTAGTCCGCTTATAAAAACGTGGTTTTTAAAAATCTTTTTTTACTTCTATTTATTCTAATTTATTCTTTATTATTTTTTAAGAAGAATTTAAAAAGCTTTATAATAATTTTCAAAAATTGTGTGAAACATTTTAATTAGTTTTATATCAAAATAGCATGAAATGCGTATCTCCTGAATGAGCTGTTCATAAATCTGAATTGGATGCAGCAGGACTGATATCGAAGGATCAGGAATGGTTTGATAATCATGTTCGCACTGTGGCGAGAAAGGTGTGAATTTATGTTTGGCAAGTTTTTCTAGGGGTATATTGTTTAAATAATCCCTCCCGCTCACAACGCATAAACTTTAGTGATCTCTATCAATCGATAATCAACAGACCAAAGGGTGTAAAAATGTAACAATACATTTATTTACATAATTTACACAATAGTGGAAACTGGTTCCAAATGATAACAGTAATACAACAAATTAACTATCCCTTCTTTGGCCTAGCTTTATCATCATCAAGGCTAATCCTTGTAACCGAATGTTTATGGTGTTTATACTTAATTGCAATGGGGTCGTCGCGCCCCGCTCTGTGTAGCGGTTGGTTCTGCACGCTCCCCTGGTCAGTAAGTGTGATGAAGCGTTCAGCTGGGTAGTGCTTCCCCACACACGGCTCCGTCAGTGCTGACGTGTGTGGTTGGTTCTGCAGGGTCCCTCTAGCTGAAACGTTCGGTTCCTTGCGCTCGATAAACTGCTCACCTATGGTTCCAGGTGACTTCGGAAGTGTGAATGACCGGCTTCTACACGTATAGTGTATGCTTTGCCGGGGTGGCGCTGAAGTGGTAGCGGGTCGTAGTAAGGCAATTCCACCCCTCCTTGTGAGGTCAACTTAGTGGGAGGCATCCTCGACTTTCTGTCTTAGATGCCCAGGTGGCTGCTTCAGAAGCGACCGCTCCGGGGGGGGGGTTCCCAGCTGTCAACGTCCTTTTCTGGGGGAGGGGGCCAGATAGCTGGGAGGGTCTTCCAGGACGACCCATGAAGAGCACTAGGCTCGGGGCTTCTGATTTTCTTCCACATGTAGGATCAACACGTATAGTGTGTTTATACGTATAGGCTTCGACATACGCGGTGTGCGTTTGTCGGCATCAGTTTACGTTGGACGTAATACTGGTAACTGTTGAGTTGTCCTCAGGTTCCTGTCGATGGTGCAGGGCTGAGATAGGTTGTCAGTCCAAGTCGCTCGGAACTGCGGTGGGTCCAGCTCTTGGTCCTGAAGGTTAACGACACTTCTCCCGGTACTGGCGGGTGCTCAGAAACCAGAATGGAATCTGGTTAGAAAAGTAATGTTGGCTCTCTCGCTGCAAGGATGACGACAGATATAGGTGTATGAAAACAGTCACACGGGTGCTACAGTCTGCGGGCGTCTTGTGCGGAAAAGAGGGTGATATTTGGTTTGCCTTGCCCTTTATACCCCAAGGGTAACATATTCATCCCTTTTCTGATTGGCTGTTACTTGTTGTATCTCAGTCATGCAACCGTGACCTGTCACATGATCCCGGGGCATACCTAATCAGGTCGGGTCGCCGCATTGTTGACGGTTTCGGGTCAGACAATAGTGAGTTTTCTTATGTTCCACCTATTTCCCGGGCGCAGATGACCTGGTCTTCATAAATTTCGTCACACGCTCCAGCCAATATTTCACTCAAATTGTGAAGTATCGGGACATAAATGTTTCGACAAAGAACGAAGCTCAATTTTCAACGTTTTACTTTCGAGATTCTTTCCTCCTCTAATCACAATTAACCAAACAACTGATGGACTTAGAACTTGAGAAAGAGAATATGCAGATTCTCATAAGTTTCCTTCCTTGTTTATGGCACAAATGTTAAAATTTGATGACATTGTGCCGAGATCAACAGGAGTTTTCAAATTACAACCATATGATCTTTATTGTCCATCTTTACAGACCAGCTTACTTGATCTAATTTGCAAAGCAAATATATATATTTTGCCTCACAAACAATGTTGAAGAAACATTCAGGACAACACAGAGCTCGGGATAAGGAGAATGTGCACTCCCAAACTGTTAAAGAATAAACTCAGATAAAACGCATCCGTCCTTTGAGAATTGCTTCTAGGCAAATAGAACCCATGGCAGTTATTGCCAGAAGAGAAAATGCACATATAGAGGCTGTTGAGTGGCTAGATGAGGACGAGTTGATCGGTCTACAATTATCCTTCCAGGAAACGATGATGGTGAAAGATTGATGCCAGTCGTAACTTTGGAGGAACAATTCACTTTACCTTGGTAAGATGATGTCCAGTGAATGTTTTTGAATTAAACATAATTCACAGGACCATAATAAACAGATTCAATATAGCAAAAGAGTTGGTCACATAATTTGTCAATCTAGTCTTTTTTTTAGTCAAATTGTTTTGGTTCTATTTTATTATTTAATTTCTGGTTAAGGTCAAGTTTCGCTAATCTACTTCTTATCCTGTGTCAATAGAATGCATAATCGGAAGATTGTCTAAAACTTGACCTCACCCATTGTAAATGAAAAGGTAGCAGATAAATGATGTGTATTAATCAATTGTAAAGTTTAATTTTTGCAATTTTTGTTTTCAAATTCGATCTAGCTTGAGTTATTGTTTCATTGAATAACTGTGACAACTGTTGACAATTAACTATTCTACTATTAAAGTCATTTTAATAATCTGATAGTTCTTTTAAATAGGGTTGTTCCGGATTTCGGCTCCAGCTCCGGCAAATCCGGAATCTGGCTATTTTTAACAGATTCGGCTCCGGCCGGATTTCACTTCATAAATCCGGATGCGGACGTATTTCAAAATTTTGACTCCGGTACATCCCTATTTTTAAATGGAAATGTTATATTTTAATACAGTTTAATAGTGAAGTGTATTTTAAGCATTAAATTAAATATTTTAATTAGGTGTTAATTAAAAAAAAATCGAAAGTGTGACGTATATTAGAGGGGGGGGGGTGGTTCCCGAGATTTGTGACAGTTTGTGACAGAGAGGGGGGGGGTCAAAATAAGCGTAGGGGCCGTCCATAAAGTACGTCACGCTATTTTTGACCCCCACTCTGTCACAAACTGTCACAAATCTTGGAGCCCCACCCCCCTAAAGTACGTCACACTTTCGAACAAAAATTCCTTTTTTAGGAACAAAATAATTAAAATTTAATATAAAAAACCGTGACGTCACATATGGCTGGAAACCCCCCCTCCCCCCTGTCACAAACTGTCACACTTCCTTACACCCCCCATGGAGCGTGACGTACTTTATGGACAGTCCCTAAGCTGTTCTATGGTCTACAGAGTTTTCATGACTTTGAAGTAAATAAGTGTTACGGCAATCACAACATATTTTTGCTCACTCAAACAATTTTTAGGGGGCCCCAAAGAAAGTGGGGGCCCTAAGCTATAGTTTTGTTTCGAGTATAGGTAAATCCAGCACTGAGAACAATGTCATTTTAAAGTTTAAAGCAATGGTAATGGTGTATCCAGAAATAATCTTGCTCTTCCGTAAATTATAATTAGCTACCTTTCACGCCCCCTTGTCACGCCCCTCATTGTCACGCCCCTTCATTGTCACGCCCCTTCATTGTCACGCCCCTTCATTGTCACGCCCCTTCATTGTCACGCCCCTTCATTGTCACGCCCCCTTCATTGTCACGCCCCTTCATTGTCACGCCCCTTCATTGTCACGCCCCTTCATTGTCGCGCCCCAGTCTTGTCAAGCTATCTATAACAACAAAGAATCCAACCCACCATAGTCAATTTTAAATTCTATCTTACCATGAATTTCTTACTTCAACCCCTTATTTTCTAGTTTGAATTGGAGTGGCTCAATCTCATCTTCTACGAGTTCTTTTATTTTCTAGATTAACTGTTAAACTGAAATTTGGCACACGGACCCGTCTAACATAACAATGCATCGTATCAAAATTTCAGATCGATCGAACGTACCGTAATTAAATTAATGCATTTTTAGTTTATCCTTAGAAGAGGTATGTAATTCAAATTCACGGTTTGTTATTGTTTTTTTAAATCCCTTATATTAACTTCACCGCCGTCTCTCTCTGTCTCTCTGTCTGTCGTCATCTCATGGGCGGGCGGAAAAACAAAAGTCGAAAATAACCCACTTTCCGTGATCCGATCGAGTTGAAATTTGGCACACGGGCCCGTCTAACCTAACAATGCATCGTATCAAAATTTCAGATCGATCGAACGTACCGTAATTAAATTAATGCATTGTTAGTTTATCCTTATATGAGGTATGTAATTCAAGTTCACGGTTTGTTATTATTTTTTTCCACGTGAGTTTGAGTTGACGCTTAGACGTCGACCATCGTGCCAACACCCCCTCACAACCCATCCCCCGTTAAAAGACAGGGGACATCACTCGGTGTCAGTCCGTAAATATTTGTGGCGTTGAAACATAATCAATACTTTTAATTATGACTAAAATATAAGGGATTTATAGTAGAAAACTGTAATTTTACGGGTTTGTTTTATCTTCCACTTCCACGTGAGTTTGAGTTGACGCCGACCGTCGTGCCGACACCCCCTCACGTCCCACCCCCATTTACTAAAGACAAGGGACATCACTCGGTGTCAGTCTGTCAATGTTTGTAGCGTTTGAAAATAATCCATACTGTTAGTTATGTCTCATATATAAGGGATTTATAGTCAAAAACTTTGTTTTTACGGGTTTGTTTTTAAATCCCTTATATTAACTTCGCGGCCGTCTCATCATCTCTCTCATCATCTCATCATCTCATGGGCGGGCGGAAAAACAAAAGTCGAAAATGACCCACTTCCAGTGATTCGATCGAGCTGAAATTTGGCACACTGACCCGTCTGACCTAACAATGCATCGTATCAAAATTTCAGATCGATCGAACGTACCGTAATTAAATTAATGCATTTTTAGTTTATCCTTATATGAGGTATGTAATTCAAATTCACGGTTTTTTATTGTTTTTTTCCCACGTGAAATTTTGAGCTGACGCATTGAGGCTACCCAACGAAGCGACGGGGCGCTTTTGTTTACATTTTACGTGTCACTCTGAGCTCGGTCAAGCGAATCGGTGACCAGACTTTTCCCCTCTCGGGTTATGAAGCAAACTTGAGTTAAGACAGATTCAGTCTGTAAATGTTTGAAAATAATCAATACTGTTAGTTATGTCTCATATATAAGGGATTTATAGTCAAAAACTTTGTTTTTACGGGTTTGTTTTTTTAAATCCCTTATATTAACTTCACCGCCGGTCATCTCATCATCTCATGGGCGGGCGGAAAAACAAAAGTCGAAAATGACCCACTTTCCGTGATTCGATCGAGCTGAAATTTGGCACACTGACCCGTCTGACCTAACAATGCATCATATCAAAATTTCAGATCGATCGAACGTACCGTAATTAAATCAATGCATTTTTAGTTTATCCTTATATGAGGTATGTAATTCAAATTCACGGTTTGTTATTGTTTTTTTCTTCCACTTCCACGTGAGTTTGAGTTGACGCCGACCGTCGTGCCGACACCCCCTCACGTCCCACCCCCATTTATTAAAGACAAGGGACATCACTCGGTGTCAGTCTGTCAATGTTTGTAGCGTTTGAAAATAATCCATACTGTTAGTTATGTCTCATATATAAGGGATTTATAGTCAAAAACTTTGTTTTTACGGGTTTGTTTTTTCTTCCACTTCCACGTGAGTTTGAGTTGACGCCGACCATCGTGCCGACACCCCCTCACGTCCCACCCCCATTTATTAAAGACAAGGGACATCACTCGGTGTCAGTCTGTCAATGTGTGTAGCGTTTGAAAATAATCCATACTGTTAGTTATGTCTCATATATAAGGGATTTATAGTCAAAAACTTTGTTTTTACGGGTTTGTTTTATTTTACAGTTCGAGTGTAAAAAGTGTAAGGGGTCGTCCATAAAGTACGTCACGCTGTTTTGTACCATTTTACCCCCCTCCTCCCCCCCGTCACAAACTGTCACAAATCTCGGACCCCCCCCCCTAAAGTACGTCACACTTTCAAACAAAAATGTTGTTTTTAATTTTAATTTAATATAAAACACCGTGATGTCACACATGGCGGGACAACCCCTCCCCCTGTCACAAATTGTCACACTTTCTTACACCCCCTCCCCCCTCTGGGGCGTGACGTACTTTATGGACGGCCCCTAAGCTTTTAAAGTTTAAAGCCTTACTTAACATATTTCCATTAAAAAAAAATTCACATGATTTTTCAATAATAAATTAATCATGCGTGATTTTTATATAATTAATTCATCACAAACATTTTTTAAAATAAAAAATAAGAATAAAAAAAAATTAGTTACATGTTACATACTTCTGTTAATTTTAGCCTTTTATTGGATCTCGGTAAAAAGGATTACCCATTATTGTTCCAGTCGTAGAAAAAAGATGGAGGCTCTACCTAGGCTTCCTATGTTATCTTTCGAATTAAAACATAGCCCAGTATACATAGATTTTGGACTCACCTTGAAACAGGTGTGTATAATACTTTTTAAATCTTATTTCTCAAATTTTAGAAATGGAGATTAGTTAAAGGCCATATCTCGTATCTTGATGATTCATCGTCATGTATTCATGAGTGTCAACAGTGTCAGTGTCAGTACTGTCAGTCAGTGTTGTTACGTTTTTTTGTGTATGAAAACAATAAGTTGGCTAATATTCAAAATAAATAAATAAGCATGCAATTATTAAACGGTAATCCTGCAGTTTTTACATGTATATTATTAATTTATTATTTCACAGTGACATTTAATTTTCTCGTGAGAACTTATGTTTTTAATTTATTATATCATTATCATTTAATTATAAAATTATAATTATATTATATTACATTATATTATATTTATATATATATACTATTATATACTATACATTATTATTATTAATTATATTATTATTATTATAATGCCAATGCTAATTTGTAATTTTTATTAATTTCTAAGGCATCTTTTTGGCTCTCTATGATACATAATCCGGTCACGATACATCCATTTTGTTTACCAAAGCCCGGCTTGCCAGATGTTATATACTATATACTATACCCATGCTAAAATAAATTTTACTGACTTGAATTTAAAAAAAAAGTATTATTCATCTTTTTTATGTCATGTTCTTAAGATAAATGTTCTTAGATAAATAAATATTTTAAAGCCAATTTCATTTTTTAATTCGTTACTAGATGTTTGATTCTTATTTTGTTTGTTTTTAAGTGAGAATATTTCATTTGGCGTCTTACTGTGACAATCCGGCAAGTAGAATGCTGGATGTATCCTACTCCGATTATGTAGATTCAGGGGCTGAAAAAAAGCCTTAGACATTAATACAAATTACAAATTAGAGTTGTATTAGCTAAAATACAACACATAATAATGTATTTCATAAATTAAAAACGCAAGTTCTCACGAGAAAATTAAATTTCGCCGTGAAATAATATACGTGTAAAAACTGCAGGATTACCTATTAAAAAATAATTACTTTTGGCAGTTGCCGTTAACGATTAGGCCCGATGCTTATACACTATATGCCTACTTATTTTATTTTATTTATTATTAATTCTCAACATGGTCAAAGTCAAGCTTGGCGATTGTTTTGAATCTGTATACTGAATAGTGAATAATAATGAATAAAAGATTTAATAGAATTGTAACAGATTAACAGTCTTCTGATAACTTGTTTCCTGTGACTATTGGGGCCCGGGTCCCTACATTTTCGAATGACTGTTTGGACCGGGACGAGTCCAGTTAGATTAAATGGCTATACTATTTGAAAACAGGGCAGGGTACTGACTTAAGACTTCAGATTTAGGCCAATGACTAATGAGTCTAATGAATGGTTATTTCTGATAAATAAAAGTTCCCAAAAGGTTCAAAATAAACTGAAATTCAAACCTTAAACCTCCAGCACAACAATCCTACACACACATGCGACCAGCAATGGTTGTTATAAACCATGGTTTTTAAACTTAAAAAGAATATCCTTTAATGGGTACCCATCAATGTTCCCTCTAAGGTTCGTTGTTCAGTATGCTAGTTACAAAAACTCGTGTGAAAATTTGCACAGCATCCATTTATTGTGCAATGTTTTAAAAAATTTACTGCGCGTAACTCTAAGCTGCTGTGTGGCGTCAGTCAGATATCTGCGCGGGCGCGCAGCTTAAAAGGAACGTTGTTACCCATCATATTTTCTGGCAGCATAACCTTAAAAATTGAGTAATCGTGAAGTATTCAGAAGATAGACATAGATTATTTAAGGACTAATGTTTAGTATTATCATAGGAATGACATACATTTTGCCCAAATGTAGTGTTATGGGCTCATTTTTTAGCCACTTCGGAGCGTAAATATTGATTTCTAAGCCTATCAAACCAGTTGTTTCGATAACTAAGACTATCGGGTCCTAATGGCGATTTAAGTCTTAAAGGACCCGGGTCCTAATGGCCACTTTGTAAGTTGTTTTTCACGGCCATTTCTAGGCTCTATGCTTTTGATTTTTGTGTAGCCTGTAAGTTAGGCCTTTTGAAGTCTAAGTGAACCTGAACCTGAAAGTGTTGTTCAGTACTTGTCTAACTAGTACCTAGTATTTATTGAAGTCAGTAGTATTGTCTGCAGTTTGCAGGCTTGTAAAAATTTTCAAGACTTCTGGACCTTAGACCTTTTGATTTTGACTTTAGTTTAACCTAGAACCAGGCCTAGTGCTATTGTAATTGATTGTAATGGCAATGGCTAAGTAAGGGCATGGAGGGGGCGGGAAGCTCAGTGAAGCAGTAGTCCTAGTCCTTATAATTATAAATAAATCTTGGATACCACTGCTATGCTATGCACCATCCATGGAACTATCGTTGCAGTCTGAAGGCTCAAGTTCTTGTTCACTGTCTTTAACGTCTTTTTAAATGGTCTATAAGTTATAAGGCTTTGGTCTTTTTATCTTTTGCACTGTACCATTAGGTACTTAACAATGACTACGCCAATGTGGCTTGCATCAAAGGATTTTTTAGATGCCGGAAAAATACCAGAAATGGGTGACTAGTCTTTGCCGCTAGGTCATTTTGTCAAATTTCTCCTGAAACTACTAGGAGATAAATTTAAAACTAAAATTCATGAATTTGTATGCTGTATACTGTATTTCAATAAATTTAACTTTATGCGTCTTAAATATACATGATAGAATACAATATTACAAAAATGCCTTATATATCTGACTATCGTCTGTTGTAAAATATTACAAAGTGTAAAGTTATCAGCTGTTATTTTAAATGGATTATTTTTCTGTCATTTATTTTAGTATATCAGAGATCATTATGGGGAGGACCCAGCTCTCTACAACAAAGCTTGCACTGACCTGGAGCAGCTGAGACTGGTAATTAATTATTAGTTAGATATAAAACAAAATTAAACTAAAATATATACATGTATTGATACATTATGAATGTCATAATAGATATATAATGTTAACAATGAATGTTTATGTTTATTCATAGTAATATTTTTTTCTTATTTTAGTCTGCTATAGAAGTGAGCAGAGATTTCACAGGATGTTCAACCTTAAAAAAGTACTATGCACAGCTATTATATCTACAAGGTCGATTTCCAATGGGAGAAGGTGGGCAGGCAGCCATTGCTTTCACATGGTAAGAATCTTTGTGATTATCTAATCTCACGTGCTTTCAAGATGGACCTACTTTTTAAGCTGATTTTGATGACATTGTTTAAGATTTTAATGACAATATACTTACTTACTTATGCCTTTCTACCCCGTCTGGGGCATAGGCCGTCTACAAGAACTTTCCACTCCTCTCGGTCCTGTGCTTTCCTCTCCAATTGCTTCCAGGTGTATCCCATATTTTGCATGTCAGCCTCTAGCTCGCGTCTCCATGTATTTTTTGGCCTTCCTCTCTTTCTCTTTCCCTGTGGGTTCCATGTTAGGCATTGTCTGGTGGTGCTACCTGGGGGTTTTCGGAGCGTATGTCCTATCCATCTCCACCTCTTTTTTATGATGTCTTCATCAATAGGCACCTGGTGTGTCCTTTCTAGTAAATGACAATATATAGACTCTTATTGGATGTAAATTGATGATTAAAATAACCTTTTTTCTGAAAGGTTAAAAAAAGATCATGCAATTAAAAAAAAATTATTATAGTGACTAATTGTTAAGTCATGCAGTTATGATAATTTAATTTATTTTTCCAATTGAACCAGGGAGGATGTTCAGACTGGCAGAGATCATGTGATCTATGACATAAAGTTTGAGCAAGCCTGCATCCTCTACAACATCGGCAGTCTTCATTCTCTGCTGGGCGCCCTTGACACCAGACACAACGCTGAGGTTCATTTGTTAAATTGTATTGTCTTACGAATATAGAGAATTCTGTTTAAATTGTGTTGTCGTACAAATATAGAGAATTCTGCTTATATTGTGTTGTCGTACGAATATAGAGAATTCTGTTTTCTGACTTTGTCAATATGTGTAAAGAAAGCTTTATTTTCATTTTAAAGTTTAAAAATGGCTTAAAATAAGCACACATGAAAAGGCAGTCATTTAATAATGGTTTTACTTTAACATAATGTCTCTCCATTAATGGTCATATATTTTTCAGATTAAGAAAATTGCCAAGAAATTGTATGGATGATACTACCACACCAACTTATTTAAAAAAGCAACTCATGAGCTTTTTTTTCTTTAGGGAATGAAAGTGTCTTGCACTCACTTTCAATGTGCAGCTTGGGCGTTTGAGCTGTTACGTAACAACTACTGCAGCACATCTATGAGCACAGACATGAGTTTTGAACTCTTAAATTTTCATATATATCTGATGTTGGTGAGTATCAAATGTTAAATTAATTTTCATTTATATCTGATGTTGGTGGGTAACAAGTGTTAAATTAATTTTCATTTATATCTGATGTTGGTGGGTAACAAGTGTTAAATTAATTTTCATTTATATCTGATGTTGGTGGGTAACAAGTGTTAAATTTAAATTAACTTAAAAAAAATTGTCTTTTATTATGTACATGATGAAAGCACAATGCCCATTTTGGGTTTATTCAAGTAAAAAATTAAAATGAAGGACAGCGTTTGAACAGGATGTTGATTGATAGATAAGCTGACTAGAAGAAAAGGTTGAACTCTCATTTAATTAACACTAACTATAAAAGACAAGGAGCAGTAACATGTCTCTTACAATTGCTATTAAATGATGTCAACAATTTCCATAATATAAATAATTTAGATCTCAGCTAATTGTTAAAAAATTTCCATGCAAAAGGCGAAAAACAAAATTTCCACAAATTGTTCTATTAAATCAAATTTAAGTTTCACAAATTCAACTAATCCCATTAAAAATTCCAGAATTACGAAGAAAGAATAATATTAATCATTAACATTTTTTTTTAAAGAAAAAAAAGCTAATTGAATTTTTACTTAACTGATTATTTGTACTGTTAGGACATTTTAAAAATCTAAAAAAAAATTTGTTCTCAAACTTTTTCCAACAAATCTTGCTCTCAGGCCCAGGCTCAGGAGTGTATTTTAGAGAAGTCAATGATAGACAACAGGAAAAACAGCATCACAGCCAAAGTTGCTGCCAAAGTTGTCGAGTTCTACAAAGACACCTGCACTCTGATTGACCAGGCGGACCAGAAACAACAAATCAACTCCAGGATGCACAAGGTTTACTTGTATCTTATACTTACACAAGTGGTTGATCCACCTCTTGAAGTGAACTGAAATATCAGCTTTCTTTCAGTTTACATTGTATAAAGTGATGTTTTCTCTTTCTTAAATCCCACTAATGTTATACATTCTAAAGTGAAACTTTCCATAGAGAGAAATCCAAGATCAATTTAAAGAACAAATCAATTAAGTGATTCAAGACAAAGTTATTGCTTGTTCATTTATAACAATAATCCAATTCAATCTATCTGAAAGCTAATTTATACGTTTTGGCAATGTATTAAATAATAGTATCACTATGCTGCAAAATTTAACTTTGTGACTGATGTTTTGAATTTTTTATGTGACTTCACAGTATTTTTGTATGCTGATTCCAAATATGACAACCATTTTTGTGTATCACGTCAGGTTTTTGAGAAAACCTCAAAAATGTGTTTACATGGTTTATGCTTATATATATATATATATATATATTAGGGCTGCGGAAATTAACGATTAATTTCTCGATTAATCGTTAATAATTTTTATCGATTAAAATTCTGCACCAAAAATAACTCGTTTTGAACGTCCGCGTAAGCGTGTTCGATATGATGACTGTAGGAGTCATGTGTGTTTGAGGGACCAATCGCTATAGATGACCGGACAGAACGGACAGAAACTTGCCTTTTATTAAATAGGATGATTAATTATTAATAATTAATAATAATTTATATATTTTTTACGTACAAACTTCTCCCGCGTAATATTATAATTTATTTTATCAATTTATGTGGTAGTCAACTAAAAAATGGCTGACAGCATCAGCGCAGTTAAATTTAATCATATAACTGGAAAGTTGAGCAAAAATTTTGTTTTTAAGCTAACTGCGGATGGCAAAGTCGAAGATGGTGAAAAAGTTTACTGTGTTCACTACCATGAACAATTCTCTTTTGAAGGATCAAATACATCGCTGACTTACCACCTTCAGCACAAACATCCGATCAAGTATCAACACATTGTCATAAAATTTAGTTCAAAATATTCTTAATTTTCAATGTCCGTGAGACAGGGAAATAAAAAAAGTCAATTACCTGTTTTTGTTATTTCCCTTGAAATGTTCAGTTTAATTACGTCGTCATAAATTTCTATTTTTGGCTTAATTAATCGTTAATTTTTCAAAAGTTAACGATTAAATTTAAATTAATCGATAACAGCATTAATATATATATATATATCTATATATCTATATATATAAAAATATATATATGAAAAGTATGCCATTTGGTGTGCCCATGATTTGGCGTGAGCCTTCCAGTCATGTGACAGACTGCAATTTTTGCATGACGAATGTTATTATATTCAACAAGAGGAGCACGCATAATCAGTGGAGATTCATTAAAGCGCAGTACGAAAGCAGTTCTTCCATTTAACGGAAACACTGTATCATCATTTCCATTGGCATACTCGGTAATATTGAAGGAGACATATGAAAACATGAAACTGTTGCTCAGATCTTTGAATTATGATCAGCACAAGTGGTTTATATGTGGGAATTTAAAGGTCATAGCCATCATATTCGGGCTCCAAGGAGGGTATGTAACATGTCGATGTTTTTTGTGCCTCTGGGATAGCAGAGCAGACAGTGAGCATTATGCCAAGAAAGTGTTGCAACCAAGAGAAGAATTAATCTCAGGAAGTGAAGCAAAGTTGACTGCAGATATCTTTGTTGGACCGCAGATCCGAGAAGCAATAAAAGATGAGGAGTTTACATCTACATTCGCCACGGTTGAACTGGAAGCCTGGAATGCTTTCAAAGATGTTGTTAACAATTTCTTAGGTAACTTCAAGTCAGACAGTTACAAAAATCTTGTTAAGAACATGGTGGCCGAATTTTGGGCTTTGGGTTTCCACATGAGTGTCAAGTTGCACTTTTTGGACTTCCTTGTTGACTACTTTCATGTAAATCTTGGGGCATACAGTGAAGAGCAGGGTGAAAGATTCCATTAGGACATTTGTGCAATGGGCAGTTGATACCAAGGTCGATGGAATTGGAATATTATTGGTGACTATTGCTGGTCATTGAAACGTCATAATCCTGGTGCTGCTCAAAAACAAAAATCATTGAAAAGACAATTCACAGAGTAATAGATAATTAATAAATGTAATTCTGCTTTAATATTGCGCTTTGGTTACTTCTGTTATAACTTCCAATAGTTTTCTGCATGGTTGAAGTTATTATCCATCGTATATTTTGTTGCTGGTTTATTGACTTTTTCCTATATTATAATATATAAATAATATATATTTAATATATAATTATTAAATTTCAAATTGCAAAAGATCCTGACGTCATATGCAAAAACCATTGTCGTTTTCTGATTCAGCATATGTGAAAATATAAAGAACAGTTGCATTTATTGAAACATCAGACAGCATAGTGTATATTTATTCATAGACTGAAAATGAAAAGGTAAAAAATAATTATTTTTAAAAAATCTGGAATATAAAGTGGCCTATTTATAGGAGTGTGACTTTAACAGACATGTACTATAAAGAATATATGTTTTCATTCTTGAATGTTAACTTTGTACAAGCAGTTATTTATTTCAGCTCTTCCTTATGTACATCAGATGTGATTTGATCAACAAAATGTCTGTTATTTTGTCTATCTGTCTGTGTGCCCACATCATGTTTAGCATGTAAAATTTCATGTTTTAGGAGTGGAGTAAACGCCTGATTATGAAGTCTGCATTCTATCAAAGCATCACATACTACTTCCTTGGCAGGGATGCAGAGGAGGCAGAGAAACCTGGCGAATGCTTGGCTTATTACACTGCTGCCCGTGATGAGTTGAACAAAGCCATACAACTGGCAAAAGTAAGATATTTCATGGAGTGAATAAACTTCTAACATGAAGCCATTCTCAAAGCATCCCAATGTTCTTAATTTGTCTAATTATCTTGTTTATATAAAAAGTTCTATTTAGCTTGTTTATATAAACAGTTCTTTTTACAGTGGGACCCAGTTAACTCGAGCCCGGTTAACTCGTTAGCTCTATTAAGTCGACGCTTTTTATTGGAACTGCCAAATTCTATCTTTGTCTTTGCATTTTTTCATCGGTTAATTCGATTTTTTAAGTCGCCGAGCCCTAATATTTCAAGCACAAAAGAGTGCCAAACTTGCAAATTAACGTCGGTTAGCTCGATCCCCGTCTGTTCGCCTAGCGACGCACACTGGCATTTTTAGTTAAAAAAGCTTCGAAATCTCGCTTTCCTCGAGACTTCCCGATATTGTGTAATTTTACGAGATTTCAATAAGGATTACCGGATGTTTTTTAACTTGTTTCACTTTTGATTCGTGTGTGAATTAGTTTGAGACGGTAATGACACGTCTCTATCGAGTATGTATTCAGCAGAGGTACTCGTGTTAGCTGTCTTTAATCGTCGTTATTTCGCAGTGCATGTTATATTATTATTAAACTTAATTCATTTTCTGATGCATTAATCATTTTATTTTTTAAGATAAACGAATATCTTTAGAAAAGAAAATAAAGGTTTGTATCGAGAATTGACGGTGGTTTTTATATAATTAAATAAAAAATTATTATTCTTTTAAAAGTTTGTTGTTGCTTTGTTACCAGTAAAGATACGTGACTGTGACTAACACGCGCGTGACGGTGAAATCAAATCATGTTCTTAATATTCCAGTATATATATAATATACACGTCATCACTGTTGTAGGTCGAATTCTGATAAGGTCAAGGCCGCATTTGTTACTATTTATATTACAAGTTACACGTATCATTTGATTGACGGAGGAAATTCGAGTGTGGTCTCATAGTGGCAGATATCCTGCACGTCAAAGGCATTAAACTTAAAATCACCATATCGATATGTTTATTTTTTTTTAATTCGCTGATTCGACGGGCATTGCAAACGCGAGCGGCGGTGACATGCCACGCCACACGTGCCATGGGACGAGCGAGGCGAAAAATTTTACCTTAGTTTTAACGCATGCGCAGACAATTATAAACTGGTAACTTTTTAAAAAAATTCAAATGGAATCGAAACATGACCACAGAGACGTAATCAAAGTCATTTACTTCGGCAAAAAAAAATATATATAAAAATCCTGACTAGTCATAACTTTTCCCCGACTATTTCCCGACTTTCAAGACTGGGAAAATTATTTTAAGAATTCCCTACTTTTTCCCGACTGCGTGGGAATCCTGGGTTATATTTAAACTTTAAATGGTCCTTAAAAACGAACGGTCTTAACCTTAGGAAAGAGTGAAGAAATATTAGGGTCCCGATATTCCGATACGATTCCGATTAATCGTCCCTATCACTAATTAATGCACATCATGTATATGAAGAAATTTCAAGCGCATGTTAATATTTTGCCGCCATATTGGTTTTCGTTTAACTCGATGATCGGTTATCTCGGCGCCACTTTTCATACCCCGAGGCCGTCGACTTAAGCGGGTCCCACTGTAGCTTGTTTATATAAACAGTTCTATTTAGCTTGTTTATATAAACAGTTCTACTTAGCTTGTTTATATAAACAGTTCTATTTAGCTTGTTTATATGAACGGTTCTATTTAGCTTGTTTATATAAACGGTTCTATTTAGCTTGTTTATATAAACAGTTCTATTTAGCTTGTTTCTATAATTATTTTATATTTTGAGAAAATATATATCTCTGTGCTATTTGCTATATCTCTTGGCACTTTGGTAAAAAAATAAACTTTAAAAAAATTAAATTTAAAGTTACGAATTTTATAGTGTGGTTCAACTTGTCCCAATCCGCTATGCATTTTACCTCCACATTTTGGGACCTCAGTTCCACTGTTCGCGTCACCCATTTTTTCTCTCGTTTTAAAAATGATTTTATTTTTAGGATCAATGCTATAAATAAAATTATTATTTCTTTATTTTATTTTTAAAATATTCTTTATTAATAGCTCATTCAACTTTGTATAAACAGTAAAATTTATCTTTAAACGAAGTTTCTGATGTGTTTACAAGTTCCAGTTCACACATCTATTTCTATCACGACCTACATATGACTCATGACAAAGCGAACTATCCTCTATAAAAATGTACAAATAAAATTAGGAACTCCTTTTGAACCTTCAACTTTGACCCGTAATTAATGAGTTAAATGGCTTTTGCACACGGCCACCTTTTATGAATGAAACAATGAGAACAAAGCAATAGTCATAGTTGTAGAGCCAAAACGAGGTTGAATGATGAATGGTTGCCAATGACAACAAGTCTGCACAAGGTACATTTTGTTATTCCGTACTATCATTTTCTATAGGGTTTAAACATTTTTTAAAAGTTTCTTATGATATTGAATTAATTTCCATACAAGATCATTTTAACAGCCCAATTATCAAATATATTAATGTTAATAGGCATTATAATTGAATGTTTTATAACCATAGAGGACTTCCGCCTTTTAAAAGGGGGCGTGGTCCAACTTTAAGTATCCTATGTTTTTCCTCGCAAAACATTACCATGTGACTGACACGTCATAGCTCAAGGAAATTTGGCATAAATATAGTTCTAGTTTTAATCTAATGCTAGTTTTAATATGAAAAGCATATTCTTTGAATTTCTTAAAAAATATTCACCTCAAAGGTGGCCTATATAGAGCATGTTATTTATACACCTAGGAACAACTAAAAAATAAACAAATCATGATGAATCTTGTAGGTCAATATGTCTACTTCAAGGATCGTGTGCAAAAATATTACAATAATAGGCCAAATAGTCCTTCCAGTCTTGAATAAGTAGTCTGGTTGAAAAAATTAAAAACTTGGATCTCCAGCGCCTAATTTAATTTCCGATGCAAAAACGTAGTAGTCTCCCTTGACATAACAAGGTACCAAATATAACTTACAGTAACATGTATGAACTTTAAATTTTTTTGTATGTCTACATGACCATTCCTACAAGAATTAGGATTCTAAACATGAGAAAACATTGTATTCTTTTGTTAATTTATGTACAAATATAAAATTTATTTTTACAATTTCCTTCAATAGCTGTTAAAAATTAATATAAAAAAATCAAAATTTGTGGCAAAAATCTGATTTTAATTGGTTATTTACTTATGCCAAGATGCATTTTTTTTAAAATTACTTTGTTATATGGATGAAGTTAAGCAAATTGTGGATACAAAAATTCATCTGTCATCATCATTTGGCTTCCTGCAGATAAATAAGTTTGGGTTCCTGTAGATATAAGTTTGGGTTCCTGTAGATATAAATGAGGGTTCCTGTAGATATAAGTTTGGGTTCCTGTAGATATAAATGAGGGTTCCTGTAGATATAAATGAGGGTTCCTGTAGATATAAGTTTGGGTTCCTGTAGTGATAAGTTTGGGTTCCTGTAGATATAAATGAGGGTTCCTGTACATATAAGTTTGGGTTCCTGCAGATAAATAAGTTTGGGTTCCTGCAGATAAATAAGTTTGGGTTCCTGTAGATATAAGTTTGGCTTCCTGCAGATATATAAGTTTGGGTTCCTGTAGATATAAGTTTGGGTTCCTGTAGATATAAATGAGGGTTCCTGTAGATATAAGTTTGGGTTCCTGTAGATATAAGTTTGGGTTCCTGTAGATATAAGTTTGGGTTCCTGTAGATATAAATTAGGGTTCCTATAGATATATATGAGGGTTCCTGTAGATATAAATGAGGGTTCCTGTAGATATAAGTTTGGGTTCCTGTAGTTATAAGTTTGGGTTCCTGTAGATATAAATGAGGGTACCTGTACATATAAGTTTGGGTTACTGTAGATATAAGTTTGGGTTCCTGTAGATATAAATGAGGGTTCCTGTAGATATAAGTTTGGGTTCCTGTAGATATAAATAAGGGTTCCTGTAGATATAAATGAGGGTTCCTGTACATATAAGTTTGGGTTCCTGTAGATATAAGTTTGGGTTCCTGTAGATATAAATGAGGGTTCCTGTAGATATAAACGAGGGTTCCTGTAGATATAAATGAGGGTTCCTGTACATATAAGTTTGGGTTCCTGTAGATATAAGTTTGGGTTCCTGTAGATATAAAGGAGGGTTCCTGTAGATATAAACGAGGGTTGCCGTAGATATAAACGAGGGTTCCTGTAGATATAAGTTTGGGTTCCTGTAGATATAAACGAGGGTTCCTGTAGATATAAACGAGGGTTCCTGTAGATATAAACGAGGGTTCCTGTAGATATAAAATGTAAACAGTTGACACTACAGAAGTCCTTATGTTTTGACTTGGTCTCCCCTGTTTCCTTCTGTCTCCAGCATGATGTCCCTGAAGTGCAGGAATGTTTACATTTTGCCAAAGATGTCGTCATGGGAAAGTTGGTGTTGTTTAATATATTATCTAAATCATTTATTCCTTTTAAACTATAAAATTAAGCTAGAGGTAGAAGATTTATTAATTCAGAAGGCCTGTCAGAAATAAATGTTTTTTCTAATCTTCTCCAAAAGGATTAAAAATAACCAATTAATCCTAAATGAATTAGATTTATATATTTAACCATTTTGAGCATGCTTTAAATTTTGCCCTCTTACCATTGACACAGGTATGAGTCAGCAAAGAAAGATAATGACTTTGTGTACCATGCTAAAGTTCCAGCCCTGGACACTTTGCCTGAGATTAAAGGTCTGTCCTTCCTTGCATTCCCCCTTTTTCAGCTTTAAGTAACCTGGAAAATATGTCACAAGTTTGAATGAAAAGTTTCATTATTTATAATTCTGGGAAAAATGTTTGTGAATGCGTTAGGCTATTTCTTTTATTCTCAGACTTATGAAATGGCTTTGAATTTATAATGAATCATGTCAGTCTGTTCCCTCAGTACAAAAAACAACATATAATCCATTTTCTCAGGGGCTTCACTGGTCAAGGGGATACCTTTCAATCCCACCGATAAAGAGATCTCTGGACCTGACATCTTCCAGAAACTGGTTCCAATGGAGGCCCATGAGGCATCATCTGTATACAGGTAACATAGTTAACTAGGTTGTGCTGCGGCGCCCGCTTTTTTTAAGGCGCCTACGGCGTCCACTTTTTTCAAAAGCCCAACTAACTTGTCCTTGTATGATAAATACGTAATATTAAACTTCCTGAAATGTACACAAAGTATTTTATGATTAACAATCCTCAAAATCCTCTTTGTAAATCGTTCCCTTTTCCAAAATTAAAATATGAGCTAAAACAATGACGCAATATAATATCTTTTTACTGCGAGAAATGTTAGAAAGCAGTGCACCAAATTCCTGCACCAAAAATAACTCTTATCAAACGTCCGAATGAAATTGTTCAATTATTAATAATAGTGTTGAGGGTGTTCAATGTTAATCTGGAAACCAAAATGATTATCCAATTTAAAAAAAGCAGAGTGATGTCCCTTAGCGTTAGGCGTGAGGCAGTCAGCGATAATTGAGCGTAAATATATATATGATTAATGCTCTGAGCACTACATTGAATTTTGTTGTTGTTGTATACAGATAACATAGTGGATGCTCTGAGCACTACAGTACATTGAATTTTGTTGTTGTACATAGATAACACAGTGGATGCTCTAAGCCAGGGGTTGGTGAATTTATTTGTCCGATGCCCCAATATTACAAAATTGTATGTTGTCATCAGCCCAAAGGAGCAGATTTTAGTGGATTATATAGGCTCCAAATGAGTCTGCATTACCCCAAGAGTTTCCTTGTTACCCCAAATAGGTAATTTACCCCCGTTCGCTGACCCCTGCTCTAAGCAATACTTTGAAATATAAATAATAATAATATAAATAACTAGATGTTTACTCCTTGCAGTGAGGAAAAAGCCAAGTTGTCTCGAAATGTTGTTGGGGATATTGAACAGAAGAATATGGAATTAGAGTAAGTTAATCATATGTGAAATGAAATTTTTGTATCAATATTTAGAATACACATGAAATCATATGTTATTGGTATCTGTACCATTCTATTGACATAAATGTCTGTGTTCCCCTGCAGGCCGTTCATGTCGTCCCTATATGTTATAAGTGTCTGTCCCAGTCTATTGACATGAATGTCTGTATTTCCCTGCAGACAGTTCATGTCGTCCCTACATGTTATAGGTAACTGTCCCAGTCTATTGACATGAATGTCTGTATTCCCCTGCAGGCCGTTCATGTCGTCCCTATATGTTATAAGTGTCTGTCCCAGTCTATTGACATGAATGTCTGTATTCCCCTGCAGACAGTTCATGTCGTCCCTACATGTTATAGGTAACTGTCCCAGTCTATTGACATGAATGTCTGTATTCCCCTGCAGGCCGTTCATGTCGTCCCTATATGTTATAAGTGTCTGTCCCAGTCTATTGACATGAATGTCTGTATTCCCCTGCAGACAGTTCATGTCGTCCCTAATAGGTATCTGTCCCATTCTATTGACATAAATGTCTGTGTTCCCCTGCAGACAGTTCATGTCGTCCCTATATGTTATAGGTGTCTGTCCCAGTCTATTGACATGAATGTGTTCCCCTGCAGGCAGTTCATGTCTTCCCTACATGTTATAGGTAACTGTCCCAGTCTATTGACATGAATGTCTGTGTTCCCCTGCAGGCAGTTCATGTCGTCCCTACAGCTGGATGTGGAACAGTTCATGCCCAAGCCTGACATCATCCCAGAGAAGCTGATGGAGAAATGTGCTGCCATGAGTGTCAGGACTAACGCCATTAAAGAACTCACTGACTCAATGGCTGGTATGATGAACAAAATAATCTACAGTTATTACATCAATAGTCAACCTTTTCAAATCACTGAGCATGAAACATTTGTAGAGAATGTCCATTGTTTGGACTGACATCTTTTTTTTCAAAGTTACAACCTGTAGTTAGTATTCATTATTTTTAAAAATAAAAGAATTCTTGTCCAAATTTTATTATTTTTATGAGTGTTCCTCTATTAAATATAAACACATTCTCTTTATTGAATTGAGCTGAGCGCACCTTGTTAGTGATGTCTTTTAGACACGAGTATTCATTTCTATCTCTCACACTCTCCTGCCTTTCACAGCTGTTTCTGGCCTTGCCACAGAGGTAGAGCTCAGCCTCACAGAGATCCAGCAAATGATTGATGAAGAGAATGAGAAAACAGAACAGTTTGAGGTATACACATGTGATACTTTAAAGTCAATAAATGATCTAAAATATGACTCAGGATCAAGTCCTTGTCACTTTTGGTGCCAATGTGGACTATTCAATCAATCAGGGTGGACTATTCAATCAATCAGGGTGGACTATTCAATCAATCAGGGTGGACTATTCAATCAATCAGGGTGTACTATTCAATCAATCAGGGTGGACTATTCAATCAATCAGGGTGGACTATTCAATCAATCAGGGTGGATTATTCAATCAATCAGGGTGGACTATTCAATCAATCAGGGTGGACTATTCAATCAATCAGGGTGGACTATTCAATCAATCAGGGTGGACTATTCAATCAATCAGGGTGGACTATTCAATCAATCTGGGTGGACTATTCAATCAATCTGGGTGGACTATTCAATTGTCAAACTTAAATTATTATATTAATTACGATAACATATTAAATAACATATAATTTGTCATTGTTCCTAGAGAAGATAAAAACATCATTTGTAATCAGAGCCTTGTTTATTTATCCCTCTATCAACCACAGGAGCAGTATGGCAAGAAGAACCCAAGCTCTGTGCTCCCCCGCCTGCAAGAAGAACTGGCAGGATACCTCAAGCAACACCAAGAGGGCAGCCAGCTCAACAACACATTACACAGAGCAATGAACACACACACCAACAACCTAAAAATTTTGGTGAAACCTCCTGCAGACGTTCAGTCACATCTTCCGCCTTCGCAGCCAGCACTCTGTAAGAAACAGTTTTGTTCACTAATGAATCTTGAACATTTGGACATTGTAAATTGTAAATTCTAATGATGACAACACTTGTGTATCTGAATACTATTATATTGACTATCAAGTATTGAAATAAGGTTTCACTTACTTATTTTGTGATGGGATCTGTTATTTTATTGATAACATGACCTTCTACAAAGTATATTTAGAAAATTACATGTAAAGGAAAAACTGTAGATCTGCTTTAAAGATAAAAAGCTTGAGTAAATTAATTTGACTCAATTAAAAGGAAACAACATTCAATCAATTCAATGACAAACAAAACTGTGTACATTATAAAAGTATTTGAGACAATACAGAGTTATTGTATGAGGGAACTAGGAAAAACAACACTATCAACATTTTAAACTCAAATAAAAAATACAAGACTAGACACAAGCCATGGAAAAGCATAGGACGCAATAATCTTCTGTATAGAAGGAGCATCTGTAACAGATAAGATTAGGATTAACTAAGAGCATTTACACCATTTGTTTCTATCTCAGCCCCCGAGGAAGAGGTGACCGTGACTGAGGTCAGACGCCTGCTGCAGAAAGTGGCTGAGATGAGGGAGCAAAGAAACACGCTGCTGGAGCAGTTCAGGGAGAAGATTCACAACGATGACATCACCAATGTCCTGGTCACCCAAGAGCTGCCAGATAAGGATGTAAGTCAGCCCCCCCCCCAATCTAGTCATCAAGCATCACATAAATCTGTTAAAAAGTAGCAGATCACAAAAATAAATGAGCAAATAAATCTGTACACCAGAAGCAGACTCAAACAATACGCTCTTGTGATAGGTCAGTGTTTAACATACAATACACTCTTGTGATAGGTCTGTGTTTAACATACAATACGCTCTTGTGATAGGTCAGTGTTTAACATACAATACACTCTTGTGATAGGTCTGTGTTTAACATACAATACGCTCTTGTGATAGGTCAGTGTTTAACATACAATACACTCTTGTGATAGGTCTGTGTTTAACATACAATACACTCTTGTGATAGGTCTGTGTTTAACATACAATACACTCTTGTGATAGGTCTGTGTTTAACATACAATACACTCTTGTGATAGGTCTGTGTTTAACATACAATACACTCTTGTGATAGGTCTGTGTTTAACATACAATACACTCTTGTGATAGGTCAGTGTTTAACATACAATACACTCTTGTGATAGGTCTGTGTTTAACATACAATACACTCTTGTGATAGGTCAGTGTTTAACATACAATACACTCTTGTGATAGGTCTGTGTTTAACATACAATACACTCTTGTGATAGGTCTGTGTTTAACATACAATACACTCTTGTGATAGGTCTGTGTTTAACATACAATACACTCTTGTGATAGGTCTGTGTTTAACATACAATACACTCTTGTGATAGGTCAGTGTTTAACATACAATACACTCTTGTGATAGGTCAGTGTTTAATATACAATACACTCTTGTGATAGGTCTGTGTTTAACATACAATACACTCTTGTGATAGGTCTGTGTTTAACATAAGGTACGCTCTTGTGATAGGTCAGTGTTTAACTTACAATTTAAGCTCAGTGCAGAGGTTTTATCAATCAAAATTACCATGCTTTATAACATAATTCCCAAAATGTAATCAATTTGATCTTAATAAAAATTTTAAAATATACTGGATTCAAACAATTAATTATAAGATCATCAATGACTTTCATTGGGAAAATGTAAAAATTATTTGTACTTCGTATTGATTTAAAAGGACTTTTTTTAGTTTCCTAAGTTTCATTGGGGTTATATTCTGAGTCCAGTGCCAGAGCATTGCTCAGAGTCCACGAGCTATTAATAATATCTGCACTTGTGCCATTAGAAGAGCTCATCAGAGTCCATGAACTATTAATAATATCTGTACTTGTGCCATTCCCTCAGGCTGTGTTTAAAGAACAGCTCAAGAAACACGACCAGATAGTTGGATACATCAAACAGAACCTCATGGCCCAAGACAACATCCTAAGACATCTGACTGATGCTAATGCCAAGTTTGCCTTAATAAGGCAGGCCTACACTGAGAGCACTGCCAGGTGGGTGTAATATCTAACACAAGTTTGCCTTGATAAGGCAGGCCTACACTGAAAGCACTGCCAGGTGGGTGCAATATCTAACACAAGTTTGCCTTGAATAGACTGAAAGCACTGCCAGCAATGTTCCCTTTAAAGTTCGTTGGTCTGTGTACAAAGTACAAAAACTCATGTGCAAATTTGCACAGCATCCATTTTTTGTACAAATTTTGCTATGTGGTAAATCTAAATTGCTGCGCGGCATCGGGCAAATATCTGTGCAGCCGTGCAGCTTATAGGGAACATTGACTGCCAGGTGGGTGTAATATCTAACACATTTAAACTTTTTGTAGAGTTATTTGGTGGGTCTAACATCACACAGATTTATACTTTATGTAAATATATTTAGGGATTGCTTTCACTGGTGTGTCTAACATCACATTTGATACTTTATGTAAATATATTTAGGGATTGCTTTCACTGGTGTGTCTAACATCACATTTGATACTTTATGTAAATATATTTAGGGATTGCTTTCACTGGTGTGTCTAACATCACATTTGATACTTTTTGTAAATATATTTAGGGATTGCTTTCACTGGTGTGTCTAACATCACATTTGATACTTTATGTAAATATATTTAGGGATTGCTTTCACTGGTGTGTCTAACATCACATTTGATACTTTATGTAAATATATTTAGGGATTGCTTTCACTGGTGTGTCTAACATCACATTTGATACTTTATGTAAATATATTTAGGGATTGCTTTCACTGGTGTGTCTAACATCACATTTGATACTTTATGTAAATATATTTAGGGATTGCTTTCACTGGTGTGTCTAACATCACATTTGATACTTTATTTTTGTAAATATATTTAGTGATTGCTTTCACTGGTGTGTCTAACATCACATTTGATACTTTATGTAAATATATTTAGGGATTGCTTTCACTGGTGTGTCTAACATCACATTTGATACTTTATGTAAATATATTTAGGGATTGCTTTCACTGGTGTGTCTAACATCACATTTGATACTTTATGTAAATATATTTAGGGATTGCTTTCACTGGTGTGTCTAACATCACATTTGATACTTTATGTAAATATATTTAGGGATTGCCTTCACTGGTGTGTCTAACATCACATTTGATACTTTATGTAAATATATTTAGTGATTGCTTTCACTGGTGTGTCTAACATCACATTTGATACTTTATGTAAATATATTTAGGGATTGCTTTCACTGGTGTGTCTAACATCACATTTGATACTTTATGTAACTATATTTAGGGATTGCTTTCACTGGTGTGTCTAACATCACATTTGATACTTTATGTAAATATATTTAGGGATTACTTTCACTGGTGTGTCTAACATCACATTTGATACTTTATGTAAATATATTTAGGGATTGCTTTCCCTGGTGTGTCTAACATCACATTTGATACTTTTTGTAAATATATTTAGGGATTGCTTTCACTGGTGTGTCTAACATCACATTTGATACTTTATGTAAATATATTTAGGGATTGCTTTCACTGGTGTGTCTAACATCACATTTGATACTTTATGTAAATATATTTAGGGATTGCTTTCCCTGGTGTGTCTAACATCACATTTGATACATTTTGTAAATATATTTAGGGATTGCTTTCCCTGGTGTGTCTAACATCACATTTGATACTTTTTGTAAATATATTTAGGGATTGCTTTCACTGGTGTGTCTAACATCACATTTGATACTTTTTGTAAATATATTTAGGGATTGCTTTCACTGGTGTGTCTAACATCACATTTGATACTTTTTGTAAATATATTTAGGGATTGCTTTCACTGGTGTGTCTAACATCACATTTGATACTTTTTGTAAATATATTTAGGGATTGCTTTCCCTGGTGTGTCTAACATCACATTTGATACTTTTTGTAAATATATTTAGGGATTGCTTTCACTGGTGTGTCTAACATCACATTTGATACTTTTTGTAAATATATTTAGGGATTGCTTTCACTGGTGTGTCTAACATCACATTTGATACTTTTTGTAGAATTATTTATGGACTGCATTCACTGCGCTCCATTTTAAAAAAAATATTATTTTAAGAATTTACCATCATAGTGGCTGGATAGGGAAGTCAATAGTGTGCTCGCCTCACAAGCTGAGGGGCGTGGGATCTAGCCCACGTTAAAATCACAATAAAAATGTTCATGAATGACTATCTCTAAAAAGTCCTGCGCTGACCTGGAGAGGAGCTGGGCGCCGCCAAGGTCTACCAAGCCCCGAGAAAGTTCTAATAGAAAATTAGAACCCCCTACGACCACGAGGTTATGGCACACACACACACCATCATAGCAGAACTTCAATCTGTTGTATGGCAGACAATGTACTCGGCAGCTGTTAAGTCGTCACAAAAAATAATAATAATCTTATGTAGGTTTCTTATGAGGAAATCAATTTGTAAAAAGATTTTCAATACTAAACCTGTGTAAATGCTCCAATAGAATAATTTGTTTGGGAAACATAGTGTAATGTACTGATTTGTTTAGGAAACATATTGTAATAGAATAATTTGTTTGGGAAACATAGTGTAATAGAATAATTTGTTTGGGAAACATAGTGTAATAGAATAATTTGTTTGGGAAACATAGTGTAATAGAATAATTTGTTTGGGAAACATAGTGTAATAGAATAATTTGTTTGGGAAACATAGTGTAATAGAATAATTTGTTTGGGAAACATAGTGTAATAGAATAATTTGTTTGGGAAACATAGTGTAATAGAATAATTTGTTTGGGAAACATAGTGTAATAGAATAATTTGTTTGGGAAACATAGTGTAATAGAATAATTTGTTTGGGAAACATAGTGTAATAGAATAATTTGTTTGGGAAACATAGTGTAATAGAATAATTTGTTTGGGAAACAGTGTAATGCACTATTTTGTTTGGTATACATAGTGCAATGTACTGATTTGTTTTGGAAACATTTAAAATGAGTGAACAAATCTTTCTTCCACTTGTTCAGGAGAGAGAAGGCTGTTCATGACTTAATCCTCTCCTATGAAAAGTACGAAGAGCTTTTGGCCAAATCCCAGAAGGGGGTTGAGTACTACAAGAATCTCCTGGAAAATGTGACCCGCACCTTGGAACGTTGTCAGAGTGAGTGCAAAGTGCGACAGGAGGAGAGAGACATGCTACTGACCAAGCTGGCCCCTAAAGGTCAGTGTTTCCTTTATTTTGAAACACAATTATGGTTTACAACTGTATCTAACAATTTTAAGTGTTCAATTTCACAGTTCTTGTGAGTTACTTCATTACAGTCAACCGTCGTGTTTTAATGAAACAATCATTTCCTAACCTCCTTTATTATTAACTGTGTTGCACTAACTTTATGTTTGTCTAAATACAGCACCAGCTCCTTCCAGACCATTAGCTCCCAAACCAGGATCAGCAGAAAGTCCTTCACCTGTGATCCCAGACATGGGGCTGGCTCCCAATTCAACCTACGTGCCCTCAGATTATAATTTAACATCCCTGCCGACAGCTGCCCTCCCTTCTATACCATACCAGAGCATGCCTGCAAGCTTTGAGGGCCCAAAACTTAAAGACTTCCTACCCTTCATGAAGCCAAGGAGTTTCGGCCCTAAAGCCGCACCTCAGGAATCTGTCCCTTCCTCCCCGGGCATTGCTGCTGCCCCGTACAGTTACACAGACTACAGCAACATCCAGAAATATCCCGGCCTGGATCCGAACCTGGCCTCGGTGCTACCGGCAACAATCGCTCAGTACCTGGCCTCTGTGTCGTCAGGGTCCTATACAACGGCGGGCAGCAGTAGGCATACACCCTCACCCCAACACGCCCTATCTCATGGCTATCCCAGTGGTCCTCACGCCAACCCAAGCCTAGCCCCTCAACCATTCCCTCCTCAAGGAAACGACGGCTTGCATTCTGTGGCACCCTCTCTACCCCCAAAACATTCCAATCCAGCACCTCAAGACTCCAGGGGGTCCCAGTTTCAGGCTGGTTATCCACAGCACCCACAAGGACCACAGGGGCAACCAGGCATGGCAGCTGGTCAGGGCATGTACACGTCGCCCCAGTTCAATCCTGCGTCTGCTGGTCTGGCACCCAGTCAGCAGCAGCAAGCCCACCAACAGTATGGCTACCTGTCTGGGTTAGTGCAGCCCCAACAACACCCTAACTCTCCACGGAGTGATGGCATGAGTGTAGTGTCTGCTGCTCACCAGCCCATCATCTCTCCAGGGATGGAGTCAGTCAATCGTGGGGCCTTCCCGGAACAACAGGAAGCTGGAGCTAAAAGGCAGTCGTTGCGACATCAGTTGCCTGGTCAAATACCTAACCAACATCAGCTACCTGGTCAAATACCTAACCAACAGCAGTTACCTGGTCAAATACCTAACCAGCAACAGTTGCCTGGTCAAATACCTAACCAACAGCAGTTACCTGGTCAAATACCTAACCAACAACAGTTACCTGGTCAAATACCTAACCAACATCAGCTACCTGGTCAAATACCTAACCAGCAACAGTTGCCTGGTCAAATACCTAACCAACAGCAGTTACCTGGTCAAATACCTAACCAACAACAGTTACCTGGTCAAATACCTAACCAACAACAGTTACCTGGTCAAATACCTAACCAGCAGCAACTACCTGGTCAGCTATTGAACCAGCAACAGTATGCCCCAACTCAAGCAGGTCAGAACATGTCACAACAATGGCCACAGCAACAGTTTCAAATGTCTAATTTGCCCACTGGCTATCCTGGTTTGAATCAAATCGCTCAAGGCCCAGGTGCAGTTCCCAATGTGCATGGCCAGTCTAATCAAGCTAACTCTGGTTATGGCCTGCAAGTCCAGCCTCCAACAGGCCATGCTGCTACACAGTCAACTAACATACAGCAGTACCAACCTCTTTCACAAACACTGCCGTACGGTCAAGGGCAGCCAGGAATGAACCAGGGTTTTGATCCAGGCCAGGCACAGGGGACCCAGCATACAGGGAACTACCCAGGGATTCCAACTCAGCCAAATGTCAATCAAATACCCAAACAACAGATGGGTGGAGCCTACCAGCAGGGAGGCGGGGCAGCTGATGCCATGCGGAGACAAACAGATTCTCCTCATCAAAGCCCTTCAAGAAACATGGACCATATTCCTGTAACAAGCGTGGGATACCTTTATGCCAAAAACAAGAGCCAGGGCCCGTACACTGCCGATTTCACCTACCCCAGCCAGCAGTGGTACCAGCCAGGGACCACGGTCTACCTGCCCAGCCAGTACCAGGGGGGCTACCAGCACAGCATTGACAGGAGCTACCAGACTGCCCAAACCTCTGGAGGCACTTTCACATCAACAGCCTTAATGTATGGCCAGTCAGGCCAGCCCATATCCACCCAGTCCAACGGGGTCAGCAGCACCCAGACAACTTTCAGTTCACCGAGCCTGGGCCCAGGCAACCTTCCTCAAAGTACGGCGACTCCCCCTCAAGGTCAGCTGCCTCCACTCCAGCAGCCAGCTCAGACCCTCCATCCAATGACCCTTCAACAAGGTCATGGTCAAATTAAAAGCCAGTTGCCCCAACAACTGAGTCAAAATCAGAGCCTGGTGGCTCAACAATTTCAGAGCCAAACACCTGCAGCTCAGCAACATCCAGGTGGCTACATACCTGTGGGTCAAACTACACAACCACCATCACAAGGCACTTTCCAGGGACCAGGCACTCTACTGACATCACAAGGCACTTTCCAGGGACCAGGCACTCTACAACCAGCACAGTCCAACTTCCAGGCTCAGGTTCCACTGCATCCACAATCTTATCCACCCACTCCCGGACAGAATATCTCACAGCCCCAGGTGCAGCCACATGTGCCACCACAGTTTGTTCAGCAACATCCCCAAGTAATGACCTCTGGTCAGCCACAGGGGCCTCAGGCAGTCATGATGCAGCCAGCTGCTGTCCCCCCTATACAACAGCAACTTCCAATGGGGGTCTATGGGCCTCAACTGCCAGGAACAATTCAAGGAACTAGTCACACAGTGAGTTTTGTTGTTAAATGTTTAAATTGTATGGCTTGCCATCTTGTTGTCTGCCAGGAACAATTCAAGGAACTAGTCACACAGTGAGTTTTGTTGTTAAATGTTTAAATTGTATGGCTTGCCATCTTGTTGTCTTTGAAAGTTGCAGTGACATTAAGATCTCTTAGCAATGAGCCATACTCAATCTAAAGAATAATTTTGGAGTTAAAAATAGAATCTATTGGATTTTTAAAATTTAATTTAATATTTTCAAGTAACAATTAATTATATCCTGTGTTGCTGAATTGGATATAAAACAATTGTTAAAATCATTGATGGATTGGATATGAAATATTTTTAATCATTTTTGGATTGAATATGAAATAGTTTAAATCACTATTTGCAACCTGATGAATTGCAAGCAACAAATTTGCTCTGTTAACTGATTATGACCTATAAGGTTTTCTAAAAACTTGTTCCTCAGTCCCATAAGGATTTCAAGTATATATTGCAATGAATTGGGTTATGAATTAAAAATATTGCTGAAAATGTATTTTTTGTCATACTGATTTCTTTTTTTAGTATAAGCTTATAGAATGTTATTTTACGTATACAAAACACTATCTTGGGTTTATTAATATTTTTCGCTGTAGTTAAGTACTATTTTTTTTTAACGAAAAGTTTTAAGAAATCACATCTTCAAAACAAAAAAAAACTGTAAAAACTACCAAGAAACGAGCGAAAGCACTAACGGAAAGTAAACATCAACTTTTCCGGAAGTCGACTAAATCTTCTCTCAGGATATGAAGAGTTTTTACTTTGTATGATTTCATTACTAAAGAGAGCTCTATCGAGCTATAAACTATGATAGTTCCATTGTCAGAAAATTATGAGTATTTTGTTTGTCCCACCAGATGCCTGGCACCCCGCCCCATACAGGTATGCATTCACACATGGGACCCTTGCCAACACCTTTGCAGCCCAACCAAATTGCCAGTGCAGTAAGGCCAGGTACTCCAAGTCAAGGTAGGCATTTTTATTTGTGTAGGGTATTCTTCTACTGAATATACATTTTAATTTGTGTAGGGTATTCTTCTACTAAATATATATTTTTATTAAAATGAATTGGAAATATTTTGTTTATTTCTCTTGAGTTACAATATTGTTTTAAAAGTTGAAGTTCCTTGTCAGATTTTGTATAGTGACCTTGACTCAATCCCTATTCTCGGATTTTTAAGTACCTGACTTGTCTAAAAAAATGTTTTTTTGATACTGTCATGTGTTGACAAACTTTTGTTTGAAGATGATGAATGTAAACCTGTTTTGTTAGGTGTCTACAACGGTTAGAAAATCTTTGAAAGGGAAATATGTAATGGAGTTATAGTCCTCAAGTCATCAATGTTGTTAATGTCCAGGAAAATTACGGCCTGTTGTTCTATTTGTATCGTTTATAAAAATTTTCTTTGTAAAGTCATGTAAGTGTATTGAATGAGAACGCAAAGGTAACAATCCTAAAATTAAATAAATATTGTGTAATTTCAATGTTTATCTTTGGAAACTCTTTGTTAATAATAATAATATTATTGTTTTAAAGCAGTGTCCAGGCCCCAAACACCAGCAAGCCAGGTGTCCAGCAATGTCCCCTCTACCCCTCCCTCCCCCAGTGCCAACAGAATAAGTGTGTCCAGGCAGAGCTCATCACTGGATGAAATCTTATCTTCTAGTCCCAATGGTAAGACTGGATAACTTGTTCCATCGTTCTAGTCCCAATTATAAGTCTGGATAACTTGTTCCATTGCTTCAACTTCTAGTCCCAATGGTAAGCCTGAATTACTTGTTCCATTGTTCTAGTCCCAATGGTAAGCCTGGATAACTTGTTCCATTGTTTGAACTAACATCTCATAAAGTCCAGACATAGACTATCACATACCAAGGCTTTGCTCTGCTTTTTGGATAAAAAATAAACCAGATATGGCTAATATCACATGAAATTTGGTAATACAGGCCCATCGCCAGTTGGGGACCAACGAGACTATGCTTTGGGGCCCTAATTGAAGGGGGCCCCTACATGATTTAATTCTAATATTGTGCACATAGAGGGCTGAGGGATCCAAATATTTCTGGGTAATTTAATATTTATCATAAGGCAAAATTATCATTAGAAAATAGAACTGAAGGGTTTGACAAATTATGTTAAAATTTGTCAGGTGTCAAAGACAAAATCATCACCCCTCAAGTCTTGACCGATCAGGAGAGACAACTCCAGAAAGAGGAGGCCATCAAGAACCAGGCCTTAACGCCCACCACTGAGCCGTACTCAAACCCCGGGGCGCTGCACAAGTTGCTGTCTGATGTGGAAACTTTTGGTAAATTTGTGGATGAGCTCTCAGTCACTATCCTTGGAGTGTCACGACTGGATACAGTGTGGAAGGTAATTTATGATCCACTGTGGCCTGTATCATTAAAACATCTGGTCCATGTTGGGCAAGAAATGATATCATGTAAAAGCAAACGATGCACAAGAACTATTTCTGATATTCATCTCAATGATTAACTAATGAATTAATTTTGAAATATTATGGATTTCTTTAAAATGTGAAAAATCGAGAAAAAAATTTAGGGTATGTGTATGCTTAAGATAATTTCTCTTCTTTATTTTAAACTAAACCCCAAGAAAACTACACAAAATTTAGGGTATGTGTATGCTTAAGATAATTTCTCTTCTTTATTTTAAACTAAACCCCAAGAAAACTACATTTATAATTGTTAATGTGTTGCCTTGCATCATTGTAGAGTCTTCTAGATAGCCAGGATGTTGCCATAAAGAAGCAGTCCATGGCGATAGCCAGATGTTATCCAATGAAGAACAGAGACCCAGATATTATGCCTTGTGAGTGGCTTAGATTTTGTGCCTCCACTTGGTCTGCCTGAAAACATTTCTTGTAGCACAGTTTTTTAAAATTCATCTATTGCTAAATGTCTTCTGAATTTTTTTTTAAAATGGGAGCTTCTAAAAAATTTACTTATTTATGTTTAAAATATTCCTAAGGACATGTCCTTTTGTTTAATGCTCCATTTAGAAATAATTTGATAAAAATGATACCAAAACAGTTTTAAGAAACCATTTTGAATTAAAATAGGTCAAATCTAACTTTTTAACTGTTTGCTTTCTTGTGTCTTAACAGATGATGACACGCGAGTGGTCCTGGCAACTACAAAAGACGACTACATTAATGCCAGTTGGCTCAATGTAATATTTCATTAGATGGTTGGCTCAATGTAATATTTCATTAGATAGTTGGCTCAATGTAATATTTCATTAGATAGTTGGCTCTATATAATATTTCATTAGATAGTTGGCTCAATGTAATATTTCATTAGATAGTTGGCTCAATGTAATATTTCATTAGATAGTTGGCTCAATGTAATATTTCATTAGATAGTTGGCTCTATATAATATTTCATTAGATAGTTGGCTCAATGTAATATTTCATTAGATGGTTGCTTCAATGTAATATTTCATTAGATATACAGCTGTTTGTTGATTCATTAGAGAATATTCTTTATGTGACTTAAGTCAATTTCTATGATAAAATACATTTGTTCTTTGACTTACGTAAACAGTTGAACTCATACAACAATAGTATCACATATTTTATTATTTTAAACTCTTTTATTGAACATATGCACCTCATTTCAAATGTAGCTCAAGATTAATGCCTTTATCACTATCATCAAGAATAATTGATATATTCACTAGCATTCATTGACACTGTTGCTACCTTTGGGGCCATCCATATATTACGTACGCAAGGAGGGGGGTTGGGGGTCTTTAATTAATGGCATTTTGTATATGGATGCGTACGGGTGGGAAGGTGGGTCTCGACTGAATGTGTATGTACGCACAACAAATTTAATTTGCATAATACTAAGCCTAGTAAAGTAAACCGCTCAGGATGCAAATAGTATTCGAGACCGACTCAGTCAAGACTGATATGCAATAATGTTTTATAATTTAATGCAAACAAAATTTGGAACTTTTAATTACTTGGAAGCAATTAACATTTGATTCACACATTATTTAAATATATCCGTCTGATTTAAATTGCCATTACTTTGTAATTAGTAGAAGCTTCTCTTTTGCCCATCGGTGCCTCAGCCAATATATATATCAATAATTGGACTTCGGTTTCACTGGTTGTATTGTTCTATTTTATCAGTTCTTTTAAATGCAGTGTTCAAGCCAATAAAATTTGAATGTTCTATTGTATTTCTTCAATAATTTCAACATGAAAAACACGATATTACAAAAGCTATAAAGGGGCAGTCCATAAATGATGTTGCACGATTTTGGCAGATTTCCCACTCCCCTCGTCACAAAAACTTAAGACAGCCCCTCCTCCAATATGACGTCACAAAGCTTTGATCCCCCGCCTCTAAAATCCGCATTTTTTAATTGAAAATTAGAATGTTGCAAATTATTTTTTATCATTTAAGTATCTATTTAGTGCAAGGAGGATAACATGTAAACAGGGTATGAGTGAGCCTGACAGGACGTAACAAAGCAGCTAACGTTTTGGCAAAGAGCCTTCCTCAACGAACAAATGGTACACAAATAAAACGAATATAGAGAAATTAAAAATTAGCGGTGAAATCCTGTCAGGCTCACTCATACCCTGTTTACATGTTATCCATCTACTAATTTATAAGCTGATTGCAGTCTCACCCACATTTTGTTCACTATTTTGTGTAAGGCTGCAGTCTAATATGTAACACATGTGAAGCCATTGAAAGCGTCATTAAATAAATTGCAAGCAATCAAATATTTTAGTGGAACTTTTATTTAAATGGTGCGCATTTTGATGTGACGTCACATTTCTTAAACACCCCCCTCTCACCCTCGTCTCAAATGCATGACCCCCCCTCCCAACACCCCCCCCCTCCCCAGCGCATGTCCTCATTTATGGACGACCCCAAAGAGTAAAAGCAATAACTTTTGACTCTGGCTTAAGTTAATTATTCAAATGGGGGGAGGGAGCAAATTTGTACATACACATAGTGGAGGGGGTCTTGAAAATGTACTGGGTGCAACAGGGGGAGGGGAGGTATGAAAATACGATTTTTGTGTGTACGTAATATATGGATGGCCCCTTTCTTACTCATGTTTTTAATCAACAGAAAAGGTAATTGTACCTCTTATAATCGTGAGTAGATTGACACTAATATTAAATTAATTGTTTGTTTGTTGTCACAAAATAGGATCTGGCTCCATCCTGTCCCAAATTCATCACAACCCAAGCACCAATGACAGTGACCATGGGAGAATTTTGGGCCATGGTCTATGAGCAAGGCTCGGAAGTTCTAGTCCAGATAACTAGTGAATATGAGACAGGAAAGGTGAGATGTTCTAGTCCAGATAACTAGTGAATATGAGACAGGAAAGGTGAGATGTTCTAGTCCAGATAACTAGTGAATATGAGACAGGAAAGGTGAGATGTTCTAGTTCAGATAACTAGTGAATATGAGACAGGAAAGGTGAGATGTTCTAGTCCAGATAACTAGTGAATATGAGACAGGAAAGGTGAGATGTTCTAGTCCAGATAACTAATGAATATAAGACAGGAAAGGTGAGATGTTCTAGTTCAGATAACTAGTGAATATGAGACAGGAAATGTGAGATGTTCTAGTTCAGATAACTAGTGAATATGACACAGGAAAGGTGAGATGTTCTAGTCCAGATAACTAGTGAATATGAGACAGGAAAGGTGAGATGTTCTAGTTCAGATAACTAGTGAATATGAGACAGGAAAGGTGAGATGTTCTAGTCCAGATAACTAGTGAATATGAGACAGGAAAGGTGAGATGTTCTAGTCCAGATAACTAATGAATATAAGACAGGAAAGGTGAGATGTTCTAGTCCAGATAACTAGTGAATATGAGACAGGAAAGGTGAGATGTTCTAGTCCAGATAACTAGTGAATATGAGACAGGAAAGGTGAGATGTTCTAGTCCAGATAACTAATGAATATAAGACAGGAAAGGTGAGATGTTCTAGTTCAGATAACTAGTGAATATGAGACAGGAAATGTGAGATGTTCTAGTTCAGATAACTAGTGAATATGACACAGGAAAGGTGAGATGTTCTAGTTCAGATAACTAGTGAATATGAGACAGGAAAGGTGAGATGCCAAAATGGCAGGGGCAAGGAGTGAGGTGAATAAATCATTCCTAAAATATTTGATACCTGTGAGTTGTACTGTAAGAGATGTCTTGTATTGAAAGCCTGTGTTATATAGTTGGTATGACACAACAGAAATATTCTGTGTAATACCCTCTTGAGAAATTAACACTTTGTCTGTCTGTCACAACAGAAGTATCCTGTGTACTACTTTGTCTGTCTGTCTGTCACAACATAAGTATCCTGTGTACTACCTTGTCTGTCTGTCGCAACAGAAATATCCCTTGTACTACCTTGTCTGTCTGTCTGTCGCAACAGAAATATCCCTTGTATTACCTTGTCTGTCTGTCACAACAAACATATCCTGTGTACTACCTTGTCTGTCTGTCACAACAGAAATATCCCTTGTACTACCTTGTCTGTCTGTCTGCCACAACAGAAATATCCTGTGTACTACCTTGTCTGTGTCACAACAGACGTATCCTGTGTACTACCTTGTCTGTCTGTCGCAACAGAAATATCCCTTGTACTACCTTGTCTGTCTGTCTGTCACAACAGAAGTATCCTGTGTACTACCTTGTCAGTCTGTCACAACAGAAATATCCTGTGTACTACCTTGTCTGTCTGTCTGTCACAACAGAAATATCCTGTGTACTACCTTGTCTGTCTGTCTGTCACAACAGAAGTATCCTGTGTACTACCTTGTCTGTCTGTCCCAACAGAAATATCCTGTGTACTACCTTGTCTGTCTGTCACAACAGAAATATCCTGTGTACTACCTTGTCTGTCTGTCTGTCCCAACAGAAATATCCCTTGTACTACCTTGTCTGTCTGTCTGTTGCAACAGCAATATCCTGTGTACTACCTTGTCAGTCTGTCACAACAGAAGTATCCTGTGTACTACCTTGTCTGTCTGTCGCAACAGAAATATCTATTGTACGACCTTGTATGTCTGTCTGTCGCAACAGAAGTATCCTGTGTACTACCTTGTCTGTCTGTCGCAACAGAAATATCCCTTGTACTACCTTGTCTGTCTGTCTATCACAACAGAAGTATCCTGTGTACTACCTTGTCTGTCTGTCGCAACAGAAATATCCTGTGTACTACCTTGTCTGTCTGTCTGTCACAACAGAAGTATCCTGTGTACTACCTTGTCTGTCTGTCGCAACAGAAATATCCCTTGTACTACCTTGTCTGTCTGTCTGTCGCAACAGAAATATCCTGTGTACTACCTTGTCTGTCTGTCACAACAGACGTATCCTGTATACTACCTTGTCTGTCCGTCGCAACAGAAATATCCCTTGTACTACCTTGTCTGTCGCAACAGAAATATCCCTTGTACTACCTTGTCTGTCTGTCTGTCGCAACAGAAATATCCCTTGTACTACCTTGTCTGTCTGTCTGTCACAACAGAAGTATCCTGTGTACTACCTTGTCTGTCTGTCGCAACAAAAATATCCCTGTACTACCTTGTCTGTCTGTCTGTCACAATAGAAGTATCCTGTGTACTACCTTGTCTGTCTGTCGCAACAGAAATATCCTGTGTACTACCTTGTCTGTCTGTCGCAACAGAAATATCCCTTGTACTACCTTGTCTGTCGGTCTGTCACAACAGAAGTATCCTGTGTACTACCTTGTCTGTCTGTCGCAACAGAAATATCCCTTGTACTACCTTTTGTGTCTGTCTGTCGCAACAGAAATATCCCTTGTACTACCTTGTCTGTCTGTCTGTCACAACAGAAGTATCCTGTGTACTACCTTGTCTGTCTGTCGCAACAGAAATATCCCTTGTACTACCTTGTCTGTCTATCTGTCGCAACAGAAATATCCTGTGTACTACCTTGTCTGTCTGTCACAACAGACGTATCCTGTGTACTACCTTGTTTGTCCGTCGCAACAGAAATATCCCTTGTACTACCTTGTCTGTCTGTCTGTCACAACAGAAATATCCCTTGTACTACCTTGTCTGTCTGTCTATCACAACAGAAGTATCCTGTGTACTACCTTGTCTGTCTGTCGCAACAGAAATATCCTGTGTACTACCTTGTCTGTCTGTCTGTCACAACAGAAGTATCCTGTGTACTACCTTGTCTGTCTGTCGCAACAGAAATATCCCTTGTACTACCTTGTCTGTCTGTCTGTCGCAACAGAAATATCCTGTGTACTACCTTGTCTGTCTGTCACAACAGACGTATCCTGTATACTACCTTGTCTGTCCGTCGCAACAGAAATATCCCTTGTACTACCTTGTCTGTCGCAACAGAAATATCCCTTGTACTACCTTGTCTGTCTGTCTGTCGCAACAGAAATATCCCTTGTACTACCTTGTCTGTCTGTCTGTCACAACAGAAGTATCCTGTGTACTACCTTGTCTGTCTGTCGCAACAAAAATATCCCTGTACTACCTTGTCTGTCTGTCTGTCACAATAGAAGTATCCTGTGTACTACCTTGTCTGTCTGTCGCAACAGAAATATCCTGTGTACTACCTTGTCTGTCTGTCGCAACAGAAATATCCCTTGTACTACCTTGTCTGTCGGTCTGTCACAACAGAAGTATCCTGTGTACTACCTTGTCTGTCTGTCGCAACAGAAATATCCCTTGTACTACCTTTTGTGTCTGTCTGTCGCAACAGAAATATCCCTTGTACTACCTTGTCTGTCTGTCTGTCACAACAGAAGTATCCTGTGTACTACCTTGTCTGTCTGTCGCAACAGAAATATCCCTTGTACTACCTTGTCTGTCTATCTGTCGCAACAGAAATATCCTGTGTACTACCTTGTCTGTCTGTCACAACAGACGTATCCTGTGTACTACCTTGTTTGTCCGTCGCAACAGAAATATCCCTTGTACTACCTTGTCTGTCTGTCTGTCACAACAGAAATATCCCTTGTACTACCTTGTCTGTCTGTCTATCACAACAGAAGTATCCTGTGTACTACCTTGTCTGTCTGTCGCAACAGAAATATCCTGTGTACTACCTTGTCTGTCTGTCTGTCACAACAGAAGTATCCTGTGTACTACCTTGTCTGTCTGTCGCAACAGAAATATCCCTTGTACTACCTTGTCTGTCTGTCTGTCGCAACAGAAATATCCTGTGTACTACCTTGTCTGTCTGTCACAACAGACGTATCCTGTATACTACCTTGTCTGTCTGTCGCAACAGAAATATCCCTTGTACTACCTTGTCTGTCGCAACAGAAATATCCCTTGTACTACCTTGTCTGTCTGTCTGTCGCAACAGAAATATCCCTTGTACTACCTTGTCTGTCTGTCTGTCACAACAGAAGTATCCTGTGTACTACCTTGTCTGTCTGTCGCAACAAAAATATCCCTGTACTACCTTGTCTGTCTGTCTGTCACAATAGAAGTATCCTGTGTACTACCTTGTCTGTCTGTCGCAACAGAAATATCCTGTGTACTACCTTGTCTGTCTGTCGCAACAGAAATATCCCTTGTACTACCTTGTCTGTCGGTCTGTCACAACAGAAGTATCCTGTGTACTACCTTGTCTGTCTGTCGCAACAGAAATATCCCTTGTACTACCTTTTGTGTCTGTCTGTCGCAACAGAAATATCCCTTGTACTACCTTGTCTGTCTGTCTGTCACAACAGAAGTATCCTGTGTACTACCTTGTCTGTCTGTCGCAACAGAAATATCCCTTGTACTACCTTGTCTGTCTATCTGTCGCAACAGAAATATCCTGTGTACTACCTTGTCTGTCTGTCACAACAGAAGTATCCTGTGTACTACCTTGTCTTTGTCCGTCGCAACAGAAATATCCCTTGTACTACCTTGTCTGTCTGTCTGTCACAACAGAAAGTATCCTGTGTACTACCTTGTCTGTCTGTCGCAACAGAAATATCCCTTGTACTACCTTGTCTGTCTGTCTGTCGCAACAGAAATATCCTTGTACTACCTTGTCTGTCTGTCTGTCGCAACAGAAATATCCCTTGTACTACCTTGTCTGTCTGTCTGTCGCAACAGAAATATCCCTTGTACTACCTTGTCTGTCTGTCTGTCGCAACAGAAATATCCCTTGTACTACCTTGTCTGTCTGTCACAACAGAAGTATCCTGTGTACTACCTTGTCTGTCTGTCGCAACAGAAATATCCCTTGTACTACCTTGTCTGTCTGTCTGTCGCAACAGAAATATCCCTTGTACTACCTTTTGTGTCTGTCTGTCGCAACAGAAATATACCTTGTACTACCTCGTCTGTCTGTCTGTCACAACAGAAGTATCCTGTGTACTACCTTGTCTGTCTGTCGCAACAGAAATATCCCTTGTACTACTTTGTCTGTCTGTCTGTCGCAACAGAAATATCCCTTGTACTACCTTGTCTGTCTGTCTGTCACAACAGAAATATCCAGTGTACTATCTTGTCTCTCTGTCACAACAGAAATATTCTGTGTACTACCTTGTCTGTCTGTCTATCACAACAGAAATATCCTGTATACTACCCACTGGAGAAAGACAAGAACATGGAGCAAGGCATCATGCTGCTGTCCCTTCAGTCGGTCAAGTTCAGACAACACTGGGTCGAGAGGATCATCTACTTAAAGAATTCACAGGTATGTCACCAACTGCAGTGTAATAACTTGATGTAGACTTTCTTTAAAGCCAAGACCTTGGCCTTGGTTTACTTTGTTTGGGACACACTCAAACCTCTCAACTAAACTTTTATAATAATTCATTGACAATTTAAATAATTCAAATACATTTTTTGTTTACCTAGCCGAATGAATGATTTGATGAATATATTTGTGTGATGACGTTCTAAAGCAAGGGTCTTTAAACCTTATAATCAGATGCAATGTTTCACTAGAACCTTTTGGGGGCTTAACTAGTTTAGAAACTTACTAGACGCCCCGTGGCTTAGCATACGCGCGTACCTGCTCATGGAGAGTGCAAAGAAAGAACGGACACAAACTACAGCATGAAGAAATCAAAACAAAGCAAGTGAACGTCGGTTGACGGGACTGCCAACTCATTGTTGGTTTCGAGACATTTGCAGGCGAAATTCTGTACACCCCTAACTTCTATGAAGTCACCTATAAAACGATAATCTGTTTAAAATTGGAGTTACATAATCGATAATCGGTTTTCAAAAAAACAACAACACGCAATTAACAACTCTAAATATGACTAACCCTCGCTAGGGTCGGCCAATCACAGTTTATGTTTAAGGGATGGTAGTATTATATGGGAGGCGGGTAACAACAACCTCAGTGTGCATGTCTTCACGTTTACTCGATATTTTTTATTTACTTGGGTGTTGCTTTTTGTGTCTGTACTCTCAAACCCCCCCCCCAAACGTTCTTTGCACTGTCTACTGATGAGCAGTCTCGGTGTATACTATGCAATAAAGGGGTAAAAGGGTGGGCACAAACAGACATTTTAAAATTAAAAAAAAATAAATATGTATTTGCTGGAACTTGAACCCAGGACCTTCCTCGCATGAGGCGGACGTGTTAACCAGTACACTACAAATCTCACATTTCTGTGAAGGAACAATGAAAGTGAAACGCAAGGACCATTGTTGGTCACCCCTCCACTACCTTCGCTTGCCAACCGTTAACTGTGTTTAGTTGACCCCAGCGAGGGTCATTTGTCATGCTTGTTTGCACATACTTGCTTGCGTCGTGGTGTCTTGCATGGTCCCATGAAGAGAATTATATATATAGATTTGTAGAGAACCAAATCTGAAAATAAAATCATATTTATCCATAAATTAATCATATGACATCTGACGGTAGTAGTCAGGTTTTTACCATAGCACTAGTTAAATTTCTGGTTCGATATTTTGTACTTAACTAAATTGTTTCTCTCCGTTTTAATGTTCCAGACCAAGCAAGGAAGGACTTTAGTTCACTTACAGTTCAAAAACTGGCCAGTCAGGTAGATACTGCATTATTCCATGTTAGATGGAGTCATTGTTGGGGGGTGGGGGGGGAGGGGGTGTCCAAACAAGAATATTTGTATGCAATGATGATTTAAAAGTTGTTATGATGATGTACTGAATTGATCTGTTTGATTGATCATCTGTTTGTTTGTTGCAGTGGGTTCCCAGATGACATAGGAAGCATTGCTCATTTTATCTCTGAGGTTCACAGTTTTTACCTGCAACAGAGAAGTCTTACCAAGCCAATCATTGTTCATTGTGGGTGAGTACAACAGAGAAGTCTTACCAAGCCAATCATTGTTCATTGTGGGTGAGTACAACAGAGAAGTCTTACCAAGCCAATCATTGTTCATTGTGGGTGAGTACAACAGAGAGGTCTTACCAAGCCAATCATAGTTCATTGTGGGTGAGTACAACAGAGAGGTCTTACCAAGCCAATCATTGTTCATTGTGGGTGAGTACAACAGAGAGGTCTTACTAAGCCAATCATAGTTCATTGTGGGTGAGTACAACAGAGAGGTCTTACCAAGCCAATCATTGTTCATTGTGGGTGAGTACAACAGAGAAGTCTTACTAAGCCAATCATAGTTCATTGTGGGTGAGTACAACAGAGAAGTCTTACCAAGCCAATCATTGTTCATTGTGGGTGAGTACAACAGAGAGGTCTTACTAAGCCAATCATAGTTCATTGTGGGTGAGTACAACAGAGACGTCTTACCAAGCCAATCATTTATTCATTGTGGGTGAGTACAACAGAGAAGTCTTACCAAGCCAATCATTGTTCATTGTGGGTGAGTACAACAGAGAAGTCTTACCAAGCCAATCATTGTTCATTGTGGGTGAGTACAAGAGAGAAGTCTTACCAAGCCAATCATAGTTCATTGTGGGTGAGTACAACAGAGAAGTCTTACCAAGCCAATCATAGTTCATTGTGGGTGAGTACAACAGAGAAGTCTTACCAAGCCAATCATAGTTCATTGTGGGTGAGTACAACAGAGAAGTCTTACCAAGCCAATCATTGTTCATTGTGGGTGAGTACAACAGAGAAGTCTTACCAAGCCAATCATAGTTCATTGTGGGTGAGTACAACAGAGAAGTCTTACCAAGCCAATCATAGTTCATTGTGGGTGAGTACAACAGAGAAGTCTTACCAAGCCAATCATTGTTCATTGTGGGTGAGTACAACAGAGAAGTCTTACCAAGCCAATCATTGTTCATTGTGGGTGAGTACAAGAGAGAAGTCTTACCAAGCCAATCATAGTTCATTGTGGGTGAGTTCAACAGAGAAGTCTTACCAAGCCAATCATTGTTATTGTGGGTGAGTACAACAGAGAAGTCTTACCAAGCCAATCATTGTTCATTGTGGGTGAGTACAACAGAGAAGTCTTACCAAGCCAATCATTGTTCATTGTGGGTGAGTACAAGAGAGAAGTCTTACCAAGCCAATCATTGTTCATTGTGGGTGAGTTCACAGTTTTTATCTCAAAAACTCACAACATTGCCACCCATGAGATTTCTTAGATGGCAAAGAACTGACCAGATCAGGTGACAGAATGTTTCCAATGTTATAAACAGTTGACTAGTTAATTGGTCTTAAGTGCAGGACTGTTTCTGTAACTACTGTAACTGTTGTAACTACTGTAACTACTGTAACTGTTGTAACTACTGTAACTGTTGTAACTACTGTAACTGTTGTAACTACTGTAACTGTTGTAACTACTGTAACTACTGTAACTGTCCAAACCTTCAGATTAGGTACAGGCAGAACAGGTGTGTTCACACTAGTCTACGCAGCCATGCAGGAGATCTTACATGGCAATGGCCTCATTGACATTCCAGGCCTGGCTCGGCGCATGCTGCACAAGAGGAGAGGCATACTCCACAAGAAAGAGCAGCTCAAGTGCTGCTATGAAACTGTCCTCTTCTTTGCTGAGGACTTCCTGGAAAAACGTAAGTCTTCTCATTCAATTTTTGTCAGAGAAAACTCTCCAGATCAGAATTCTTGGAATAACGTAGGTTTTCTTGTTAGATCTTTATTAAGAGTAAATCTCTCTAACTCATTGTCCACCTTACTTTTGTATCTTACTCACTCTGCTCAGGTCGTTTTTGCATGTTTTCTCTGACCTTCCTAATTATGTTACTGTGTTGATTCTATGCGTTAGAGTGACTGGTATGTTTTAAATGGGTTAGACTGACTGGTATGTTTTAAAGCTTAGCGTGCGACTGATCCATCTAATGTATTTATTTGCCAATGTGATCCATTTCTCAACCAATCATTGTATGATCTTTTTGGAAATCATTTTATTGGCAGGACTTTGAACAAACATCAATCAATAAAAACATTAATTTCTCATAGCGTGGATTTAGGTTGTCCTCCGTTTGTAACATTCATGGGGAAAATCTTAGTGCTTGAATAAATTATGTAAATCTTGAAAGATTTAATTTACTGATTATTTTTAACTGTTTTTATATTTTCAAAATATCTTTGGTATGAGTGTAAAATGAAATAATATTTTTGTATCTAATCAGGAGGCATGTTGGTTAAAAATCCTCATTTCTCCAAGAAAATTATGGTGCGTAATTCACCCAAACACCAAACCCAACCAGGACCAGCTGCAGATGATATCGTCTTAGGAACTGTGGATTTACAGACCATCCAGGAGAATGTTGGCAGGCTGCGGATCCATACCAACAACCCGGATCCTGAGAGAAGAGAGGAGAACACGGAGACCATAAACCAGAACCTGAGCAAGAGGTCCCTGGAGAGCTTGTCGTCCATCAGTAGCCTCCCTGATGTTGTCCAGCAGTACGCTGACCCTCCGATCACCTGCCTGGGAGAAAAGTCTGGAAGCAGCAGCTGTGCCAGTGACCTTTCTAGTCTGAGCCTGCAAAACTTGCAGTTAGATGCAGGAACTCATGACATGGCCAGTGTAGGCTCACAACTGGATTCAAAGTCTGGCCACCCAAAACAACCTGTTGTTGACGGTACGTCATCTTTGACAGGGAAGAATGGAACCGAAGACCCTCACGGGACATCCAGCTCCCATGCAACGTCCTTGGCCCAGCTTCAAGACCCGGCTACCTTCACCTTGGGTTCACCGGATGCTAAGAGCAGGAAGAAGATCACCAAAGCCAACTTCAGCCAAGCCCAGGGGTCACTAAAGAGTGGATCAACTGATCCCTCTGATCCCTTTGGAAGTCTGGATCCCCTCTGGAGCCTGACTAAGAAATAACTTTCCTACGGATGAAGTGGTTGTCAAACTGACCGTCATCTCATGTCTTCTCATTTTGTAATAGTCAAAGAACACTCAGCTTAAATCAAGAGACTTGATCAAGAAATTTGATTTGTATATTTCAACAACTTGTATCAAATCATGAATACATATTGCATATCCATATGGTACATCCAGACAAGTTAATGTGTTAACTTATTACATTTGTACAAAAATCCTTTCAATGGGTGTCCATGTTCTACAACCTCTGGCCTTAACTCTCTCAGTGGACAAGGGACACCTGAGGCTTGTGTCAACTCTGTTTTTTTATAAGTCCAGTACTTCTAATCAGGGCTCAGTCTGGGGAAGGTTATTTTTACCCCCGCCAGGGTATGGGGATTTTGATACTATATCAGGCAGGCCTACTATATCAGGCAGGTCTACTATATCAGGCAGGTCTACTATATCAGGCTGGCCTACTATATCAGGCAGGCCTACTATATCAGGCAGGCCTACTATATCAGGCTGGCCTACTATATCAGGCATGTCTACTATATCAGGCAGGTCTACTATATCAGGCTGGCCTACTATATCAGGCAGGCCTACTATATCAGGCAGGTCTACTATATCAGGCAGGCCTACTATATCAGGCAGGTCTACTATATCAGGCAGGCCTACTATATCAGGCAGGCCTACTATATCAGGCAGGTCTACTATATCAGGCAGGCCTACTATATCAGGCAGGCCTACTATATCAGGCAGGTCTACTATATCAGGCAGGTCTACTATATCAGGCAGGTCTACTATATAAAGCAAAAAATTAGAGTTATCTTCTCAGATTTCATATCTCTAAAACTTGAATAATTTAATAACTTAACCGATGGTTCACTAACTGTGCTGCAGGACCCCTCATTGCATTGGTCCAGTCAAAAAGATGTTTGTATTGTAATCAGGTTGAGGGGGCTCTGTGGTCACTCAAAAGAAATTGTTTCCTAAAATTCTCAAAGTTTATTTCATTGGTTACGAAATTTAGTCAAGTTTTTAGTTTAGGTGTAACGAGACAAAAGATGATGAGATCAAGTTAAGGAACAGCAAACAATAAACATAAATAATATATTTTGATTAAAAGATGAATACAAACTAACAAATGTTGCTATTGGATAAGTTGCTGACCATCATACATTATATTTTACAAAACCGTGTGTGTGTGTATTTGAAGAGTAATCCAAATGTAAAAGTAATGATTTAAAACCACTTTGATCATTGTCAATTAACAATTTTAAAAGAAAATTTAAATAGGGCAGTAAATAGCAATCATTCCACACAGCAAAAAAATTCCTGCAATTTTTAATAGTTGTTAATACTATTATTAAAACTGTGATATTTTCTTTGGTAACCACTGAAGTGGTCGTGACCTCACAGCTACAAAACCTCTGTCTTAACTTGCTAACATGACAATCATCAAATGAATAGTGGCCCTTTGCTATGAGGGTTAGTCTCTCTGGTTGCTAAGTCAAGATAGACAAGTAATTACTCAAAATTCACATAAAGTACAACATTTTTTCATTGCTTTTTCATTATCTTAGATTTAGTCAGCACCAACCATTAGAAGTCTTCAATTTTTAAAAAAAATTTGATTGCAGATTAAAAAAATTAAAATATCATGCACAAAAAAAAAGGCATTTGGCTCTTTTTATGCACTTTTTATTTGCTGAGTGTATTCGAAATGAGAAGATAGCCCCCCCCCCTCCCCTCCTCAATTCTATCTTTGTTGGGTCTGAGTGTCAGCAAAGTGTTCTTATTCTCAGCACTTTTGGGTAACTGTTCAGACATTATACAACTTGAGGTTTAAATCAAATGCTCTGGTATATAAGGCAAGCTTAAAGTGTACCTAAAATGTACCTTTTATGATAGAAGTTTAGTTTCTTTAAAAAATTGTTATTTATGGCTAGACTTAATAAATGCATGGGTAATTTATATTTTAAGTGTACATTTTACTTATACCAAAGAAGGAAAATTTTCTTTGTCATTTACGTATATTATTCTATAAAAATTAATTAATCTTAAATATTTTGCTTTTGAAAAGGATGAAAAGACTGTTTACTTTAGCAGGATAACATTTAATGTTTTATCCATGTGATATGATTTAAAACATCATATGCATGTTTGTTATTTTTTAAGGTACATTTTTGTCAACTTTTGTTTGCACATTGTTAATGGATAAAACCCTTGCCTATTTGAGCTTTCATATTTTATATCATCGTGCCCTCCCCACATCATTACCAAACATGTATACTGATATTAATTATATTTGAATGAGAATTCTATATTGGTTGTTGCTTTTGACACATTGTTGTAAGTAGATTGATTTAAAAAACCTAACATTTCGACATGCCCAGGACTTTGGGCTTTTTCACTTGTCACATGATATAATTTTGAAATGTAATGAAACAATTACAAGTTAAAAAATGATTAACCGAGATCATTTAAACAGAAAAAAATTAAAAATGAAGTTCCTCTTGGTATAAACATTGCAATAGAAACATTTGATTAATTTTGTCATTATTAAATTGGTTGTAACGTTGTGAGTAATGTTGTTAATAAAACATGACATTTGTCCATGTTCTCATTAAGACAATGCTTTGTTATAATTTCATGAACTTATTCCTATCTGTGCAGTGGAATAACTTGTTGATGTGTCGTGTCATTTTTTATTATTTGTAAGTAATCATACAAGTAAATGTTACAAAAATCAAATTGAATCATTTAATTTTTGGCAATTTTTGTCAATTTCCTGTCTGTCTTCATTTTGTTGCTGTATTCTTTTTAAATCTACTTCATTGTGTTGGATGACAATTGTTGAACTTGACGTGCACACGTGCACATGTGCACACCATCCATGCATTCCATAATCCTTTGTTTATACACAACACTACAGATTGTGTATTGCCATACAATTAATGTTAACATTGTCATCATCAAGGCCTAACTTGACATTTTTATTTTGATAAAGTTAGACTCTCATAAAAATAGTTATACAGACTTATCAGCCTTCATAAAACTGTGTAAGGGATATTTGCAATGTTTTTAAAAAAAATTTATTTTGCAACTTGTTTATTTTTGAATATTTAAGTAGTTTAGTTTCCAACTGTGTTTGAGATGGCCACATGTTAAGTATGAATGTACTCTGACTTATTAAAGTAGGTATTATTTGTTGAATATATTTTATAATCCAGACAAGAACCAGCCAAGCCTAGCTGGAACACTAACACTATAACTTCATAAAACTATTCTTTAATTGTATACTTTTTCCCCTAAAAATAAAAAAATGTGTAAATGATTTAATGTCCACTCAATAGCCACACCAACACCACCTTTAGGTAACAGATTCTTGAGAGGGTAGGATTTCTTTGTGTAATGTAAATAAGACTTTTCCTGGGGAAAAATGACATATCTCATCCATATCTGTTGTAAGTTCTCAAACAACACAAGTACAATTGTCAAAAACATGCTTTTAATGAAAGCTTTCAAAATACATATGATTGTTTACATTGCGTCTCTTAATGATAGGAGGATTTACAGTAGACTGTTGATATAGCCCTTGATATAGCCCTTGATATAGCCCTTGATATAGCCCTTGATATAGCCCTTGTTATAGCCCTTGTTATAGCCCTTGATTTGGTCATCATTTCCATTGGTAGTAAACAGTTGAGAAAATCTGTTTTATAAATTGGTTGGTTATCTAGTTCCATTCTATTGAAATGTACAAAATAATTGGTCTCATTTTTGTCATCAGCTTTTATCCAAGTTTAAAATTTGAAACATAGACTTGGTCGTTTTTTTGGTGTTAATCTGGCACTTTGGACTCTATTTATAAATAAACTGTTAATAGTTACCTTTATTAAGGAAAATTACCTCCATTTCATTCATATGCATATGATTATTTAATTGTTGTTCCATCATGAAACTTTTTATAAAACTTTAAAATGCCTGTAATAGATATGTAATAATTCCCTGTGTGCAATATGCAGCTTTCATTGGTGTGTTGTGTTAGAGGAGGTGATGCCAGGCTCAACTTATGGTGGAACACACTTGGTGTTCCTATCATTGGTGTGCTGTGTTAGAGGAGGTGATGCCAGGCTCAACTTATGGGGGAACACACTTGGTGTTCCTATCATTGGTGTGCTGTGTTAGAGGAGGTGATGCCAGGCTCAACTTATGGGGGAACACACTTGGTGTTCCTATCATTGGTGTGCTGTGTTAGAGGAGGTGATGCCAGGCTCAACTTATGGGGGAACACACTTGGTGTTCCTATCATTGGTGTGCTGTGTTAGAGGAGGTGATGCCAGGCTCAACTTATGGGGGAACAGAATTGAACCTGAATTCTTGATTCACTTGCTTGTCATTGTAAGAATTTTTGTATGTTTAATAATTCTTTTTCCATGCCTCTATCAAGCTATTTAAAAATGGAGTGACCTTATGAAATTGTACATGTGAGCCTACCGAAGAAACAGTTTTGTATTTGGCCTATAGAGCAAGGTAAGAAAATGTTCAATTTGAATTTTTGCGCCACTGTTCAACAATCTATACTTGAGCTATGTCTCAAAGTTATTGTTGAATCCTTGCTTTTAAAATTTTTTTTTATTTATTTGTGTGATTATTTTTGTTCTCTTAATGTTAGATGTGGTTTCATTTCTTATTTGCTATCTTTATTTTAAAGTATTTTCTTCCTGTTTGACTATGTAAGCTTAAATTTGTCGTTGATGTTGATCACTTGAATTAAAAGTTGTCAAGTTTGTTTCAGAGTTCTTGTTTTCTTCTGTTTTCTCTTCCTTTTAACCCCTATCTTTAGATTGGAACAAACATCTATTACAAAATAAAACAAAATAAAGCAACCAGGAAAACTTTTGCAAAGATTGAATTGTTTCAATCTGACCTGTAACAAAAGTTTTAAGAGGTAAATATGAATTCAGTTTATCAGTTAAGGCATTTGGGGAAAAATAACAAAACTGCAAGAGGGTTACAGCACCATTTATGGTCTTACAAAGAAAAACTAGACTGAGAGGGGAAAATCTAAAGGTCAAACTAGACAGAGGGGGAAATCGAAAGGTCAAACTAGACAGAGGGGAAACTCTAAAGGTCAAACTAGACAGGGGAAAATCTAAAGGTCAAACTAGACAGAGGGGAAAATCTAAAGGTCAAACTAGACAAGAGTGGAAAATCTAAAGGTCAAACTAGACAGGGGAAAAATCTAAAGGTCAAACTAGCTTGAGAGGTTGAAATCTAAAGGTCAAACTAGACTGAGAGGATGAAATCTAAAGGTCAAACTAGCTTGAGAGGGGAAAATCTAAAGGTCAAACTAGACTGAGAGGGGAAAATCTAAAGGTCATACTAGACTGAGAGGTTGAAATCTAAAGGTCAAACTAGACTGAGAGGGTAAAATCTAAAGGTCAAACTAGACAGAGGTTGAAATCTAAAGGTCAAACTAGACTGAGAGGGTCAATTGTAAAACACAAAGAAATTCGTTCAACACATTCCATATTTTTATTTGTTTTTATTATCATCTTCATGAAAACCAGAAATGTATCAGCCAAACGACACCTTGTGATGGCCACAAACGTTCACGTCTGTTATAACAAAGGGAACACCACAAGTTTCTCAATAAAATTCCTGATATTGTCACAGATGAAACATACCATACTTGAAATCAGATAATTTTTTACCCTTTGTGTCAATGGACATACAGTCATAAAATCTATATATGATACATATTTATATATTTGACAGTACACAGTAAGATATACGCAGTAAAATGTGTTGAAATTGTCTTACGAGATGATGACGCCATGACATGACACATCAATCATCTTCCTCCTGCAATGTTCCTTGTACCACAGGTTTCATAATTAATGTCCAGTTAACAGCCATCACCCGCCTAATACCCAGTTAGTCAAGGGAGAAATCCCCAGATAGTTATGGGAAAATCCCCAGATAGTTTGGGAAAAATCCCCTGCTGACACAAAACACATTCCAAGTCTAAGTTATGGAAATAAACTCCATAACTCGGGAAATACTCAAGTTGAGAATGCACTGGGCCATGATTCTATCATATGAACATCTTACTACTGTACATTACTTTTTAATCTGATAGCTGCGAGCACGTGAAAAATATGATTGTTAAACCGTTGACTATGGTTGTCTCAGATTATAGGTGCATCCCTCTCCTAGCATGTCAAATACAGAGGTGCATCCCTCTTCTAGCATGTCAAATACAGAGGTGCATCCCTCTTCTAGCATGTCAAATACAGAGGTCCATCCCTCTTCTAGCATGTCAAATAGAGAGGTGCATCCCTCTTCTAGCATGTCAAATACAGAGGTGCATCCCTCTTCTAGCATGTCAAATACAGAGGTGCATCCCTCTTCTAGCATGTCAAATAGAGAGGTGCATCCCTCTTCTAGCATGTCAAATACAGAGGTGCATCCCTCTTCTAGCATGTCAAATACAGAGGTGCATCCCTCTTCTAGCATGTCAAATACAGAGGTGCATCCCTCTTCTAGCATGTCAAATACAGAGGTGCATCCCTCTTCTAGCATGTCAAATAGAGAGGTGCATCCCTCTTCTAGCATGTCAAATACAGAGGTGCATCCCTCTTCTAGCATGTCAAATACAGAGGTGCATCCCTCTTCTAGCATGTCAAATACAGAGGTGCATCCCTCTTCTAGCATGTCAAATAGAGAGGTGCATCCCTCTTCTAGCATGTCAAATACAGAGGTGCATCCCTCTTCTAGCATGTCAAATACAGAGGTGCATCCCTCTTCTAGCATGTCAAATACAGATATGACTAAAAATACTACCAACAGGCAGCCTATTATTTTTAATTTAAGAAAAAAATATTAAAGCTAAAAGTCGTACCCAATCCAGATATAATTCTTTAAACCTCACGCTTCACTGACTATATCACATAATTGAAAACTTAGATCAAAGCAATTTGTATTTATGGAGGTTTAGTTTAATGGTTAACACAGAGATCTGTTTGAAGAGAATTCATGAGATTAGCAAACTGGCTGGCTGCTCATTTGTAAGTATAACTTGAAACATTGCAGCTGTGAGTCTTCAGAGAAAGAAAAAAATATGTATTTATGTTATCAGCAAATAAAATCATTGAACACTCCGCTAATAATTGCACTTAAGTTTCCTAAGTAATAAACTGAATTTTACTTGATAATAATCAAACGAGATAGTAGTCTTTGTTGATTTTTAACAAAATACATATATAAGTAAAAAGACAAGGCCTGTTGTCAATGTCAATAGGGTAAAAATATTGACATTGATAATGACAAGCAATAATTTTTAAATGATGTAAATCTCATAGGCATAATTCCACACCACTTTGATCTACACAAATTAAAAACTCACAAAATATGGTTCAATAAGTTTTTTCTTAAACTTAAATCCATTAAAACCCATTTTGTAAATTAAAAATGACTCGGGTTCTAGATGTAACCTTCCATTCAGGAATAAATGACGTATTTGTGTGTAAGCTACCGGTAATTACTCTCAAACTTCAAAAAATATTTTTTTGGGTGAAATTTGCCAAGACATACTCTAAAACACAAAATGTTAGCAACAAAAAGAAATCCCCTCCCGCCACCATGGCACTTTTAAGCTTATAACAGCATGACAAGCACTTTGCAAATAAGGCATCCATCTTTTAACATCAAGTATTTTACATGGCCATTCTATTCTATACACACATTACATTTCTTGAGTTTAAAAAAGGTATTTTAATAAATGAGTTAATTATAGTGTAGTTGACGTAAAAAAGTTAGATAAAGTTATAAATTTAAAAGAGTAATTGTTATAATGTCCTATTGCTTACATTGTGTTATATGTCTATTGCTTTATTTGAATGTCCTATTGCTTACATTGTGTAAGAATGTCCTATTGCTTACATTGTGTTATAATGTCCTATTGCTTATCATTGTGTTATAATGTCATATTGCTTACATTGTGTTATAATGTCCTATTGCTTACATTTGTTATGCTTTGCTTACATTGTGTTATAATGTCCTATTGCTTACATTGTGTTATATGTCCTATTGCTTACATTGTGTTATAATGTCCTATTGCTTAAATTGTGTTATAATGTCCTATAGCTTATATTGTGTTATAATGTCCTATTGCTTACATTGTGTTATAATGTCCTATTGCTTACATTGTGTTATGTCCTATTGCTTACATTGTGTTATAATGTCCTATTGCTTACATTGTGTTATGTCCTATTGCTTACATTGTGTTATAATGTCCTATTGCTTAAATTGTGTTATAATGTCCTATAGCTTATATTGTGTTATAAATGTCCTATTGCTTACATTGTGTTATAATGTCCTATTGCTTACATTGTGTTATGTCCTATTGCTTACATTGTGTTATAATGTCCTATTGCTTACATTGTGTTATGTCCTATTGCTTATATTGTGTTATAATGTCCTATTGCTTACATTGTGTTATGTCCTATTGCTTACATTGTGTTATAATGTCCTATTGCTTACATTGTGTTATGTCCTATTGCTTACATTGTGTTATAATGTCCTATTGCTTACATTGTGTTATGTCCTATTGCTTACATTGTGTTATAATGTCCTATTGCTTACATTGTGTTATGTCCTATTGCTTACATTGTGTTATAATGTCCTATTGCTTACATTGTGTTATAATGTCCTATTGCTTACATTGTGTTATGTCCTATTGCTTACATTGTGTTATAATGTCCTATTGCTTACATTGTGTTATGTCCTATTGCTTACATTGTGTTATAATGTCCTATTGCTTAAATTGTGTTATAATGTCCTATAGCTTATATTGTGTTATAATGTCCTATTGCTTACATTGTGTTATAATGTCCTATTGCTTACATTGTGTTATGTCCTATTGCTTACATTGTGTTATAATGTCCTATTGCTTACATTGTGTTATGTCCTATTGCTTACATTGTGTTATATGTCCTCTTGCTTACATTGTGTTATAATGTCCTATTGCTTACATTGTGTTATACAGCAGTTAAAATATTGTACATCATTTGTTCTCTCTCTCCCCACTGTTCAATCAACAGAACATATCAAGTTTTATATCTAGTTTGTAAATCATGAACATGATTCTGTTTCAGCTTAAGTTATTTTCTTTTGAAACAAATTGAACATAAAGTAAGCATTCCCTTATCTCTAGAACATAAAGTAAACATTCCCTTATCTCTAGAGCATAAAGTAAGCATTCCCTTATCTCTAGAGCATAAAGTAAGCATTGCCTTATCTCTAGAACATAAAGTAAACATTCCCTTATCTCTAGAACATAAAGTAAGCATTCCCTTATCTCTAGAACATAAGTAAACATTCCCTTATCTCTAGAGCAGCTGTACTAACATATGTTCGTTTGTGGTACAAGCGTGACAACACCGGGGAACAGTAAAAGGCAACACAGTACACAGTAAAAGTAAACAATATGAAGAATGTTCCAGAAACATCAAGAAGTCACCTGTAGACACCGGGCAAATATCAATGAGCATTTTAACAGTTTACAGGTAAATTTTAAAAATAGTTTTTAAAGCGTTCATATTTTGTTGAAGAACATATTATATAAAATATCACACTATCTAGTATGTACACAATAGAAAATAACAAAATGTATTCATTTCAAGGCGGCTGGATAGCGAAGTCAGTAGTGCGCTCGCCTCACAAAGCTGAGAGGTGTCGCATCGAGCCCACTCAAAGCCACAATATAAATGATTCGCTAGGAAGGTGCGCTGGGAATTGGGGCACCCACCAGGTATAAACAAGCCCGTTTCTAAAATAACTGTCAATGATTGTCAATTTGACCAGTTGAACCCATGGCTTTTTGGTTTTTTTAAATGTCAGCACCAAAATCTTTATCATCATTCTAAATGTATGTTTCTTAAGTATAAAACGTCCCACCATGGCATAATCCCCATAACATACTTCATACTTATTCACATACAAGAGTTTGTTTTTATAAACCAAATTTCTTTATTATTACTGTCACCATAAGATACTCCATAATTATTCACATACAAGGATTTGTTTTTATAAGCCAAAGTTGTTGACCGTTTGTGTCGACTGTTAGTTGTGTGGGCAACCATTAACGTGTTGTTGACTGTTGGTTGTGGGCAACCAATTAACGTGTTGTTGACTGTTGGTTGTGTGGGCAACCAATTAACGTGTTGTTGACTGTTGGTTGTGGGCAACCAATTAACGTGTTGTTGACTGTTGGTTGTGGGCAACCAATTAACGTGTTGTTGACTGTTGGTTGTGTGGGCAACCAATTAACGTGTTGTTGACTGTTGGTTGTGTGGGCAACCAACTAACGTGTTGTTGACTGTTGGTTGTGTGGGCAACCAATTAACGTGTTGTTGACTGTTGGTTGTGTGGGCAACCAATTAACGTGTTGTTAACTGTTGGTTGTGTGGGCAACCAATTAACGTGTTGACTATTTGTGTCTACATGTTTGTTGTGGGCATCCAATTAACGTGTTGTTGATGCTGTTGCTTCTAAAAAAAATACTAAAACTAAAAGAACATCAATTGAATCTAACGTAACAATATGCAGGAGCTATTGAAAAATGTGCAACTAACATTTAATTATTAAACAAGTAAAAATATTTTATTTTTTTACTTTAAATCCCTAATATATGAGACATAACTAACAGTATTGATTATGTTCAATATTACAAGCACCGCGCGACAGAGACCCCTGTGACATCGAGGGCTGGAGTGAGCCTCCAGTGACCCGCGGAGGTCAACAATAGCAGACGGCTACACATACTACATAGAGATAAACTAAAAATTCATTAATATAATCATGGTACATTCGATCGATCTGAAATGTTGATACAATAATTAAATTAAACAAGATGACACGGGTCTATGCGCAAAATTTCAGCTCGATAGGATCATGGGAAGTGGGCCATTTTTGACTTTTGTTTTTCGCGGGTGGTACCAAGAGACCACGACAGACAAGACGGTAAAGTTAATATAATGGACCACGACAGACAAGACGGTAAAGTTAATATAATGGACCACGACAGACAAGACGGTAAAGTTAATCTAATGGACCACGACAGACAAGACGGTAAAGTTAATATAATGGACCACGACAGGCAAGACGGTAAAGTTAATATAATGGACCACGACAGACAAGACGGTAAAGTTAATATAATGGACCACGACAGACAAGACGGTAAAGTTAATATAAGGGATTTAAAAATACTAGATTTGGCCAGTAGAAAAAAAATGAGTTCGGTCAAAGTGTTAAAAAAGTGTTTTAACTTTTCGGTTTAAATATTCACATTCTAAAGGCATACGACAAATAACTATGTTAGTCTTAATTCAACAACAGCAACAAAAAAAGAAAAAAAAGAGATTATTTTGTGTAACATGGTGGCTGTAGAACCTCTCTAAATGGGTACATGAACAAGTTATTGATATATTATATTTTATTATACATATAATCTGGCACTTGACGGGCACAACAAATATGGCACAAGTTATGTAAATTTTAAGTAAATATCTGAACATTCCATGGTCAACAAAATATATTACACATCTGCAGCCGTACATAAAGAGCATAACATTTTAAAGTGAGCTGTTCATTTCATACAAATTTTACGACATCCAAGCATTGTATATGGAACAATAAATATCTATTTTTATAAAGGTTTGTAATTTTAAAATAAAACCGCTGAAAGTGTTCAGTTCCATAGGGCTTAAAACTTCAATCATTAAAATAAAATAGAAGTGTTTTGTAGAATACAAAGTTTTTACAGTAATATATAGGGTGACGTCATAGACACAATTTCTTGAGTTATTTTTTTGTTTTTTGTACAGTTTCTTTTATCAACAACAACAATGTACCATGGACTTGACGCATTTTTGTGTACATTGTTCAATTTGGTTTTATGCTTCATGCATTCAACAGACACAGGCGCTAACCTTAACCCCTTGTGGGCGCTGCAGCTATTCATTTGAGGGGGGGTGATGGCCACAGTTGCATTTGGGGGCGATGAATAACTGTAAGGGGCGGTGAAAGCATAAAAGAAAGAAGAGAAGATTTAGAAAAATTGATTTCTGTATTCCCTCTCATGCTCATAACCTTAATTTTTATTTGAACAACGTTCTGGACGTTGGCTCGTTTCCCCCACACTCCATCACTTGCACTGAGGTATCTGCTTTATTGAGTCGTCTGTCAACAATACCTAACCAATGTGACTGATTTGCCAGAAAGTTTTATCAAACGAAGTTACGAAGCCTTCCGGACTATAAGTACATTTGACTAAAATTGGCGGTGATATAAAAAATATAAGGATTTATCTTATTTTCGAACACTGAAATATTTTTTTTAAACCGATATTGGCAAAACTCTTTTTAAACGCAACCACACAAGATGGCCTCACAAGATGGCCACACAAGATGGCGTTGGCTTGCTTGATTCTTACAGTTCCAACAGTACCACAGAGCATTCTTTAGGTTTAGAGTTGACAGAAACTGTTTTGAGGTAAGTCATGTACTCTGCACGTCTAACTAAAAACCAAAAATTCCAGCAGGCAGTCCAACATTTGTCTGTTTAGCGTGGTGCTCAGGGACAGAGAGATAGAAAGAGAGAGGGAGGTAAATGTACCCCCCCCCCAACCCTTTCAGTGTCATTAGAATCTCGTGTGTACAGCTGAGTAGAATCCTCTCACTAACGCAGGTCTGGCCGAGGACAGGCATTCAAAAGCACTGGAACACCGACCAACCATATTCGAAGATAAAAAAAACTCAAACAGCATGGTTTACTATGATGACGACGAGGAGGTGGGTGAGGCGGGTGACTGGGTAATGTCAAGGTCGAAGATTTCCTTGAGGAGCGGCATGACCTGGCTGAAGTCTGGCGTGGTGTCGAAGACGTGGGCGCGGAGGTTATCACTGAACTGTTCAACAATTTGGCAAAGGTCAGGGACGAGCATGACAAGTTTGGCCAGGAGCACCTAGAAAAGTCAAACATAAAAGAAATAATTTCAAACAAATGTTTCAATTTCTGCCCATTTTACATATTTTAACCACCAAAAGCTTAGATTACTAATAAAATATCAAAATATGTTCCACCATCTCGTTCTTTCCGTCCACTTCTATTACTACTCTCAGATAACTAGTTACCTACACATATGTCTGTCACGTGTGAATCACGATTTGGATGACGGAGAGGTCACGTGAGTGAAAGCGCGGGAAGAAGGTTCGAGAGTATTATCAGAGTTGTCAGAATTCTGTGTGTAATGGCGAACGTGTGTTTGAGAACTCCACGTTGTATAACCTCAAATTATATATGTTACTGTACATAGTGTGGATATTAAAGTTGTTTTATTGAAACCAATTCTTCAGAGGATTATTGTATGCAAGGTTATGTATTGAGAGAACGCCTACAAGATACACTTATAAGTAAAACATCACAAAGATGTTACAATGTCCACTTCTATTACTACTCAGTTTAGGAATACTTCTCAGACAACTAGTTAACTACACATATGTCCACTTCTATTACTACTCAGTTTAGGAATACTTCTCAGATAACTAGTTAACTACACATATTTTCATTTTCTTAATTCTATCAAATATCTTTAGGCAGCTAGATTGTGATGATCCTCCAAAGGGTTCGCTTGCTGATCTATAACGTATCGATGCTGAATTATAAAGTATCGATGCTGAATTAAAACATATCGATGCTAAACTGTGCCATATATGTGGATGCTAAACTGTGCCATATATATGGATGCTAAACTGTGCCATATATATGGATTCTAAACTGTGCCATATATATGGATGCTAAACTGTGCCATATATATGGATGCTAAACTGTGCCATATATATGGATGCTAAACTGTGCCATATATATGGATGCTAAACTGTGCCATTTATATGGATGCTAAACTGTGCCATATATATGGATGCTAAACTGTGCCATATATATGGATGCTAATCTGTGCCATATATATCGATGCTAAACTGTGCCATATATATGGATGCTAAACTGTGCCATCTATATGGATGCTAAACTGTGCCATATATATATGGATGCTAAACTGTGCCATATATATGGATGCTAAACTGTGCCATATACATGGATGCTAAACTGTGCCATATACATGGATGCTAAACTGTGCCATATACATGGATGCTAAACTGTGCCATATACATGGATGCTAAACTGTGCCATATACATGGATGCTAAACTGTGCCATATACATGGATGCTAAACTGTGCCATATACATGGATGCTAAACTGTGCCATATATATGGATGCTAAACTGTGCCATATATATGGATGCTAAACTGTGCCATATATATGGATGCTAAACTGTGCCATATATATGGATGCTAAACTGTGCCATATATATGGATGCTAAACTGTGCCATATATATCGATGCTAAACTGTGCCATATATATGGATGCTAAACTGTGCCATATATATCGAGGCTAAACTGTGCCATATATATGGATGCTAAACTGTGCCATATATATGGATGCTAAACTGTGCCATATATATGAATGCTTAACTGTGCCATATATATGGATGCTAAACTGTGCCATATATATGGATGCTAAACTGTGCCATATATATGGATGCTGAACTGTGCCATATATATGGATGCTAAACTGTGCCATATATATCGATGCTAAACTGTGCCATATATATGGATGCTAAACTGTGCCATATATATGGATGCTGAGCTGGACGTTGTACAAGAAAGTCTCACCTTCTCCTTAGGGTGGTTGTGTTTCAAGTCAAGCCGTAGCGCCTCTATGAGGTTTGCTTGGAGTTCCTCCACAAGGGCGGGGGCGGTCAAGTTCGGACAGTCTGCAAGGGAGAGAACATTAATGTAAGCCTCACCTTCAGCCCCTGTATTATACAGGCTCTCACCAGTCTCACCATCAGCCAATGTCTTATACACGCTCTCACCAGTCTCACCATCAGCCCCTGTGTTATACAAGCTCTCACCAGTCTCACCATCAGCCCACTGTGTTAAACAGCTCTCACCAGTCTCACCATCAACCACTGTGTTATGCAAGCTCTCACCAGTCTCACCATCAGCCCCTGTGTTATACAGGCTCTCACCAGTCTCACCATCAGCCCCTGTGTTTATACAGGCTCTCACCAGTCTCACCATCAGCCCCATGTGTTATACCAGCTCTCACCAGTCTCACCATCAGCCCCTGTGTTAAACAGGCTCTCACCAGTCTCACCATCAGCCCCTGTGTTATGCAAGCTCTCACCAGTCTCACCATCAGCCCCTGTGTTATACAAGCTCTCACCAGTCTCACCATCAACCCCTGTGTTATAACAGGCTCTCACCAGTCTCACCATCAACCACTGTGTTATACAAGCTCTCACCAGTCTCACCATCAGCACTGTGTTAAACAGCTCTCACCATCATCAACACTGTGTTATACCAGCTCTCACCAGTCTCACCATCAACCACTGTGTTATACAAGCTCTCACCAGTCTCACCATCAACCACTGTGTTATACAAGCTCTCACCAGTCTCACCATCAACCACTGTGTTATACAAGCTCTCACCAGTCTCACCATCAACCACTGTGTTATACAAGCTCTCACCAGTCCCATCAACCACTGTGTTATACCAGCTCTCACCAGTCTCACCATCAACCACTGTGTTATACCAGCTCTCACCAGTCTCACCATCAATCATCGTTTTATACATGTTATATGACTGCCAGAGGTCACTGTACTATAGGTCAAACTAATGTTCACCTTGAGTGAGTAGAACAGCGGAGAAGAGGGCCAACTCTCCAGTGGTCAAACCAAACCCGTGGACCCTGTCCATGACGGTCATAGTGTGGCCCAGGAGGCGTGTCATCTGCTCACAGATGTAGTAGGAATTTCTTCTGACCCTCAAACCGCCCTCCCTGGTGTCGAGCTGGATGAAGCTTGGACTCACGAGTGAATGGAGCTGTTGGGAGACATGAAAACATGCTGACATCACATCATACAATATTATACGTGAATGGTTTGGACGCGTCACTACAATAACAAATATAATATTTTAATTTTATCAAGAACAATCCTTTAGAAAACGTTTTCCAAAATGGATATAATTTGTTTTCCAGCGTAGTTAATAAGTTGATACTTTGTGATACTGAACAGTAACTTACCGACACTAGACTGTAACCTATCTATACTGACTGTAACCTATCTATACTGGACTGTAACCTATCTATACTGGACTGTAACCTATCTATACTGGACTGTAACCTATCTATACTGGACTGTAGACCTATCTATACTGGACTGTAACCTATCTATACTGGACTGTAACCTATCTATACTGGACTGTAACCTATCTATACTGGACTGTAACATATCTATACTGGACTGTAACCTATCTATACTGGACTGTAACCTATCTATACTGGACTGTAACCTATCTATACTGGACTGTAACCTATCTATACTGGACTGTAACCTATCTATACTGGACTGTAACCTATCTATACTGGACTGTAACCTATCTATACTGGACTGTAACATATCTATACTGGACTGTAACCTATCTATACTGGACTGTAACATATCTATACTGGACTGTAACCTATCTATACTGGACTGTAACCTATCTATACTGGACTGTAACCTATCTATACTGGACTGTAACCTATCTATACTGGACTGAGACCTATCTATACTGGACTGTAACCTATCTATACTGGACTGAGACCAGTATTAATGTTAACAACTCAGAATTTGTCCCTAAACGGCCAGGGACATAATCAGCTAAATAAGCAAGGTAAGTGAACTGAAGAAAATACAGGTTACAGAAGTTACAGAGGTTACACAGGTTACAGAGGTTACAGTTGATTGTACAAAAACTCACCGCTAAATGTACAACCATAAATCCATTCCTTTTCATCAACATAATCTGGTCCCTCATGGCCAACGATGTGAAGCCTGGAATTTTCTTGGCGAACCTGACGCTCGCCTCCATCACTGGCAGGACCAACTCCTGGAACCTTCGGAATATTCCGTGAGAGAAAAAACTGCTCACTGGTCAGTGTGTCCAGAACTTCAGGGGCGTCCATCAACTGAGGAAAGAAAGAAAGTCATTGGTCATTGAGTCCAGAACCGTCCATCAGCTGAGGAAATAAAGAAAGTCATTGGTCAGCGACACATTAAGTGGAATGGTGTCAAAGTCCAAATCAAGGCAGTGAGGAGATGAACTTAACACAACAACAAGACACCCACCATGTTTTCAGCGGGGACGATGATTGGCGGTGATGGTGTGGTGGGCGTGGCCGAGGACGGTGACGATGATGCAGACGAGAAAAAGTGCGGCTGTGAGCCCGACATTTTGAGGCCGTGGAACTGCTGGTGCTGTGAGTGGTGTTGCGCCGCCTTGTGCTGGTGCTTGAAGAAGACCGTGTTGCCGAAGGTGTCCCGGAAGGCGGCCTTGATGAGGTCAGTCAGTGACCGGAGCTCAACGATCCGCCGCGTGCTGGTGCTGGTCAGCTCTTCTCTGTCGGCCAGCAGCTTCTCTCGCTCGACTTTGGGCATGCGTCCGAATCTTACGGCTGAAACACACATGACGGGTCGTAAATACAGGGAACAATACAGGAGTGGTGTTAAATACAGGGAACAATACAGGAGTGGTGTTAAATACAGTGAATAATAAAGGGCTGAAGTTAAATACATGGAACAATACAGGGCTGCTTATTTCCCTTTATAGCTTTAATTATCATTATTCTCTTCCTTATAAATCCTGAAAAATGTCTATATTTAAAACTCGTATTATTTACAAAATTTTCCGTCAAATGTCCGCGACTCACCATCCTGGGACATGCCAGCAAACAGACACCTCTGATAGCGACAGTACTGGCACTTATTCCTGGTCCCCGTGTCAATCTTACACCGTGAGCCGGCCTGGCATGGCTTGTACACCAGCTGTTTCTTTAACGTTCTCCTGAAGAAACCCTGTCGGGGGGTGGAAAGGGGGGGGTGCAGAATACAAGCATGAAATATAAGAGCCATTTGTGCACATTTATGGGTGGGAAGTAACGGTTCAAATATAAGAGCCATTTGTGCACATTTATGGGTGGGAAGTAACGGTTCTATGATCTTCTAAGGTTGAGGCTAAGCTCTTAGCTGGTACACCCCAGTAGACCACTTTCAAACTAAACTCTTAGGGGCCGTCCATAAAGTACGTAACGCTCCGGAGGCGGCGGGAGGGGGGGGAGGAGGTGGAGGGAGTGTAAGAAAGTGTGACAGTTTGTGACAGGGGGCAGGCCATGTGTGAAGTCACGTATATTTTAGTGTTTTAGATAAAATTTGAATTATTTAATTTAAAAAAATATTTTAGTTCGAAAGTGACATATTTTAGGGGGGGGGGTCTGAGATTTGTGACAGTTTGTGACAGGGGGAGGTGGTGTTAAAATGATCAAAAATAGCGTGGCGTACTTTATGGATGGCCCCTTAGCTAGTGTCACCTCGCACACACACACACACACAACCATGATGTAAGTTACGTCTACCAAGGGGCTGACATAAAACGACCGCTCGTCTCCAACTAGAAATATCTGGAACATGGATCACCACATCAGCCGCTTGGCATGAATAATTGTAAACTAGGGCTGTTGACGACTAATTTAAATTTAATTGTTAACTTTAAAAAATTAACGATTAATAAATCGTTTTTTTTCGATTAAATTCAAAAATTGAAATTTATGGTGTCATAAGTAACATTTATTAAAATACTTGTCAAAAATCGAAATAACACTGGAATGTCTTCTTTATATGACATCTTTTAACCAACAACGCAAACAGATAAATGCATAAAAATAAAAACAGGGTATTAGTAGGCCTGACAGGACGTAACACAACAGCGAACGTTTCGGCAAAGAGCCTTCTTCAACGGACAAATAGTACACAAATGAAACGAATAAAACGAAATAATAGAAAAAAAACACTTAGCTGCGGTGAAATCCAAGTAGTCCAGTAAAGATAAAGCAAGGAGAGAAAAGTAAGAGCTTAAATAGGAAAGGAAAGGGTGGGTGTGGCCAATCAATCAGCTTGTCAGTGCGAACACAACGTTGATCCCATGTGGTGTAAGAGTCCCATATTCATGGATTAGTCTATTCTCCAGACTGACCCGGCCGGGTGTGTTTGTACAAGAAACCAAGGCGGTGACAGACATGTCATCGACGCCCATGAGGTCCCGTCCATTGAAGTGTCGGGAGACAGGACACTGTTTGTCTTGTTTAATGGCCCGTACATGTTCCGCGATACGGCAAGAGAGTAACCTCCCCGTTTCACCAATGTACTTCAAAGGACAGCGCTTACACACAATGGTGTAGACCACATTGCGGCTAGTACAAAGATAGCCATTCCTAATCTTGAATGTTCCCTTAGGGAAGACAATCTGGTCCGTCTGGGTAACAAAGGGACATGTCTTGCAGCGATTACGACCACATGGCTTAGTGCCCAGATGGGAGGACGGAATAAGCAGACGGCTACGAACCAATAGGTCTCGCAGATTTTTGTCCCTCCTGAATACAATGAGGGGTGGGGTGGAAAATATGTTGTTTGTCTCAGGGTCCGCGAGGAGGATGGTGCGATTTTTCACAAATATTTCCTTTTGGTTCGTAGCCGTCTGCTTATTCCGTCCTCCCATCTGGGCACTAAGCCATGTGGTCGTAATCGCTGCAAGACATGTCCCTTTGTTACCCAGACGGACCAGATTGTCTTCCCTAAGGGAACATTCAAGATTAGGAATGGCTATCTCTGTACTAGCCGCAATGTGGTCTACACCATTGTGTGTAAGCGCTGTCCTTTGAAGTACATTGGTGAAACGGGGAGGTTACTCTCTTGCCGTATCGCGGAACATGTACGGGCCATTAAACAAGACAAACAGTGTCCTGTCTCCCGACACTTCAATGGACGGGACCACATGGGCGTCGATGACATGTCTGTCACCGCCTTGGTTTCTTGTACAAACACACCCGGCCGGGTCAGTCTGGAGAATAGACTAATCCATGAATATGGGACTCTTACACCACATGGGATCAACGTTGTGTTCGCACTGACAAGCTGATTGATTGGCCACACCCACCCTTTCCTTTCCTATTTAAGCTCTTACTTTTCTCTCCTTGCTTTATCTTTACTGGACTACTTGGATTTCACCGCAGCTAAGTGTTTTTTTTCTATTATTTCGTTTTATTCGTTTCATTTGTGTACTATTTGTCCGTTGAAGAAGGCTCTTTGCCGAAACGTTCGATGTTGTGTTACGCGTCCTGTCAGGCCTACTAATACCCTGTTTTTATTTTTATGCATTTACCTTTTTAAAAGCCTGATTGCAGTCTCACCCCCATTACTTTAACGCAAACAGACAAGTGTATTGACATTATTTGGTACACGTGATGAGCGGGTCTTATTGACAATGTAACCAGCTGAGCTGAACAATTGTTCACACAGCTTTAGATTGTCTCAAAATAATGGGGGTGAGACTGTGTACTATTTGTTCGTTGAGGAAGGCTCTTTGCCGAAACGTTCGCTGTTGTGTTACGTCCTGTCAGGCTAACTAATACCCTATTTATATGTTTTAGATTGTCTCAGCTGGTTTCCGATACTGTAGTGGATGTTTGGTTTCCAGGGGATATGTAAGCGAAGTGTTAGAATCATGGTAGCAATGTTCCCTTTAAGTAGCGCTGCTGCGCAGATATTTGACCGACGCCACGCAGGAGTTTAGAATCACCACGCAGCAAAGTTTGTGAAATATTGCACAAAAAATGGATGTTGTGCAACTTTGTACATTAGTTGTTTTTTTAAAATTTGCACACGGACCAACGAAACTTAGACTTAGAGGGAACATTGCATGGTAGGCAAACGATTTCTCTCAATAGACACAATAACCTTTATCAACATTTTGAATATTCTTGTCAGTCAATAGTTTAAAACCAAAATGTTCGTGTAATCGTCCGGAAATTATATTATATTTATCGGCCGAAATATTTAACTTTGTGAGTTCCAGTACAATTATAAGTGGTGGGGCGATTAAATTTTTTAACGATTAATCGAGAAATTAATCGTTAATTTCCGCAGCCCTATTGTAAACATCTCCATACATTTGCTCTAGAATACTGTATGTGTATGCCAGCAGGGGGACAAACTCATGTTACTTCATGAGCACGTGGACATCATCTTCAACACAGAAAATTTGATTCTTTTTTTCTTCTCCAGCATTTCAAACGTGACATTTTTACAAGGGCAACAAACGACCTTCACCCTGTCTCATAATAGTCACACATTTAATGACTATTGACAACTATTGGTTTTGTTTTGTTTAGTCATAAATGTAATATTTCTAGATGACATAACATGGTGGCGCCCCCTCTCCGCCCGAAGTTGCTCGCTCAGCTGCCTGATAACTCACCAAAAGATTGATTTAGTCAAAACCATGTTGGCTGTCAAATAGGTCAAGGCTGTTTGCCATAGAATTTTTGTTAATCCATAAAACTGGCAGGAAAACATACAGACGCGAACCACGACGACAATCGGGTGGTTCTCAAATTACGTTGGCAGAGATCATACCCCACCCCTCTTCTTTCAAACTCAACCTGATTCTCAAAGCTTGCGTTACGTCATCCAGGTCCAGTGGAAAACAGAAAAAAACATTCACCTACATCACCGTGTCTCCCCAACAAATAAATAAAATTTTAAAGTGCCAAAAAGTCAAAGTGATCGTATACGCAGAGGTGTCACTAGAGCAAGCGCCACCCAGTGCGGTAGTTCATCTAGGGTTGGTGCCACACAGTGCGGTAGTTCATCTAGGGTTGGTGCCACCCAGAGCGGTAGTTCATCTAGGGTTGGTGCCACCCAGTGCGGTAGTTCATCTAGGTTTGGTGCCACCCAGGGCGGTAGTTCATCGAGGGTTGGTGCCACCCAGTGCGGTAGTTCATCTAGGGTTGGTGCCACCCAGTGCGGTAGTTCATCTAGGGTTGGTGCAACCCAGTGCGGTAGTTCATCTAGGGTTTGTGCCACCCAGTGCGGTAGTTCATCTAGGGTTGGTGCCACCCAGTGCGGTAGTTCATCTAGGGTTGGTGCCACCCAGTGCGGTAGCTCGTCTAGGGTTGGTGCCACCCAGTGCGGTAGTTCATCTAGGGTTGGTGCCACCCAGTGCGGTAGCTCGTCTAGGGTTGGTGCCACCCAGTGCGGTAGCTCGTCTAGGGTTGGTGCCACCCAGTGCGGTAGTTCATCTAGGGTTGGTGCCACCCAGTGCGGTAGTTCATCTAGGGTTGGTGCCACCCAGTGCGGTAGTTCATCTAGGTTTGGTGCCACCCAGGGCGGTAGTTCATCGAGGGTTGGTGCCACCCAGTGCGGTAGTTCATCTAGGGTTGGTGCCACCCAGTGCGGTAGTTCATCTAGGGTTGGTGCCACCCAGTGCGGTAGTTCATCTAGGGTTTGTGCCACCCAGTGCGGTAGTTCATCTAGGGTTGGTGCCACCCAGTGCGGTAGCTCGTCTAGGGTTGGTGCCACCCAGTGCGGTAGTTCATCTAGGGTTGGTGCCACCCAGTGCGGTAGCTCGTCTAGGGTTGGTGCCACCCAGTGCGGTAGTTCATCTAGGGTTGGTGTCACCCAGTGCGGTAGCTCGTCTAGGGTTGGTGCCACCCAGTGCGGTAGTTCATCTAGGGTTGGTGCCACCCAGTGCGGTAGTTCATCTAGGGTTGTGCCACCCAGTGCGGTAGTTCATCTAGGGTTGGTGCCACCCAGTGCGGTAGTTCATCTAGGGTTGGTGCCACCCAGTGCGGCAGCTCATGGTGTCACCCTCTCACAGCTTACCCCATAGACTTTCTTAGAGTCTGCCAGTGCCAAATAACGGGAACATACAGAATATTACCCTTTGGTGTCACCCGGTGTGGTCCGCAAAACCGGCACGCCCTTAGTGACGCCTCTGGTGATACGCCTTCAGCCTTATAGGAAGGAACTACCGGTACATTAAAAAAAACAAGCGATCAGTCTTACCTTGCAGCCCTCGCAGGAATGCACCCCGTAGTGGAAACCCGACGCCCTGTCTCCACAGATCCTACACAAGACTTCCAGCTCTGTGGTATATTGGGGTTTGTACTGCTGAGGATAGACAGATAGACAGGTTCTCACATTCTGTGGTATATTGGGGTTTGTACTGCTGAGGATAGACAGATAGACAGGTTCTCACATTCTGTGGTATATTGGGGTTTGTACTGCTGAGGATAGACAGATAGACAGGTTCTCACATTCTGTGTTGTACTGGGGTTTGTACTGCTGAGGATAAACAGATAGACAGGTTCTCACATTCTGTGGTATATAGGGGTTTGTACTGCTGAGGATAGACAGATAGACAGGTTCTCACATTCTGTGGTATATTGGGGTTTGTACTGCTGAGGATAGACATATAGACAGGTTCTCACATTCTGTGGGCATTGGGAGGGGGATAGACAGACAGACATGTTCTCACATTTTGTGGGCATTAGGGGGGCAGGGGATAGACAGACAGACATGTTCTCACATTTTGTGGGCATTAGGGGGGCAGGGGATAGACAGACAGACATGTTCTCACATTTTGTGGGCATTAGGGGGGGGGCGGGGCAGTGGAAACATCGTCAAACACTGTTATGCAATGATCAAATGGTGATGTTAAGGGGGGGGGTGGTAGAGTAACAATGGCAGGTGATGATGATTGTTATACGATGTAGTTTATAAAAGATAGCTATACTAACACCATAATACATATAACTATACTAACACCATAATACATATATTTTTCTATACGTCACGGTGTGGTCAGTCGTAAATTTGGCGATGTCCTTCGATGGTCCATGGATACGCCCCTGACCAAAAGACCCAATGGGATCGAATCCCTGGCCTACACAACTTATGACACTCCAATGAGCTATAGACCCGTGATGACCACTAATGGTCACTACTACAGTCATGGAGTCAATGACCACTACTACATACATGAAGTCAATGACCACTACTACATACATGGAGTCAATGACCACTACTACAGACGCGGAGCGCGCGTAATGATTTCAAGTACAACCGCCTCTAACAGTGGGATCAATGCAGCAGACGGGTGCGTCGATAGGTCAAGGTCACAGTGGGTATCGATCCCCAACGGCACCAGGGGCCGACAACCCCAGGAGGCGTGCACGCACTGAGACTATCGGGAGCACGGTACTGTCGTACCAGGGCCCGCTTCTCTCCGCGCACGTCTACGACTTCCCAACTATTGCGTAAGGTCAGCGGTCCCCTTCTTGGTGAGGCCAGTGGTCTCTATCATGATGAGGTCAGTGGTCCCCGTCATGGTGATGTCAATTGTCCTCGTCATGGTGAGGTCAGTGGTCCCCGTCATGGTGAGGTCAATGGTCCTCGTCATGGTGAGGTCAGTGGTCCCCGTCATGGTGATGTCAATTGTCCCCGTCATGGTGAGGTCAGTGATCCCCGTCATGGTGAGGTCAATGGTCCCCGTCATGGTGAGGTCAGTGGTCGCCGTCATGGTGAGGTCAATAGTCCCTGGCATGGTGATATCAATGGTCCCCGTCATGGTGAAGTCAATGGTCCCCGTCATGGTGATGTCAGTCGTCCCTGTCATTGCAAGGTCAATAGTCACTCTGTTTTACAACGATGTGCCGCATATTTAAGCTTGTAAAATAGTTGGCGGCATTTTTCTCGTTTCCATTTTTTAAAATAATTTGATATCGTCTCAAAGTTCGGTATTTTATGATAAGTAAGAGGAACTTTTAATTTTACTCTCCCGCCCCCCCCCTTACTCACGATCTATAAATTGAATCTCCATCGATCATTGTTACATTGTACCAGGATCTTTGAGCAACGCCACTGGTAGACTCCATTGTTGTACGGTATACCGCCCTGGTCGTACATTGACTCCATTGTTGTACGGTGTACCGACCTGGTCGTACATTGACTCCATTATTGTACGGTGTACCGACCTGGTCGTCCATTGACTCCATTGTTGTACGGTGTACCGACCTGGTCGTACATTGACTCCATTGTTGTACGGTGTACCGACCTGGTCGTACATTGACTCCATTGTTGTACGATGTACCGACCTGGTCGTACATTGACTCCATTGTTGTACGATGTACCGAGCTGGTCGCACATTGAACCGTATCAAATGACCTTACGGAATTACTGACACGGGTGTCCAAAGGCCGGCCCGCGAACAACCTGTGGACCAAACGTCTTATCTTATCTTATCTGTTTCAGACGCTCCTTCTATACAGAAGATTATTGCGTCCTACGCTTATCTATGGTTTGTGTTTAGTCCTGCATTCTTATTAGAGTTTTAAATGTTGATAAAGTGTTGGCTTTCCTGGTTTCTTCAGGCAACCCATTCCACGCCCGAATTCCGGACGGGAAGAACGAAAATTTGTATGAGTTTGTTCTTGCATACGGAATAAGAAAGGTGTTTTTATCCTTATGTCTATCTGAGGGTTGTATTAAGTTATCTTTGTGTTGTATTTCTAAATTAGAGTTAATTGCTTTATGTATGATTACTACTTTGCTCTTGGTTCTTCTATCCTCTAGTGTTTCAAGGTTTAATGATTTAACTAATGGTGTTATTCTAGTCAGTTTTGAATATTCTCCAGTAATGAATCTGGCAGCTCTTTTTTTTTGGATTTGTTCTAGTTTATCAATGTTTTCTTTGGTGGATGGGTCCCATACAGAAGATGCATATTCTAGTACAGGTCTCACCAAAGTGAGGTAGCATTTTAGTTTTATATCTCTATTACATTTGTAAAGGTTTCTTTTTATAAAGCCTAAGGTTTTGTTTGATTTTTTAATAACTTCATTGACATGGGGATTCCATGATAATTTCTCATTTATTATGACTCCTAAGTATTTTGCATCTTTAGTTTGGGTTAGTTCCTTTCCATGAAGGAAATATTTTGAGCATCAACAAACTGTGGACCAAATGTCAGCAACCTATTAGGGTATTGACCAAGTGTCAACAAACTGTTGGGGTATGGACCAAGTGTCAACAAACTGTTGGGGTATGGACCAAGTGTCAACAACCTGTTGGGTATGGACCAAGTGTCAACAACCTGTTGGGGTATGGACCTGTCAACAAACTGTTGGGGTATGGACCAAGTGTCAACAAACTGTTGGGGTATGGACCAAGTGTCAACAAACTGTTGGGGTATGGACCAAGTGTCAACAAACTGTTGGGGTACAGACCAAGTGTTGCCCCCTGACTCACCTTGCCGCTGTCTGATGACCCACTGGGACTCCGGGAGCTGTACTCATGCTGTGAGGACGGGGAGTCAGGCTGTCCCTGGAGCAGCTGCTGTTTCTTTTGCTGTTCGTGCGTGGTGAACTCGTGAAAGCGGACACCGCCAATGTCTGATGAGTCGGCCTGGGGAGTCAATAAAATGAGGTTGAGGAGTCAATAAAATGAGGGGGAGGAGTCAATAAAATGAGGGGGAGGAGTCAATAAAATGAGGGGGAGGAGTCAATAAAATGAGGGAGAGGAGTCAATAAAATGAGGGGGAGGAGTCAATAAAATGAGGGGAGGAGTCAATAAATTGAGGGGGAGGAGTCAATAAAATGAGGGGGGAGGAGTCAATAAAATGAAGGGTGGAGTCAATAAAATGAGGGGAGGAGTCAATAAAATGAGGGTGGGGAGTCAATAAAAAGAGGGGAGGAGTCAATAAAAATAAGCGTGGGGATAAACCTCTCTAATTCCTCGACTACACCCTTTCCATACCTCCACTATATCCTATACCAGTGATGGTGAACCTATGCCACGCGTGCACGCAGAGCCTCATCAGCTGCACGCAACGAAAATATTACTTCCTTAATCAAACTACTTTGCTGGCACTTTGTGTTGGCATTTTGTTATATATAAGTAGCTTTTAATTGAATTTCGGGCCCGCGGCACGCAGAAAGGTTCGCCATCACTGTCCTATACATACCCTCCCCTGAACCCAATTACATTGACGTCACTCACTTGTAAAACCTCCAGGCACATCGCTGAAGGAGCGTCCACCGGAAATACGTAAAACTCGTCCGACACGGAATTATTACTGAAGATGTCGGCTGGAAGAGAAGAAACAAAGTAATGGTCAGAGCAAATGTGAGATGGGGAGACAAAGTAATGGTCAGAGGAGATGTGGGGTGGTGAGACAAAGTAATGGTCAGAGGAGATGTGGGGTGGTGAGACAAAGTAATGGTCAGAGGAGATGTGGGGTGGTGAGACAAAGTAATGGTCAGAGGAGATGTGGGGTGGTGAGACAAAGTAATGGTCAGAGGAGATGTGGGGTGGTGAGACAAAGTAATGGTCAGAGGAGATGTGGGGTGGTGAGACAAAGTAATGGTCAGAGGAGATGTGGGGTGGTGAGACAAAGTAATGGTCAGAGGAGATGTGGGGTGGTGAGACAAAGTAATGGTCAGAGGAGATGTGGGGTGGTGAGACAAAGTAATGGTCAGAGGAGATGTGAGATGGGGAGAGAGGAGTTATACAACTACAGTGGTACTTAGAGTACAAATACAGTGTTTCTCAGTGTACAACTACAGCGGTTCTCAATGTACATTTACAACGGTTCTCAGAGTAAAACTACAGTGATTCTCAATAGTAAACAACAGTGGTTATTTGTGTTCAACTACATTGGTTTTCAAAAATCTGCCGGTGTAAAAAAAACAATATACACACACACACAACAATACACACACACACACAACAATACACACACACACAACAATACACACACACACAACAATACACAGTCACGTCTAAGAAAGGGACAACAAACCATTACTGTTACTGTTTTAAAAAGATACATTAAAACAAAAAAAAACGAAACAAAATCAACACGGTTGATATCCGTAGAAGGACAGATGTCATCTGGACGGTAAGATGTCATCTGGACGGTAAGATGTCATCTAGACGGTAAGATGTCATGTAAACGGTAAGATGTCATCGGGACGGTAAGATGTCATCTGGATGGTAAGATGTCATCTGGACGGTAAGATGACAACAGAAAGAGTTACCCAACTCCAGAATCAGCTAATAACGTCAAAACCAATCGCTTCTTGTGAATTCAAATACAGTCGCATCAAATGACGCTAAATACAGTGGCAGTGGCGGCTAATGACGTTTCACTCAGTCGACTAATAACGTCAAACATGTCTGCTATTTTAAGTGATGATTAATTATTTTTTCGTGCGATGCTTAAGATCTACAGCTCTTCCGTTTGTTCCCAGTGGACAGTTCAGGTGACCCGACACGTCACTGGGTCCAGTGAGTCGTGCCATTGGGTCACAACTGAGTGCCAGACTAAGGGCACTGACTAGTAGACCAATGAAATTAACTGCATTATCATTAACCTAAAGTAGGGGTCTCCAAACTACGGCCCGCGGGCCAGATGGGGCCCGCGAGACCCTCTCATCCGGCCCCTGGAGACCTTTTAACCTCCAAAAAAAAAGATACTACATTTACCTGTAGTTTACTACAAAACTGTGTTTAGTCGGCCCGCAAACTGATGTTTGACAGTTAATGCGACCCTCTGGCAGAAAAATTTGGAGACCCCTGACCTAAAGTATCAATTCCTCTTCTCTCCCCTGGTAATCTTTGTTCGCGTTTAAATACCTGAATGTCAGCCGTTTGAGATGCCATCAGCTGTTCAACGAGAGTCATCAGGCATGAAACGTAATGGCTCCATTAAGGACCTCTTTAATCATCAAAACGTCGAGATGTCTATACACAACAATCAGTGCGTAAACAACGTTGATTCTATTTTTAGACAGCACATGTGGTCGCAGTTTGATGAGATTCTTTTTTGAGAGTGGAAAAATTGGGGAGGGAGGTGGGGGAACGTCTGGGAATATATCTGTCCCGACACTCTGTTAGTTCATTCAGAGAAAAAAAGTAACTTCAAAGTTTCCCAAAGTGCACTGGAAGAACGCAGTTACATAGACGCCAGTCCACACGCCTTGCAATTTCGCCTGTTAACGACCTTGGCAGAGGGCCAAAAAATGTTATATTTTATCGTTTGGTGTGGTGAAGAGAGAGAGAGAGAGAGAGAGAGAGAGAGAGAGAGAGAGAGAGAGAGAGAGAGAGAGAGAGAGAGAGAGAGAGAGGAGAAAGAGAGAGAGAAAACGAATAAATATATTAAAATGTTGAGTCTCAAAAAGCAATGTCACATCCGACACACCTAGCCTAGCAGACTGCTGGCCGACACACCTAGCCTAGCAGACTGCTGGCCGACACACCTAGCCTAGCAGACTGCTGGCCGACACACCTAGCCTAGAAGACTGCTGGCCGACACACCTAGCCTACCAGACTGCTGGCTGACACACCTAGCCTAGCAGACTGCTGGCTAACACACCTAGCCAAGCAGACTGCTGGCTGACACCTAGCCTAGCAGACTGTTGGCCGACACACATAGCCTAGCAGACTTCTGGCCGACACACCTAGCCTAGCAGACTGCTGATCATACACAGGCCTCTAGCACAGTGGTTGGTACCGTCCTACCACTGTGGGTGTCATAAGGTCAGTGGTGTGTCCAACAGCCAGAAGTTAAACCATATGATGAGGTCAGTGGTGTGTCAAACAGCCAGAAGTTAAACCCTAACACTATTATAACTGACGAGGTACTTCTACTGTGTGGTCAGTTTCCAAACGACAGGTCATTGACCTGCCAGTTGATGGACCCTCTGCGTTCGTACCGATACACAACAATGCGTACATATCTGCCCTCCGGGAGAAGCGCTGCCTGTCAGACGATTGACTGCCACAGGACGATTGATAGCTGTCTGCTGGCGGCAATACGGCGAGTAGACGGATGGATTGATGGACGAGGGGAGGGCGAGGGCTCAGACGAGAGATTAACCAGGCATACGGAATGGATTAACCCAATAACCAGAATATGTATAGACGCGGAATAGGGGGTGGTGTCATGTATGATCATGTACAATTTAATCTGGTATATAATGATACTGATGGTTGTGCCACTGATGGTTGTGCCACCGATGGTTGTGCCACTGATGGTTGTGCCACCGATGGTTGTGCCAATAAAATCGTTCCATTAAATTGTTACGTCGTCATTTGTCATCCCCCCATCCCCAAATTTTTCCACCTGACATTTTTATAATATATAACAATAGGGCACCTAAGGTTTAGCCTTAGTCTAACGTAGGTTAGTGTGGTGGTCACTAGTCGTAATAAGATTGTCCTAGTGGTGGCATATGGCTAGACATACGAGTATAAGTACCATGTAACATGGACAGAGAGGCAAACATTGAGTGAGTATCAGTACATGAAAGTCGTCATGTTACATATTGTACCATAGAATTAGATTAAAGGACTAAAGTTCGCGGATGTAACATTGTTACATAACTAGGCCACCCTTAAAATAATTGGTACACATGTGCAACAATTACAAATTTACCTCTGGCTAGGGCCTCAAAAAGAAAGTGTTACACGTATAACTTAATGTTTGTAGCATTTTCACATTTAGACCTATTTTTTAAAATATTAGTGTAGTTAGGCTTACAATAGCCTACATGGCTGGTAAATAATAAAAAGAAGCAAATTTTCAGCGCTAATTATTTATCTTGAACTTTAAACTTAAACCTTAATTGACATGACGATTGTTATAAAGACATTTCTTGCAGCGAGAACTAGTCGTGTTATGAACAACGTCCAACATTTGAGAAAACCCATTTTGAAATCACGGCGCACTATCTTACTAAGTACTTACACATGCAATTCTCCTCTATGAGCAGCATCTTACAGTAATCTTGAGTCAGCTTATTCTCAGTCGCTAGCACACATTTCGACTCCACCGACAACTCCGATGAGATATCCAACTTGTTTGTTTGTTATTGAACACACGAACACAAAAATGAGAAATGGATTACAACCGTACGAATATCTCCTCTTGTGTTAAACGAATCACATCCAGATGTTGGGAGAAGCTAAATCACATTACGGAATTTAACACATGCACAAGTGAGAGAGAACAATATCCAGTCCAATTGCTATGAAGTCTTGTGTCCTCCGATCAGTAGACTTGTACACGGCCAGATATCCAAGCTCGTCTCGTTTGTCAGGGACGACGGTACACAAAACCACTGTTTTTTTTTAAATGTCTTTCTATTCCCCCTTTTTTTCTGTTAGCCTTCGCCCTCTTTTTTGTTTCCTCTCGCTCTCGCCTCGCTAACCCAATGACCCAAATTCACCGTGAGAGTATATGCAGTCACCTTGGCCCCAAACTCGCGGGCACTAGGTCAGAAATGGCAGCTTGGGCCGTCGTTATATGCCGTCGCCAAGAACCCGCAGCTCCAATTTGCGCGGAACCATGGCGAGGGGAGGGGTGGAGTTTGGATTGGTCACGTCACTTTAAAAAAAAAGAGTATCGCGTGAGAGATGTCTGGTCAGAACTAATAAGTCTTATAAGATTTTTAGTTTTATGTTGAACCATGCATATATCTGACATATTGGAAACACTCTGTCATGATATAAGTAGGGTTCATATATTAAATTTATATAAACATACAAGGAAGGATAAGAACTATCACGATACTTTCTTCAATGAAAGTATTATACCATTTAGAATTATCATACTCTCACACACTCTTCTTGACTTATATTATCATTATCATTATTTCTTCAAATAACTTAGTAAAACAATTCCCCATTTCATTAATATATTTTAGTTTTTACCAATCGAATTCAAAAAGCTAAAAAGACCTGGAGCCTAATCCTTGCAATTATACTTTACCTTCCCGTAATAATATATCGGATATTTTTTTCTATTTTAAAGAGATTAATAATATAATTAAGTAAAAGTCTCTTTGAACTATTGTGGTTACACCAACCAATGGAAAAAAAAGCTAACAACCAACCCAGCTGTATCTCCATCAGACTCTCTGATGGCGACGGCCCAATTTACCACTGTAACGTCAGCGTGACACTTTAAAACTGCAAGAGTGGAAAAAACCTGTCGCTGGCCCCCTTTTCTCCCCTCTCCCCTAAGGAAAAAGAGAGAAGAAAAAAAGAAGCTCTTAGCTTTTTTGAATAAAAATTGTTTAAAAAGTAATTATAAAATCACTGCCCTTTTAAGGCTTTGTCTAACGGCTGGAGTAAAATTGAATTGAATGTGTAGTTACAGGATTAATCCTCATTCATTACAGACCACTTGATATGCCGGGTGTTCAAGCAAGCAGAGGTTTAACGTAATGGTCTCTAGTCTCGTGTCCGGGGAGAATGGGGGGGGGGATTGATGTTCTTAGTCCTGGAGTTTCATCATTTGCCGGAGTCATTTGTATCTGTAGGGTTTTGACAATAAACTTTGCTTCCCTTTATTTATAATTATTTATTTGACTAAATGATTATCAAACGAAATTGGTCAGAAAAACACCATTTTTAAATCCCTTATATTAACTTCACCGCTTTGTCTCTCTCTGTCTGTTGTGTTCCCGCGGGAAAACAGTCAGTAAAAACAACCCGTAAAAACAAAGTTTATGACTTTAAATCCCTTATATATGTAAGTAGTAAAAGACCATGTTGGCCTATGGGGCAAGTGAAGCAGCGTTCACAAGTTTCAATAGCCAAGGCATACGCTAGGATTATGTGGCTAGCACAATGCCCAGCCGCCTTTACTTCCCCAACTGATATCGCGTACCCACTAGGAGCTGGGTGGACTCAGGGATGCCCTAGGCCCTGGGACAAATCCTTGCCTTCACATGGATTTGAGCCCGTGACCATCGGTACGCCAGTCGAACGCGCTGCCACTCGACCACCGCGTCCTTTATATATGAGACATAACTAAAAGTAGTGATTACGTTCAATACAATACGCACCGCGCGACAAACATTTTCAGACTGAACGTGACTGAACTCATCTTGCTGTAAAACACGGGGATGTGGTCATCGATGGCTGGAGTGAACTATAGTGACCCGTGGAGGTACACTATAGCAGACGGCTACAGAGAGATACATAGAGATAAACTAAAAATTCATTATTTTAATTGCGGTGCCTTCGATCGATCTGAAATTTTGATACAATGCACTGTTAGGTGACACAAGTCTATGTGCAAAATTTCAGCTCCATAGCATCACGGCAAGTGGGTCATCTATAGCATCATGGCAAGTGGGTCATCTTTTGACTTTTGTTTTTCCGCGGGTTTGACCACGACAAGACGGAGAAGTTAATTTAAGGGATTTAAAAATGGCCCACTTCCCGTGATCCTATCAAGCTGACATTTTGCACTTAGACCCGTGTCACCCCTTACAATGCATTGTATCAAAAGTTCAGATCGGTCGAATGTACTGTTATTAAATTAATGAATTTTTAGTTTATCTCTATATATTTATATGTAGCATGTGTGTCGTCTGCTATAGTTGACATCCACGGGTCACTGGAGGTTCACTCCAGCCCTCGATGAACACATCCCCGTGCTGTAAAACACGAGGAGTTCAGTCACGTTCAGTCTGTCAATGTTTATGTTATTGTGGCTTCGCGGTGCGTATTATATTGAACATAATCAATACTTTTATTTGTCTCATATATAAGGGATTTATAGTACGGGTTGTTTACGGGTTGTTTATTTTTATATTAGCTAAACCCTGTCTAAAGAGATATGTAACTTTCGTAGCTACCAGAGGTGGTAATGATCTCAGTTCTGAGATAGGTAACTTGAGTAGCTACCAGAGGTGGTAATGATCTCAATTCTGAGATGGGTAACTTGAGTAGCTACAAGAGGCGGCAATGATCTCAGTTCTGAGATAGGTAACTTGAGTAGCTACCAGAGGCGGCAATGATCTCAATTCTGAGATAGGTAACTTGAGTAGCTACCAGAGGCGGCAATGATCTCAGTTCTGAGATAGGTAACTTGAGTAGCTACCAGAGGCGGCAATGATCTCAGTTCTGAGAAATCAGCTCGGCCCTGACACCGGTAAGACGCAGTCCACAGACAAGAGATCATCGGGATGTAATCGTGTAACGAGCAAGATGTTTCCTGGCCTGTCGTCTGTTTGTCTCACAGTTTGCTGCAATGTTCCGTACCATAACGCACCCGGAGGCTCGGTCGCTGGCTGCTGCCTCCCAGGAATCATGCCCGATGTCATAAACCTTCAATTGTGTCTTGAGCGTATCTTTGTAGCGCGTCCCTTTGACCACCACGGGGCTCTCTGCCCATCAGTAAGCTCGCCATAGAAGAGCCTCTTTGGGATCCGATGGTCTGACCCGCAAGACGTGCCCGCCTGGCACTACATCAGGCTTGTGTAAATACTTGTATGTTTCCTGGCCTGTAAGTGCTTTGGTGTCTGGAAGCTTCTCCTGAAAATTTGATGTTCAGAAGTTTCTAAAGGATTTTTGTTTGTGTGTGTGTGTGTGTGTCCCATAACCTCGTGGTCGTAGGGGGTTCTAATGTTTCCATTAGAACTTTCTAGGGGCTGGGTAGATCTTGGAGGCGCCCATCTCCTCTCCAGGTCAGCTGATAACTTTTTATCAATAGCCATTCCTCAACATTTTTTACTGTGGCTTTAACTTGGGCTAGATCCCACGTCCCTCCGCTTGTGAGGCGAGTGCACTATTGACTACGCTAACCAGCCGCCATTAGATGTTTAGGACAGGATGAAAATTCCGTGAAAAGTGTTGCAATAACTCTTTGTATCTGCTGTCTGTCAGGGGCGGATTCAGACTGCATGGGGCCCCTGGCTGCAATTCAAACTGGGGCCCTATACAGCCAGCCTCCCTTTAAATGAAATGATTGCTGACAGCTAATAATATAAGACTATGACTGTAACTTGTAACTAAATAGTCCATTGGTTCCTTTCTCATAATTTGTCTGTACTACGGGATCGGATTCATAAAAAAAAACCAAAGACGAAGAAATGACTGTTTTGCCGGTATCGTACAACTGAGTGTAAAAAGATAATTTTAAAAAAAAATAATTTAAAAAAAAAGTAACCCCACACTGGGATTCGAACCCGACACCGCTTGCACGACAAGCCTGTACGCTGCCACAAGAACACCAGATCATGATGAGAAAAGATTTTAAAGATATAAAAGTATTCACTATCGGGTCCGAATAGCGATGAGATTAATACATAAGATTTTATTACTTTATTTAATTTATTATATTTTTAGGGATTCATGCAAAAATGTGTCAACTTTTATTATAAAATATACTAAATTTGGGGCCCTTAAATCATCGGGGGTCCCTGGCTTTAGCCCGTTCAGCCCCCCCCCTTAATCTACCATAGCTGTCTGTGTTACTTAAGCGACACACCACACTATTTTGTATATGCTGTCTGTGTTTTGTTGTGTTTTCCTTATTAATTTATTATTTATGTAGTTGACTTTTTCTTCCATCCATCAGGGAATAAACAGAGGGGCTCAGTGTCACTGTCTCTAACCACGTGACCAAAAGACTGGAAAACTCGCCCATTAAAACTTCTCCAGCCCTCGGCCTCCGTTTCGAAAAGGGATAAAGTTAATGTGCCACAAGCCACATTGTTTTATCAATCAACATTATGGCGGTAATCCACGAGAACATAAAGCCAGGGAGTGCGCCACGGCAGACGATCTTTTTTTAGTACCAATTTACTACTAGCGTAGCTTTTGTTGGCTATTGAAACCAATCCATGACTACGTGACCGCACAGAGAAGAAAGCACCCCAGATATAAGTGGCCGCAGAAACCAATTCAGTACAACCAGATGCAATTTTTTTCCACGAGATTATTTTCACGGAGTGACTTCAAGCAATCTTCGCCGAGGCCAGTGCGAGTCTGTCAGGTGAATATTTATTGTTTCTTGCCAAAATTAAATTATATAACGCACGAAATGTTCTTGTTACATTTTCAAAGTACCATTTAACGGAGATCTTAGAAAGTCTACGTTTATGTCGTTGATTTACATATATATAAGTATATAAATATATCATTGAGTTAGTTTGACCCACCCACCAACATGTTACAATTTATGAACATGGGCGTCTACACGAATGGGCGTCTACACGAATGGGCGTCTACACGAATGGGCGTCTACACGAATGGGCGTCTACACGAATGGGCGTCTACACGAATGGGCGTCTACACGAATGGGCGTCTACACGAATGGGCGTCTACACGAAACCGTCATATTAAACACATGATTGACTGTAAAGAGACAGAGTTATGTACTATGTATTTCCAAATTATAATTTTAAATAAAGTTCTCGATGTTCTTATCTCGCATCCATGGAAATGGAATCTAAGTTCTCGATGTTCTTCTTTCGCATCCATGGAAATGTAATCTAAGTTCTCGATGCTCTTATCTCGCATCCATGGAAATGTAATCTAAGTTCTCGATGTTCTTATCTCGCATCCATGGAAATGTAATCTAAGTTCTAGGCCAGCAACATTCCAAACTTCAAATAGAGATGTATTTATGGCCACCGAATCTTGTCAGTTATGGAGTGTCAATCATTGACAACAGTCACGTGACGGGTGGAGTGTCAGTCATTGACAACTGTCACGTGACGGGTGGTGTATCAGTCATTGACAACTGTCACGTGACGGATGGGGTGTCAATCATTGACAACAGCCACGTGACGGGTTGAGTGTCAGTCATTGACAACTGTCACGTGACGGATGTAGTATCAGTCATTGACAACTGTCACTTGACGGGTGGAGTGTCAGTCATTGACAACTGTCACGTGACGGATGGAGTGTCCGTCATTGACAACTGTCACGTGACGGATGTAGTGTCAGTCATTGACAACTGTCACATGACGGGTGGAGTGTCAGTCATTGACAACTGTCACGTGACGGATGTAGTGTCAGTCATTGACAACTGTCACGTGACGGGTGGTGTATCAGTCATTGACAACTGTCACATGATGGATGTAGTGTCAGTCATTGACAACTGTCACGTGACGGGTGGAGTGTCAGTCATTGACAACAGTCACGTTGCGGGAAGAGACATAGGAACTTGACTTTGATGACGTCAGTGACTTACGGAATAGACTAACTGTAATCCCCAACAGACCAACAGACTAAACCGATGTGCACAGAGTCTCCGTACGATTGTGGGAAAGGGGTGTGGTGAACCATTTTGTGCCAATCTGACGACGCCCCTGCCGCCTGTATTGTGATGAGGGACAAGTGGGGTACAAGGAGGGGTGGAGAGACAATGTGGCATGCCCGACAATGACGTGTAATGTAGGTCACACAGGGTTTTATCTTCCCCCCAACGCAATGCAAATCTTGATCACTCAATATTCATGTGATTGAGTTATCTAAAGACGCCATCTCTCCATGGCCCCGGGGCACCTTGCTCAGAACTGTGAAACCAATAAAATATGTGCAAATAATACCACTCGATGGCCGTTAAATGCCCTCCTAATATCTCGCCTTTTACCTCTACATGTTTGAGATTGTTAAAACTCGTGCTGGGATTCAGGACCAGGTACGAGCTCGGTGGTTGTACAAATTGTGAGTTAATTCATGGAGATGAGATGGACATCCTATACCAAATATAAAAGGCTTGACCATAAGATAAACTGAGCCATCTGGAAGATTGGACTCGACCAAAGGGACTCAACAAATGGGCCACAACCAAAGGGAGTCAAGTAAAAGGGAAGCAACCATAGCGACTCAAGTAAAAGGGAAGCAAGCAAAGGGCACTCAACCAAAGGGACTCAAGTAAAATGGAGGCAACCAAGGGGACTCAACACCAGGGACGCAACCAAAGGGACACAACCAAAGGGACGCAACCAAAGGGACACAACCAAAGGGACACAACCAAAGGGATTCAACCAAAGGGGCTAAACCAAAGAGACTCAACCAAAGGAACAGTGGCGTAACAACGGGTTGGCATCGGGGCAGTTGCCAAGGGCGCCAGCTCAAAAGGGCGTCCTGAATCTATAATTTTTAAATTTTGTATTTAAATAAATACAGTCGGACCTCTCTAAGTCGAACTCAAAATGACCCGAAAGAAAAATTCGACTTACGGAATTTTTGAGTTAGGGAAACTGGCGTTATGGGCACCGATTAATAAAGGACAATGTAGATATTGAGAGGTGGGGGGAACAGCCATACCGGCTAGTAGGCTTGACAGGGAAGAGAGGCGGTGTCTATGTTTCATATGAAAGGAAGCCAACTTGCTTTGAAAAAAAAGAAAAAAAATTACTATCATCATCCCACTGTCGAGGGAGTAAAGTGGGGAAGGGGAGGGAAGGTGTCTCCTCTCATGGGCTTGTGTCGGTATGTCAAAGCAAGTTGGCTCCTTTCATATGTAAAATCACCACCCCTCCTTCCTGTCTAGCCTTATAGCCTCTATGGCTGCCCCCTTTCCCTCTCAATATCAACATTGTCTTTGATTAATCTGCGCCTATTACGCCAGTTTCCCTTTAACGCGAAAACTCCTTAAGTCGAACCATCTTGTGTTCGACTTAGAAAGGTCCGACTGTATTAGCAAAACGCCAATACGCCAGCTAACGGAAGTGCTGAGCTGTAGTCGGTGGAGTGTTACTTAAATTTACTTTTAATTGTGATTTTCTATCGTTATGTATAAGATAATGAGTTTGACACATTGACACTAATGTTTTTATTTATAATACTTAAAGTTTTGCTGTATTCTTTACTAAAGCAACACTATCCCGTTTTATCCACCAATTTTTTGGTATTATTTAGTAAATAATAAACTGCAAATTTGAATTGTTAATGTCTTATGCATTTTTTTTTATATTCACGTTGTATGTCTGTCACTGTCAGACTGAGTAATTATTGTCATAAATAAAATAAGAGAAATTCAATTATTTTTTCTAACAAATAAAAAATCGCAAAGCTAAAACTTATCAATTTATCGAGGGCGCCAAAAATAAATTAGCCAAGGGCGCCAAAAAACTAGTTACGCCTCTGCAAAGGAACACAACCAAAAGGAATTCGACCAAAGGTAACTCACACAAATCCAGGTGCTCGCCGTTCAATCTCGCTCTAGGTCGCCCAAATATCCGCTCAAAATCTGGCATAGGTGACTTCCTGTTGCAGTCACTGTTGACTGTCATCGGCGTGTTCTTGTTGTAGGTGATATCGAACTCTTACTTCTGTCCTGATAGATGAATAGTTATTCCAGGTCTTTGGCGACACCTGTTGGAATAGATTTCAAACAATATCTTTGATATGAGTACAATTTTCACGCCAAGTTAGTTGACCGCATACCGAATCAGGAGCGTAACTAGGGGGTATCGTAGGTGGGGGTGGGGCAGGGGTGCGTCAAGCCCGGTCTGGATTTCTAGGGTTTTTTTCTGACATGATGTGAAATTATTTAAACTAGATACGCCCCGCGGCGTAGCATGCGCCGCAGACTTGCTCATGGATAGTGCAAAGAAAGGAGGGAAAGAACGGACACAAACTACAGCACGAAGAAATTAAAACAACCCGAATGAACGTCGTTGGGGGACCACCGACGCATTGTTGGTCTCGAGACATTCGCAATAAGGTTATCTACCTGCCCACCACCCTTCACCACCCTAGCTTGCCAACCATAAACTGAAATTTGCCGACCCTAGCAAGGGTTAGCTATGTTCGCAAAAAAGGGGGAAAGGAACGGGCACAAACACACATTTTGAACGTTTTGGCTGGAGCTTCAACTCAGGATCTTCCGTGTGTAAGGCGTACGTGTTTACCACTACACTTCAAATCTCATCTTATTCTGTGAAGGAAAAACGCAAGTCAGTGCAAGAAACATTGTTGGTCCCAAGGCATTGGTCGACCCCATCGAGGGTCATTCGTCATGCTTATTTGCACATACTCGCTCTGGTGAATTATATATTTAGAATAGAAAATGGAAGTCACGTGTTTAAGGGTGCTCTTTTGGTGCGGAGGGGGAGGGGTAATTATTTAAGGTACGCCTCTGGCTAGAAACGTTCTTACTTTATTGGTTCACTGCATACAATGAAACGAAATGAAGACAATGAATTTCTTTTTGCAACTCGCCAACCTAATAAATATAATGATATATTTTTAATTAGTAATAATAACATGTTATTTATTATAGATAATTATTTATATTTTTTTATTGAGAATATCTCCGACACCTGAATGCTGAAATATTTAAAATTTGGAACAATAGAATTCGTGACAAACCATTGAAAAATTAATTTCCCGTTTTAATATAAGATTGACATATCTTTTGATCGCACTTTTCAGTAATAAACAAACAAGTGCATAAATAAATAAATAAATAAATATAGGTGAAGATTACTGTGCATATAAGGACTACTGAACATATAAATTTTATTTTAAAAAATGGAAAGTCAACATGAATTTTTCTTCCAATCTCCACTAGGGAATGAGACGTTGAACTCTAGATTTGTACAAACATTCTCACGAGAGCAAAAAGGTCAAGTCTATCCATAACGAGAGTAGCTTGGCAGACGTAATCCCTTCCATACTCTTCCTCTAGCTTGAGGGCAGCACGAGGGCAGATGAAAACCAAGACGTGGGATGCAGGTCGGGAGGAATTGTCACAGTGGCAAACATTCTAAATGGAAAAAAAATGCCCTACTATCAAAATCACTGAGTGGTGGAAAAAATTAATCGCCCGTGACATTTAGGTGACGGCACGCACATGAAAACGGGACACGATGTTTACTGACTGCATGACGCAGAGAAGCAGATGTTGTATATCAAGCTATGGAGAGTACGCGGATTTAGGCGGGATTTTGAAATAGGTTTGACAATCTGGAGATGCACGTATTTTTTTTTAGAGACTAAACAATTGTTAGGTATTTGATAATTTCACTTGACCGTCCATTGCGTCACAAAAAATCTGGAGAGTTCTCCAGGTCTCCATGAAAACTTAGGTTGGTACTGCAATCAGGCGGTAGAAGTAAATGTTATTGAATAGAGTACGGTAAGCCCGAAAAGGGCGCCCAATGGCGTGCTGGATTTGTTTAGAATAGTCTAGATGCATCAGGATTGCCGTATTCTATTCAGTAACTGCTCTCTATACCTAGCAGTGCGGGAAGAGTCATCGACTGCAGTCTAACAGCTCCAGAAGGCGTGGACAGAGTGTAAAATCCAGCTCTTCGTTTGTATGCGCTTCACTAGCTCATCGCCATCTTATCTAGGGTGACAATGTTTCCACTTATAGCCTGGCACACAGACACTGACTTGACCATCGAAGATTTGACGTCATTTCATGCAGTGCAATGAACGAGGTTTGACGTCATTTCATGCAGTGCAATGAACGAGGTTTCACATTTCTCCCCTGTCTTGGAATTCCGGAAGTCGTTCAGTTTTAACAGCCCCCACCGCCTCACCAAACACTGTGCACTAAACCCTTTATAGATCAGTGATGGCAAACCTATGGCACGCGTGCTACAGTCGGCATACCGAGCCTCTTCAGCCGGCACGTGACTTCCTTAATCCCATTAGCTAAGCCAACCCCCCCCCCGCTGCCCCATTTTTGGGTTTTATTGGAGTCTTGGCACTTTGCTATAAATAAGTTGGTTTTGGTTTGAAATTTAGGCACGCCGCCCCAAAAAGGTTGGCCATCTCTGTTATAGATGTAGATAAGGTTGGCCACCGCTGTTATAGATGTAGATAAGGTTGGCCACCACTGTTATAGGTGTAGATAAGGTTGGCCACCACTGTTATAGATGTAGATAAGGTTGGCCATCACTGTTATAGATGTAGATAAGGTTGGCCACCACTGTTATAGGTGTAGATAAGGTTGGCCACCACTGTTATAGATGTAGATAAGTTTGGCCACCACTGTTATAGGTGTAGATAAGGTTGGCCATCATTGTTATAGATGTAGATAAGGTTGGCCATCACTGTTATAGATGTAGATAAGGTTGGCCACCACTTTTATAGATGTAAATAAGGTTGGCCACCACTGTTATAGATGTAGATAAGGTTGGCCACCGCTGTTATAGATGTAGATAAGGTTGGCCACCACTGTTATAGATGTAGATAAGGTTGGCCATCACTGTTATAGATGTAGATAAGGTTGGCCACCGCTGTTATAGATGTAGATAAGGTTGGCCACCACTGTTATAGGTGTAGATAAGGTTGGCCACCGCTGTTATAGATGTAGATAAGGTTGGCCACCACTGTTATAGGTGTAGATAAGGTTGGCCACCACTGTTATAGATGTAGATAAGGTTGGCCATCACTGTTATAGATGTAGATAAGGTTGGCCACCACTGTTATAGGTGTAGATAAGGTTGGCCACCACTGTTATAGATGTAGATAAGGTTGGCCATCACTGTTATAGATGTAGATAAGGTTGGCCACCACTGTTATAGGTCTAGATAAGGTTGGCCATCACTGTTATAGATGTAGATAAAGTTGGCCATCACTATTATAGATGTAAATAAGGTTGGCCATCACTGTTATAGATGTAGATACGGTTGGCCACCACTGTTTTAGATGTAGACAAAGTTGGCTACCACTGTTATAGATGTAGACAAAGTTGGCTACCACTGTTATAGATGTAGATAAGGTTGGCCACCACTGTTATAGATGTAGATAAGGTTGGCCACCACTGTTATAGATGTAGATAAGGTTGGCCACCACTGTTATAGATGTAGATAAGGTTGGCCACCGCTGTTATAGAGGTAGATAAGGTTGGCCATCACTGTTATAGATGTAGACAAGGTTGGCCATCACTGTTATAGATGTAGATAAGGTTGGCCATCACTGTTATAGATGTAGATAAGGTTCGCCATCACTGTTATAGATGTAGACAAGGTTGGCCATCACTGTTATAGATGTAGATAAGGTTGGCTATCACTGTTATAGATGTAGATAAGGTTGGCCACCACTGTTATAGATGTAGACAAAGTTGGCCACCACTGTTATAGATGTAGACAAAGTTGGCCACCACTGTTATAGATGTAGATAAGGTTGGCCATCCCTGTTATAGATGTAGATAAGGTTGGCCACCACTGTTATAGATGTAGACAAGGTAGAAACCAAAAACCGCCATGTTTGCATAATTTCCTGGTCTATATATATGTTAAGTGTATGCGGCAAGCGCTGGGCGAAATGGAGATTAGATTGACATATTCAATTTGGTTATCAAATATTTCTAGCGGTGAGTTAGGTCATAGGATGGCAACGAGATTGGACGATGACGTCACGATTATCTCACAATTTTATCAACACTGTGATTACGTCATAGACCGATTGGCTTTACTCCACAAACCTGGACACCAGCGCCAGATTAACAAGCCTTCTGTCGATACTTTTTTTTTCAAACCCCTTGTCGGCCAGAAACCTTTGACCACTTGACCACCATTCTAAATCGTTCACCAGTTCTTAGTTTTGTGCCTGGCAACGTTAACCGATTTTCCCCGTGGTTAGAGTTCGTCTGGAGATTGACGTGCGTGCGTCATTTGTTAGCCTCTGGGCTCATCCCGTAATAAGGTGTATTTTACTGGCCTACGTCTTTCTATGTATATTACTGGCCTACGTTTTTCTATGTATATTACTGGCCTACCTCTTTCTATGTATATTACTGGCCTACGTCTTTCTATGTATAGTACTGGCCTACGTCTTTCTTTGTATATTACTGGCCTACGTCTTTCTTTGTATATTACTGGTCTACGTCTTTCTATGTATATTACTGGCCTACGTCTTTCTGTGTATATTACTGGTCTCCGTCTTTCTATGTATATTACTGGCCTACGTCTTTCTATGTATATTACTGGCCTACGTCTTTCTGTGTATATTACTGGCCTACGTCTTTCTATGTATATTACTGGCCTACGTCTTTCTATGTATATTACTGGCCTACGTCTTTCTATGTATATTACTGGCCTACGTCTTTCTATGTATATTACTGGCCTACGTCTTTCTATATGTATATTACTGGCCTACGTCTTTCTATGTATATTACTGTCCTACGTCTTTCTATATATATTACTGGCCTACGTTTTTCTGTGCATATTACCGGCCTACATCTTTCTTGGCTCATCCCGTTATATGGTGTATATTACTGGCCTACGTCTTTCTATGTATATAACAGGCCTACGTCTTTCTATATATAATACTGGCCTGTATTTCTATATATATTACTGGCCTACGTCTTTCCAACATTGGTCACGTTGTCCGATCCGTGTATATACATGCCTACGTCGTCCTATCATTGGTCAGATTGGCCATGTATGTTACTGGCCTACGTCGTCCTATCATTGGTCAGATTGGCCATGTATGTTACTGGCCAACGTCGTTCCATCATTGGTCACATATGTCTATGTATATAATGGCCTACGTCCTTTTGTTGCACACCGGATGGTCAATGTTTAACTGTTGTCGATATTTAAAAATAATTCAGATGTATTTGTTAAACGTGTGGAGTTGCAAGTGTTTAACATTTTCAAAGAACTGGTCGATGAAAGTTTAACATTTTCAAAGAACTCGTCGATGAAAGTTTAACATTTGGGGTAATTCCAATTTAATATGGCGCTTCAGTGATACAGGCTTTGACTAACACGAAACGTCCACTGGAACAACGCTTTTGATTGGCTCTGTTCACGAACCAAGGTCGATTAATTTCAGCACACACTGTTCACCGATTCGTTTATCATCTGAAGATTATTCTGTTATCGACACGAATTGTTGGCTATTTATAACACATTGCAGTGAACCAGTGGTTCTCTAGTTGGTGTTTGGCATAGTCGCGTATCTCGTTTCCAGTAGTTCACTATTTCACTATTGTGTTTAAAATATGAGGAAGAAAGTGCTCACATATATTGACTATATGTCACGTTCCAGCTCGCAATCTGCTCAATCTCCGCATACAGTCGTATCCAATGATCACCATCTGGACATTGGACATCGATCGATACTGTTCAAATATTTAAAGATCAATTATTTTGTAATTGCGTGAATGGGGGGGGGGCTGGATGTGGTGCGCTCTCTTAGTGCACATGCACTAAACATTGAGGTTCGAAAAAAGGTTTGAATCGTCTCAAGGGAGATAAGTAAGACATTCTTAAAATGTGACCTACTTATTGGTTGGTCATTCTAAAGTCCACAAACGTGAGGTAAAGAGTGAGAAGGAGATAAGAGGGAAAGAGAGGGAGAGCGAGAGGGGAGATATGAGGTGAAAGACCGGGGAGAAAAAGAGATTATGTACTTGAGACAGGGAGATAGAGTGACAGCGATGTAGAAAGAGTGACAGGGAGATATAGTGACAGGGAGATATAGTGACAGGGAGATAAAGTGACATGGAGATAGAGTGACAAGAAAATAGAGTGACAGCGAGATAGAGTGACAGGGAGATAGAGTGACATGGAGATAGAGTGACATGGAGATAGAATGACGGGGAGATAGAGTGACAGGGAGATAGAGTGACAGGGAGATAGAGTGACATGGAGATAGAGTGACGGGGAGATAGAGTGACAGGGAAATATATAGAGTGTCAGGGCGATATACAGAGTGACAGGGAGCTAGAATTGGCTTTCAAAGGAAAGAAGTGTTGTCTTGGCTGAAGGTTTCTTGTGTCACAGCCTGTGAGGGACCAGTAGCCACAGAGATGACTTGTATCTCATATCGGCGGGTGTCGAATTATTTGACAGTATCGAAGATTGTTGAGGCTGTGTAAACAATCTTGACCTTGGCAGGAGTCAATCAAAGGTCTTATGGTCTTCAACGTAGCCATTAACAAAGTCTGGCAGGAGTCAATCAAAGGTCTTATGGTCTTCAACGTAGCCATTAACAAAGTCTGGCAGGAGTCAATCAAAGGTCTTATGGTCTTCAACGTAGCCATTAACAAAGTCTGGCAGGAGTCAATCAAAGGTCTTATGGTCTTCAACGTAGCCATTAACAAAGTCTGGCAGGAATGTCTCATAGTTATTATAATCCTTGTAGTTCTATTTCAAGCCTCTCTAAACCAGGGTAAAGTGCCCCAGGATTGGAAATTAGCTAACGTAACTCCACTCTTTAAGAAAGGGGATAAATCAGACCCTGGTAATTACAGGCCTGTATCACTTACTAGTATCACCTGTAAATTACTAGAACACATAATGTATAGTAGAATAGTTAACCACCTTGACAAATATAATGCCCTATGCCCACATCAACACGGCTTTAGAAAAAACAGATCATGCGAAACACAATTAATAGGTTTAATAGATGAACTATCAAAAGGCTTAGACAAAAATGATCAAATAGATACAATATTACTAGACTTCTCAAAAGCATTTGACAAAGTTCACCACCTTAGTTTACTTAAAAAACTTAACTACTTTGGAATCTCAGGTTCCTTACATCACTGGATCCAAGACTTCCTTTTGGGCAGGGAGCAAACTGTAATGTGATAATTAATGGATCCAAATCTGCACCAATAAAGGTTAACTCAGGAGTTCCACAAGGAACTGTGCTAGGTCCCTTACTCTTTTTAATTTATATAAATGATTTACCCAACAACATCCCAACAGGTACAAAAGTTAGGTTATTTGCTGATGATTGTATAATCTATAGAACAATTAAATCAGAACAAGACAGCAAAATTTTACAAAAAGACTTAGATGAATTGATAAAATGGAAAACTAACTGGAGTATGTCTTTCCACCCAGAAAAGTGTCAACTGTTAAGAGTAACAAAGAAAAAGAAACAAATAAATTCAAAATATTACATTCATCTCATCTTATCTTATCTTATCTGTTTACAGACGCTCCTTCTATACAGAAGATTTTTGCGTCCTACGCTTATCTATGGTTTGTGTTTAGTCCTGCATTTTTATTAGAGATTTAAATGTTGATAAAGTGTTGGTTTTCCTGGATTCTTCAGGCAACCCATTCCACGCCCGAATTCCGGATGGGAAGAAGGAAAACTTGTTTGTGTTTGTTCTTGCATACGGAATAAGAAAGGTGTTTTTATCATGGAAAAGAACTGACCCAAACTAAAGATGCAAAATACTTAGGAGTCTTAATAAATGAGAAACTATCATGGAATCCCCATTTCAATGAAGTTATTAAAAAATCAAACAAAACCTTAGGCTTTATAAAAAGAAACTTTAACAAATGTAATAGAGATATAAAACTAAAATGCTACCTCACTTTGGTGAGACCTGTACTAGAATATGCATCTTCTGTATGGGACCCATCCACCAAAGAAAACATTGATAAACTAGAACAAATTCAAAAAAGAGCTGCCAGATTCATTACTGGAGAATATTCGAAACTGACAAGAATAACACCATTAGTTAAATCATTAAACCTTGAAACACTAGAGGATAGACGAACCAGAAGCAAAGTAGTAATCATACATAAAGCAATTAATTCTAATTTAGAAATACAACACAAATATAACTTAATACAACCCTCAGATAGACATAAGGATAAAAACACCTTTCTTATTCCGTATGCAAGAACAAACACATACAAGTTTTCCTTCTTCCCATCCGGAATTCGGGCGTGGAATGGGTTGCCTGAAGAATCCAGGAATACCAACACTTTATCAACATTTAAATCTCTAATAGAAATGCAGGACTAAACACAAACCATAGATAAGCGTAGGACGCAATAATCTTCTGTATAGAAGGAGCGTCTGTAAACAGATAAGATAAGATAAGATAATATTTAAGCAAAGTCTGGCAGGAATGTCTCATAGTTATTATAATCTGCAACGTGGCCAAAGTCTGTCGAGTCGGAATTTACCGTAGCTGACTGGTGGATCTTGTTGTTGACTGGTGGATCTTGTTGATGACTGGTGGATCTTGTTGATGACTGGTGGATCTTGTGGATGACTGGTGGATCTTGTTGATGACTGGTGGATCTTGTTGATGACTGGTGGATCTTGTTGATGACCGGTGGATCTTGTTGATGACTGGTGGATCTTGTTGATGACTGGTGTATCTTGTTGATGACTGGTGGATCTTGTTGATGACTGGTGGATCTTGTTGATGACCGGTGGATCTTGTGATGACCGGTGGATCTTGTTGATGCTTGGTGGATCTTGTTGATGACTGGTGGATCTTGTTGATGACTGGTGGATCTTGTTGATGACTGGTGGATCTTGTGGATGACTGGTGGATCTTGTTGATGACTGGTGGATCTTGTTGATGACTGGTGGATCTTGTTGATGACTGGTGGATCTTGTTGATGACCGTGGATCTTGTTGATGACCGGTGGATCTTGTTGATGACCGGTGGATCTTGTTGATGACCGGTGGATCTTGTTGATGACTGGTGGACCTTGTTGATGACTGGTGGATCTTGTTGATGACTGGTGGATCTTGTTGATGACTGGTGGATCTTGTTGATGACCGGTGGATTTTGTTGATGACCGGTGGATCTTGTTGATGGCCGTTGGATCTTGTTGATGACCGGTGGATCTTGTTGATGACTGGTGGATCTTGTTGATGACTGGTGGATCTTGTTGATGACTGGTGGATCTTGTTGATGACTGGTGGATCTTGTTGATGACTGGTGGATCTTGTTGATGACTGGTGGATCTTGTTGATGAACGGTGGATCTTGTTGACGACTGGTGGATCTTGTTGATGACTGGTGGATCTTATTGATGACTGGTGGATCTTGTTGATGACCGGTGGATCTTGTTGATGACCGGTGGATCTTGTTGATGACTGGTGGATCTTGTTGATGACTGGTGGATCTTGTTGATGACTGGTGGATCTTGTTGATGACTGGTGGATCTTGTTGATGACTGGTGGACCTTGTGGATCATATATCATTGTCCTATTGTTTTTGTGGGTTTTCTTTTTTATTAGGTAAGTTTTGTGATTGTTGGGGAACTGGAGGGTAAAGAACAAGCTCTCCCCACCCCCACCCCATCCCCATACACAACCTGACACGATGAACCGAGATTCCCACCAGCCAAAAATTGCCTATTGCCATATGTTCCTGTCTCCAGCAATATTCCACGCAGAAAGTTGTCAATTGTTTAACACGCATGTCCCGCGTGGAGACCTGATTGTCTTTCCCCGTGCGTTGAGGGTAAGGCAGAGTGCGGGGAGGGAGGGACGCGTAGAGCACGCGCAGGGCAAGTACGGCCACCCATTGGCTGATCTCTTTGCCAGAACAACAAGCATAAACCATCTTCTTCATTGTCATTTATCTCTTGTGTTTGGAGCAGACTTCGCAAAGCCTTCTTTTTTTAAAATCCCTAATAATAACTTCAACGTCTTGTCGTTCTCTCTCTCTCTCTCTCTTTTTCTCTCTCTCTCTATTTCTCTCTCTCTCTCTTTTCTCTCTCTCTCTCTCTCTCTCTCTCTCTCTCTCTCTCACTCTCTCTGTCGTGATCCCGCGGAAAAACAAAAGAAAAAATGACCTACTTCCCGTGATGCTATCGAGCTGACATTTTGCACATAGACTTTTCACACCTAACAATGCATTGTATCAAAATTTCAGATCGATCTAATGTACCGTAATTAAATTAATGAATTTTTAGTTTATCTCTATGTATCTCTATATAACATGTAAATTTTTGTGCTAGTCTGGGACGCGGTGGGTATTATATATGAACAACCTTTTTAATATTTTCCTGTCACGCGGTGCGTTGCGTGTTATATTGAACATACTTTTTATATGTTCCCGATCTGTAAATGTTTATGCTTGTCTGTCACGCGGTGCGTATTTTATTGAACATAATCAATAATTTTAGTTATATCTTATATATTTATGGGATTTAGAGTATAAAACTTGTTTTTTTTTACGGATTGTTTAATTAAATCCCTTAAATTAACTTCGCCGTCTTGTCTCTCTGTCTGTCGTGGTGTGGAACCACTGAAAAACATAAGTAAAAAATGACCCACTTTCCGTGATCATATGGAGCTGAAATTTTGCACATTATTAGACTTGTGTCAGCTAACAATGCATTGTATCAAAATTTCAGATCGATCGAATGTACAGTAATAAATTAATGAGTTTTTAGTGTATCTCTATTTATCTCTTTAGTTGACCTCCACGGGTCACTGAAAGTTCACACCAGCCCTCGATGACCGCATCCCCGTGTTTTACAGCACGGAGAGTTCAGTCACGTTCAGTCTGTAAATGTTTATGCTAGTCTGTCGCGCGGTGCGTATTATATTGAACATAATCAATACTTTTACTTATGTCTCAAATATAAGGGATTTATCATCAAAAACTTTGTTTTTACTGGGTTGTTTAATTTTTTATTTAAAATAAACTAGATACATACGCAACTGATTTGCTCATAGACTGTGCAAAGAGAGGGGGGAAAGAACGAACACAAACAGAAGCACGAAGAAATTGGAACAACGCGAGTGAACGGTGGAAAAAAGGGGGGGGGGCCGCCGACGAATTTTTTTATCTCCAGACATGCGCACTGCGGCTAGCTACTGTAACCCCCCGCCCCAAAGCACCATCCTCGCTTGCCAACCATAAACTGTAATTGATCTACTCTAGCATGGGTCATATTCGACATGTTTATTGCTTGCGTCTTGTGCTTGTCATAATTTCTGGTGAATTATAAATATAGATAACAAAAACCATGAGTTATTTTGATGTCCTATTGACAGATCTATGAGAATGGGGCTACCAGTACCTGGTCATAGCAGTGCACTGGTCAAATATGGGATAGCTGTGAGGAGTAGTGAAGAAGAGTAGGGGAGAACGAAGTCAGATTGGCCACAATACATGGAATCTCTGCAGGCTTTACTGACATTTTTAAGAAATAATTGAGCAAAAATTCATAGCTCTATGTAAAGATGTTTATGTTTCATGGCTCTCTGTAAAGATGTTTATGTTTCATAGCTCTCTGTAAAGATTTTTATATTTCTCTTTACGTCCCATGGACAATGTTTAGGCCTAATGTACTTCCCACTCCAAGTGCTACCATGTACTTACACTCCCAGTGCTACCATGTACTTACACTCCCAGTGCTACCATGTACTTACACTCCCAGTGCTACCATGTACTTACTACATCCCAGTGCTACCATGTACTTACAAACTCCCAGTGCTACCGTGTACTTACACTCCCAGTGCTACCATGTACTTACACTCCCAGTGCTACCATTTACTTGCACTCCCAGTGCTACCATGTACTTACACTCCCAGTGCTACCATGTACTTACACTCCCAGTGCTACCATGTACTTACACTCCAAGTGCTACCAAGTAGTTACACTCCCAGGGGTACCATGTACTTCCCACTCTAAGTGCTACCATGTACTTGCACTCCCAGTGCCACCATGTACTTACACTCCCAATGCTACAATGTACTTAAACTCCCAGTGCTACCATGTACTTACACACCAAGTGCTACCATGTACTTACACTCCCAGTGCTACCATGTACTTACACTCCCAGTGCTACCATGTACTTACACTCCCAGTGCTACCATGTACTTACACTCCCAGTGCTACCATGTACTTACACTCCCAGTGCTACCATGTACTTACACTCCCAGTGCTACCATGTACTTACACTCCCAGTGCTACCATGTACTTACACTCCCAGTGCTACCATGTACTTACACTCCCAGTGCTACCATGTACTTACACTCCCAGTGCTACCATGTACTTACACACCAAGTGCTACCATGTAGTTACACTCCCAGTGCTACCATGTACTTACACTCCCAGTGCTACCATGTACTTACACTCCCAGTGCTACCATGTACTTACACCCCAAGTGCTACCATGTACTTACACTCCCAGTGCTACCATGTACTTAAACGCCATGTGCTACCATGTACTTACACTCCCAGTGCTACTATGTACTTACACTCCCAGTGCTAGCATGTACTTACACTCCCAGTGCTACCATGTACTTACACTCCCAGTGCTACCATGTACTTACACCCCAAGTGCTACCATGTACTTACACTCCCAGTGCTACCATGTACTTAAACGCCCTGTGCTACCATGTACTTACACTCCCAGTGCTACTATGTACTTACACTCCCAGTGCTACCATGTACTTGCACTCTCAGTGCTACCATGTACTTACACTCCCAGTGCTACCATGTACTTACACTCCCAGTGCTACCATGTACTTACACTCCCAGTGCTACCATGTACTTACACTCCCAGTGCTACCATGTACTTACACTCCCAGTGCTAACATGTACTTGCACTCCCAGTGCTACCATGTACTTACACTCCCAGTGCTACCATGTACTTACACTCCCAGTGCTACCATGTACTTACACTCCCAGTGCTACCATGTATTTACACTCCCAGTGCTACCATGTACTTACACTCCAAGTGCTACCATGTACTTCCAGCTCTAAGTGCTACCATGCACTTGCACTGCCAGTGCTACCTTGTACTTATACTCCCAGTGCTACCACGTACTTACTTTCCCAGTGCTACAATGTACTTACACTCCCAGTGCTACAATGTACTTACACTCCCAGTGCTACAATGTACTTAAACTCCCAGTGCTACCGTTTACTTACACTCCCAGTGCTACTATGTACATACACTCCCAGTGCAACCATGTACTTACACTCCGAGTGCTACCATGTACTTACACTCCCAGTGCTACCATGTACTTATACTCCCAGTGCTACCATGTACTTACAATCCCAGTGCTACCATGTACTAAAACTCCCAGTGCTACCGTGTACTTACACTCCCAGTGCTACTATGTACTTACACTCCCAGTGCTACCATGTACTTGCACTCCCAGTGCTACCATGTACTTGCACTCCCAGTGATACCATGTACTTACACTCCCAGTGCTACCATGTACTTACACTCCCAGTGCTACCATGTACTTACACTCCAAGTGCTACCATGTACTTACAATCCCAGTGCTACCATGTACTAAAACTCCCAGTGCTATCGTGTACTTACACTCCCAGTGCTACTATGTACTTACACTCCCAGTGCTACCATTTACTTGCACTCCCAGTGCTACCATGTACTTACACTCCCAGTGCTACCATGTACTTACACTCCCAGTGCTACCATGTACTTACACTCCAAGTGCTACCAAGTAGTTACACTCCCAGGGGTACCATGTACTTCCCACTCTAAGTGCTACCATGTACTTGCACTCCCAGTGCCACCATGTACTTACACTCCCAATGCTACAATGTACTTAAACTCCCAGTGCTACCATGTACTTACACACCAAGTGCTACCATGTACTTACACTCCCAGTGCTACCATGTACTTACACTCCCAGTGCTACCATGTACTTACACTCCCAGTGCTACCATGTACTTACACCCCAAGTGCTACCATGTACTTACACTCCCAGTGCTACCATGTACGTAAACGCCATGTGCTACCATGTACTTACACTCCCAGTGCTACTATGTACTTACACTCCCAGTGCTAGCATGTACTTACACTCCCAGTGCTACCATGTACTTACACTCCCAGTGCTACCATGTACTTACACCCCAAGTGCTACCATGTACTTACACTCCCAGTGCTACCATGTACTTACACTCCCAGTGCTACCATGTACTTACACTCCCAGTGCTACCATGTACTTACACTCCCAGTGCTACCATGTACTTACACTCCCAGTGCTAACATGTACTTGCACTCCCAGTGCTACCATGTACTTACACTCCCAGTGCTACCATGTACTTACACTCCCAGTGCTACCATGTACTTACACTCCCAGTGCTACCATGTATTTACACTCCCAGTGCTACCATGTACTTACACTCCAAGTGCTACCATGTACTTCCAGCTCTAAGTGCTACCATGCACTTGCACTGCCAGTGCTACCTTGTACTTATACTCCCAGTGCTACCATGTACTTACACTCCCAGTGCTACAATGTACTTACACTCCCAGTGCTACAATGTACTTACACTCCCAGTCTTACAATGTACTTAAACTCCCAGTGCTACCGTGTACCTACACTCCCAGTGCTACTATGTACTTACACTCCCAGTGCAACCATGTACTTACCCTCCGAGTGCTACCATGTACTTACACTCCCAGTGCTACCATGTACTTATACTCCCAGTGCTACCATGTACTTACAATCCCAGTGCTACCATGTACTAAAACTCCCAGTGCTACCGTGTACTTACACTCCCAGTGCTACTATGTACTTACACTCCCAGTGCTACCATGTACTTGCACTCCCAGTGCTACCATGTACTTGCACTCCCAGTGCAACCATGTACTTACACTCCCAGTGCTACCATGTACTTACACTCCCAGTGCTACCATGTACTTACACTCCAAGTGCTACCAAGTACTTACACTCCCAGTGCTACCATGTACTTACACTCCCAGTGCCACCATGTACTTACACTCCCAGTGCTACCATGTACTTACACTCCAAGTGCTACCAAGTACTTACACTCCCAGTGCCACCATGTACTTACACTCCCAGTGCTACCATGTACTTACACTCCAAGTGCTACCAAGTACTTACACTCCCAGGGGTACCATGTACTTCCCACTCTAAGTGCTACCATGTACTTACACTCCCAGTGCTACCATGTACTTACACTCCAAGTGCTACCAAGTACTTACACTCCCAGGGGTACCATGTACTTCCCACTCTAAGTGCTACCATGTACTTACACTCCCAGTGCTACCATGTACTTGCACTCCCAGTGCTACCATGTACTTACACTCCCAATGCTACAATGTACTTAAACTCCCAGTGCTACCATGTACTTACACTCCACGTGCTACCATGTACTTACACTCCCAGTGCTACCATGTACTTTCCACTCTAAGTGCTACCATGTACTTGCACTCCCAGTGCTACCATGTACTTACACTCCCAGTGCTACCATGTACTGACACTCCCAGTGCTACCATGTACTGACACTCCCAGTGCTACCATGTACTTGCACTCACAGTGCTACCATGTACTTACACTCCCAGTGCTACCATGTACTTACACTCCCAGTCCTACCATGTACTTGCACTCCCAGTGCTACCATGTACTTACACTCCCAGTGCTACCATGTACTTACACTCCCAGTGTTACCATGTACTTATACTCCCAGTGCTACCATGTACTTACACTCCCAGTCCTACCATGTACTTGCACTCCCAGTGCTACCATGTACTTACACTCCCAGTGCTACCATGTACTTACTATATTAATACAGGTTGTTTTACTGAGAAGGACAAATGCGTCGTCCCCCATTTTCCTTTCTATAACTGTCGGTTGACCACTCGATAAGTGTTTAAAATAGGTCTAACAGAATGAATACTTAATACTTTATTGCGATAATTATTGTTAAAAGTTTGTAAGTTCTTATAATTTAAATTTGCATTAAGTATTTTCTAGATATCCTCAGAACATGATACTTGACTAATATCTCAAAGAAATTGTTCCTACTAAATCCCCGGATGAAGGCTGCATCTAGCTCTATGAAGGTCCTTGTATCTAGCTCTATGAAGGTCCTTGTATCTAGCTCTATGAAGCCCGTTGCTCTCATATGTTCAACTGTCGGGCCATACTTAGACGATTTATTGCCTTAATGTCTTGTATTAGTTGCCCATTATTCATGAGAACCATTCAACGATGTTTGAATAATTGACAGCGCTGGAGTGTATTAATGCGACGTTTAATTAGTGCTTCGGTCTGACTTCCTGTTGTCCTGATGTTGCATCAACTTGAACCAAGCAACTAATAAATTATATGTTATCCATTACAAAATCTGCAAAACAACACAGAATCCGTATCGAAAGACTTTTGATGTAAAAGTTCAGAGGAGTACATGTTATAAGATATTATGTTTACTAGATGCTCTTAACACTACAAGACATTTCTTTACTATAGTAAGTCAAGTAACTTTCCCTTTGAAGAACATGCTGTTTATAATAATAATAATAAATCGATAATTTATATAGCGCTGTATCCCAGTAAGGAACTGGGCTCACAGCGCTCTACAAGAAGGTATTAACATACATATAAGTAATAAATTAGTATTCAAATCATAACAACCACATTAATTACAATAAATAACACAAAAAAGCTACGTTAGTCATTAAAAGAATTGTTGTTTCAATAATTTGTAAAATAAATTTTGAAAAGATGTGTCTTAAGTAAAGTGTTGAAGGACTTGGTTGTTTGAATACTACGGATGTGTAATGGTAGAGAATTCCATTGTTTGGCTGCACAAAAAGAGAACGACCTTTCGCCAAATGTTTTTGTGCGTGTCTTAGGTACAGAGAGAATGCGCGTGTCTGCAGGAGAGCGTAGCTGACGACTAGGTGAGTGACGAGTTTAAAATATTATTGACGCAAATGAAGTTACTCAATTCACGTTTCAAAACAATGAGAGCTTCTGAAATCCTAGCTAAAGAAACTCTACCCGCACAATTTTGTTTATATTTTAAAATCTATATATATAATTCACCAAAGCGAGTATGTGCAAACAAGCATGACGAGTGACACTCGCTGGGGTCAACCAATGTCTCGAGACCAACAATGGTTCTTGCGCTCACTTGCGTTGTTCCTTCACAGAATAATATGAGATTCGTAGAGAAGTGGTTATCACGTCCGCCTTACACGGGGAAGGTCGTCACCCAGCGAAAACATTGTTTATTTAATGTTTAAAAATGTGTGTTTGTACCCGTTCTTTTCCCTTTTTTGACAACATGGCTGACCCTCGCTAGGGTCAGCCAATCACAGTTAATGGTTGGCAAGCTAGGGTGGTGAAGGGTGGTGGGCAGGTAGATAACCGCTGACCAACAACGCGTCGGTGGTCACACGTTCACTCGCGTTGTTTTGATTTCTTCGTGCTGTAGTTTGCGTCCGTTCTTTCCCCACATTCTTTGCACTACCCATGAGCAAGTCTGCGGCGTATGCTACGCCGCGGGGCGTATCTAGCCACTTCTATTACCTTCACCGTCTTGTCTCGCTTTCTGTCGTGGTTGGTCACGCGGGCGGGCGGGCGGAAAAACAAAAGTAAAATATGACCCACTTTCCCGTGATCCAATCGCGCTGAAATTTTGCACATAGACTTGTGTCACCTAACAATGCATTGTGTCAAAATTTCAGATCGATCAAATGTAACGTAATTAAATTAATGAATTTTAAGTTTATCTCTATTTGTTTATCTATCTAGCCGTCTGCTATAGTTAACCTCCAAGGTTCACTGCAGTTCTTATAGTAAAAATATGATCCGTCGTCGATCTATTTTGTTTTACTATAAGATGTCTCCTGGAGAAATGCTATGAATATAAATAACATCGACACACATCAACTATATGTCGACTACAAAACTGCATATGATAGCGTATCTAGGAATTACCTATACAACGCACTACAGGAACTTGGAGTCCCACACAAATTACCACGGCTCATATATAGGACAATGGCCAGCTCCAAAAGTAGAGTCAAGGTACAGGGAGATTACTCAAGGGAGTTCACAGTTGACCGCGGCCTCAGACAAGGAGATTCACTTTCATGTATGCTATTCAACATCACACCAGAGAAAATCCTTAGAAACATACATGTCAGTTCCAGCGGAACCATAACTTCTTCCAGAGAGGCATACCAGAACAAAGATCATCAGGAGCCTTGAATAGCCAACCACTACAGTACCTGGAATACGCACACGATATATCGCTGCTGGGTACAAACCGTAATGACATAATTAAAGCTTTCAAGGAACTTTAAAATGCCTCTGCCGAAGCTGGTCTTGTTGTAAACGAACCGATAACAAAATATATGATTACGTCACAAAACACCCATGCTGATATTAAAATCACCATAAACAAACACAAATTTGAGAGAGTTGCTGCATTCAAGTATCTAGGGGCAACTATAAATGAACACCATGAGATAATTTCGGAGGTGAAAGAAAGGTTAACAGCCGGCAACCGCTCCTACTTCAGGGTACAAAAACTTCTAAGAAGCAAAAACCTCTCAAGGGGAACAAAGAAAATAATATACACCACGATTATAAGCCCAGTAGTAACATACGCTAGTGAGACTTGGACCCTGACCAGAAAGGCAGAGAACCTACTCAAGTAACGTACGCTAGTGAGACTTGGACCCTGACCAGAAAGGCAGAGAACCTACTCAAGTAACGTACGCTAGTGAGACTTGGACCCTGACCAGAAAGGCAGAGAACCTACTCAAGTAACGTACGCTAGTGAGACTTGGACCCTGACCAGAAAGGCAGAGAACCTACTCAAGTAACGTACGCTAGTGAGACTTGGACCCTGACCAGAAAGGCAGAGAACCTACTCGACATTTGGGAGAGGAAAATCCTCCGGAAAATATAATATGGTCCTGTGATAGAAAATGATATCTGTACAAAGATCCACCCATAGTCACAAGTATTTTAAAAAGGAAGACTACGCTGGGCAGGACATGTTGAAAGGATGCCAGAATGTAGAGTAGCAAAAATTATTTACAGGCAGAAATCAGGGGACAGACGGCTCACTGATCGCCCAAGACTGAGGTGGATCGATGATGTGGAAACGGACCTACACCAGCTGGGAGTTCGGGCATGGAGAAGGACAGCCATCGATTGATCCTAATGGAAGGATGTGGTGGAGCAGGCCAGGGTCCTACATGGGCTGTAGCGCCACTGATGATGATGATGTGTTGGAGCAGGCCAGGGTCCTACATGGGCTGTAGCGCCACTGATGATGATGATGTGTTGGAGCAGGCCAGGGCCCTACATTGGCTGTAGCGCCACTGATGATGATGATGTGTTGGAGCAGGCCAGGGCCCTACATGGGCTGTAGCGCCACTGATGATGATGATGTGTTGGAGCAGGCCAGGGCCCTACATGGGCTGTAGCGCCACTGATGATGATGATGTGTTGGAGCAGGCTAGGGCCCTACATGGGCTGTAGTGCCATAGATGATGATGATGTGCTGGTGCAGGCCAGGGCCCTACATGGGCTGTAGCGCCACTGATGATGATGATGTGTTGGAGCAGGCCAGGGCCCTACATGGGCTGTAGCGCCACTGATGATGATGATGTGTTGGAGCAGGCCAGGACCCTACATGGGCTGTAGCGCCACTGATGATGATGATGTGTTGGAGCAGGCTAGGGCCCTACATGGGCTGTAGTGCCACTAATGATGATGATGTGTTGGAGCAGGCCAGGACCCTACATGGGCTGTAGCGCCACTGATGATGATGATGTGTTGGAGCAGGCCAGGACCCTACATGGGCTGTAGCGCCACTGATGATGATGATGTGTTGGAGCAGGCCAGGACCCTACATGGGCTGTAGCGCCACTGATGATGATGATGTGTTGGAGCAGGCCAGGACCCTACATGGGCTGTAGCGCCACTGATGATGATGATGTGTTGGAGCAGGCCAGGACCCTACATGGGCTGTAGTGCCATAGATGATGATGATGTGTTGGAGCAGGCCAGGACCCTACATGGGCTGTAGCGCCACTGATGATGATGATGTGTTGGAGCAGGCCAGGGCCCTACATGGGCTGTAGCGCCACTGATGATGATGGTGTGTTGGAGCAGGCCAGGGCCCTACATGGGCTGTAGCGCCACTGATGATGATGGTGTGTTGGAGCAGGCCAGGACCCTACATGGGCTGTAGCGCCACTGATGATGATGGTGTGTTGGAGCAGGCCAGGACCCTACATGGGCTGTAGCGCCTCTGATGATGATGATGTGTTGGAGCAGGCCAGGGTCCTACATGGGCTGTAGCGCCACTGATGATGATGGTGTGTTGGAGCAGGCCAGGACCCTACATGGGCTGTAGCACCACTGATGATGATGATGTGTTGGAGCAGGCCAGGGTCCTACATGGGCTGTAGCGCCACTGATGATGATGGTGTGTTGGAGCAGGCCAGGGCCCTACATGGGCTGTAGTGCCATAGATGATGATGTGGTGGAGCAGGCCAGGGCCCTACATGGGCTGTAGCGACACTGATGATGATGATGTGTTGGAGCAGGCCAGGGCCCTACATGGGCTGTAGCGCCACTGATGATGATGAGGGTGTTTGAGCAGGCCAGGACCCTACATGGGCTGTAGCGCCACTGATGATGATGGTGTGTTGGAGCAGGCCAGGACCCTACATGGGCTGTAGCGCCACTGATGATGATGGTGTGTTGGAGCAGGCCAGGACCCTACATGGGCTGTAGCGCCACTGATGATGATGATGTGTTGGAGCAGGCCAGGGTCCTACATGGGCTGTAGCGCCACTGATGATGATGGTGTGTTGGAGCAGGCCAGGACCCTACATGGGCTGTAGCGCCACTGATGATGATGATGTGTTGGAGCAGGCCAGGGTCCTACATGGGCTGTAGCGCCACTGATGATGATGGTGTGTTGGAGCAGGCCAGGGCCCTACATGGGCTGTAGTGCCATAGATGATGATGTGGTGGAGCAGGCCAGGGCCCTACATGGGCTGTAGCGACACTGATGATGATGATGTGTTGGAGCAGGCCAGGGCCCTACATGGGCTGTAGCGACACTGATGATGATGATGTGTTGGAGCAGGCCAGGGCCCTACATGGGCTGTAGCGACACTGATGATGATGATGTGTTGGAGCAGGCCAGGGTCCTACATGGGCTGTAGTGCCATAGATGATGATGTGGTGGAGCAGTACAGGGCCCTACATGGGCTGTAGCGACACTGATGATGATGATGTGTTGGAGCAGGCCAGGGCCCTACATGGGCTGTAGCGACACTGATGATGATGATGTGTTGGAGCAGGCCAGGGCCCTACATGGGCTGTAGCGCCACTGATGATGATGATGTGTTGGAGCAGGCCAGGGCCCTACATGGGCTGTAGCGCCACTGATGATGATGATGTGTTGGAGCAGGCCAGGGCCCTACATGGGCTGTAGCGCCACTGATGATGATGATGTGTTGGAGCAGGCCAGGACCCTACATGGGCTGTAGCGCCACTGATGATGATGATGTGTTGGAGCAGGCCAGGGCCCTACATGGACTGTAGTGCCATAGATGATGATGATGTGTTGGAGCAGGCCAGGGCCCTACATGGACTGTAGTGCCATAGATGATGATGATGTGGTGGAGCAGGCCAGGGCCCTACATGGACTGTAGTGCCATAGATGATGATGATGTGTTGGAGCAGGCCAGGGCCCTACATGGACTGTAGTGCCATAGATGATGATGCTGTGGTGGTGCAGGCCAGGGCCCTACATGGGCTGTAGTGCCATAGATGATGATGCTGTGGTGGAGCAGGCCAGGACCCTACATGGGCTGTAGTGCCATAGATGATGATGATGTGTTGGAGCAGGCCAGGGCCCTACATGGGCTGTAGCGACACTGATGATGATGATGTGTTGGAGCAGGCCAGGGCCCTACATGGGCTGTAGCGACACTGTTGATGATGATGTGTTGGAGCAGGCCAGGACCCTACATGCGCTGTAGCGCCACTGATGATGATGATGTGTTGGAGCAGGCCAGGACCCTACATGGGCTGTAGCGCCACTGATGATGATGATGTGTTGGAGCAGGCCAGGGCCCTACATGGGCTGTAGCGACACTGATGATGATGATGTGTTGGAGCAGGCCAGGGCCCTACATGGGCTGTAGCGCCACTGATGATGATGATGATGTGTTGGAGCAGGCCAGGGCCCTACATGGGCTGTAGCGACACTGATGATGATGATGTGTTGGAGCAGGCCAGGACCCTACATGGGCTGTAGCGCCACTGATGATGATGATGTGTTGGAGCAGGCCAGGACCCTACATGGGCTGTAGCGCCACTGATGATGATAATGTGTTGGAGCAGGCCAGGACCCTACATGGGCTGTAGCGCCACTGATGATGATGATGTGTTGGAGCAGGCCAGGGCCCTACATGGGCTGTAGCGACACTGATGATGATGATGTGTTGGAGCAGGCCAGGGCCCTACATGGGCTGTAGCGCCACTGATGATGATGATGATGTGTTGGAGCAGGCCAGGGCCCTACATGGGCTGTAGCGCCACTGATGATGATGATGTGTTGGAGCAGGCCAGGGCCCTACATGGGCTGTAGCGACACTGATGATGATGATGTGTTGGAGCAGGCCAGGGCCCTACATGGGCTGTAGCGACACTGATGATGATGATGTGTTGGAGCAGGCCAGGGCCCTACATGGGCTGTAGCACCACTGATGATGATGATGTGTTGGAGCAGGCCAGGGCCCTACATGGGCTGTAGTGCCATAGATGATGTGTTGGAGCAGGCCAGGGCCCTACATGGGCTGTAGCGACACTGATGATGATGATGTGTTGAGCAGGCCAGGGCCCTACATGGGCTGTAGCGACACTGATGATGATGATGTGTTGGAGCAGGCCAGGGCCCTACATGGGCTGTAGCGACACTGATGATGATGATGTGTTGGAGCAGGCCAGGGCCCTACATGGGCTGTAGCGCCACTGATGATGATGATGTGTTGGAGCAGGCCAGGGCCCTACATGGGCTGTAGTGCCATAGATGATGATGATGTGTTGGAGCAGGCCAGGGCCCTACATGGGCTGTAGCGACACTGATGATGATGATGTGTTGGAGCAGGCCAGGGCCCTACATGGGCTGTAGCGACACTGATGATGATGATGTGTTGGAGCAGGCCAGGGCCCTACATGGGCGGTAGCGACACTGATGATGATGATGTGTTGGAGCAGGCCAGGGCCCTACATGGGCTGTAGCGCCACTGATGATGATGATGTGTTGGAGCAGGCCAGGGCCCTACATGGGCTGTAGCGCCACTGATGATGATGATGGTCACTGGAGTTCAGTCCGGTCATCGATAACCACATCTCCGTGTTTTACAGCAAAGAGAGTTCAGTCACGTTCAGTCTGTTAATGTTTGTCGAGCGGTGTGTATTATATTGAACATAATCAATACTTTTTTTTATATCTTTCATATATAAGGGATTTATAGTCAAAACCTTTGTTTTTACGGGGTTGTTTAATTAAATCTGATCTCCCCACCTCCCCTTTCTCTCATCAAAGTGGATGCTGTCAACCAAGTGGGTCATCAAACTAAAATGTATAAATAGAAGTGTTTGTATTAACGTTTACATTGGCTTTGGTCTGACCATCAACACAAGACCGAAGTCCTCCATCAGCCCGCGCCTGGCAGGCCCTACGTTGAGCCCAACATCACTGTCAAAGGCCAGAGACTCAACACAGTGAACCGTTTCACATACCTAGGCAGCACACTGTCTCAACATGTCACCATCGATGACTAAGTGAACGTCAGAATTGCCAGAGCCAGCTCCACTTTTTGCAGGTTGTACCCAAATGTCTGGAACAGAAGAGGCATTACCATCCAGACCAAGCTGAAAGTATACAGGGCAGGGGTGCTCCCCACACTGCTATATGCATGTGAAACATGGACTGTGTATCAACGCCATGCT